>CM039479.1:6696270-6783036 GCA_022433065.1 Begonia loranthoides | reverse complement strand
ATATATATATATATATATATATATATATATATATATATATATATATATGTCCTTAATAAAACATAAACCACTTTTCCAAATTATCCAAACCTCAACTTATCCTCTTATACTTAAGGTGTATAATCCACTATTCCTCCCCCATTTTATTCTTTACTAAACCTAATATATCCTTGAATATCAATAACCCTATTATTCTCAACCTTACTATATCCAAATATATTTTCTCTTACCAATACCTTAAACAAAAGCTTTCATCTATCACCACCAAATTTCACTGACTATCAATCACTAATCTAGTTCTAATATCATCCTATCCAAATATCATTAAACAAGTCTTCAATAACTTTAATATTTCCTTTAAGCTAATTATGAACATAATCCGGGGTATCATAATTCACTTCTTCCAAATATGTTTCTCTTGACCAATATCTTAAATTATCCAAGTCAATTCCAATAAATCCTTAATCATCCTCCTAGGCTTAATATGAACATAATTCAGGGTATCATAATTTACTTCTAAGATAGTTGTGTTTGATAGCTGTGTTTCATAATCTGCACATTCCTGTTTCAAAATGTTGATATTTGATATTTGGTTAGTGTTGATAAGTGGATTTAATTATTCAATATGATTCAAGTTTTGCATGGTGTTTATGAATGTGTGTGATTGAAAATATTTGCATTGTTTATAATGGTTTAATTTTACATTTTTCATGTTAGGATGGAAAATGATATAAATAATAGCAGGAAAATAAACAAAACATGTGATCTATGGAATTACTTCATAAAATAGAATTAGTAGAGTCAGATAACCCTCGAGCAACTTGCAATTACTGTGGAAATTCATATGTTTGTCATCAAGTAAGAAATAAGACTTCAAACTTAAACAAAAATCGTAATGACTTAAGCTAAATATTCACTGCTAAAAATTGTAATTGGTGAGTCGTAATCATCTAATTAATTCCCAATTAATCATGAAAACAAATTCCTAAATAATTCTTTGTTAATCTGCTATAGATTTTGAGATTTTTGTACATTTGCAGATGATTGAGTGTCTGTTGCAGATACATTCGCTATCGCTGAGCATATTTTCTGGGAATATTAGCTCCATCCGCCAATTTCTTATTGCCATATCATCTCCCGAATACAATCCTTTTTGCGGATACTTGCGCTCCAGCACATTCATTGTTCACTATTCTCCTTCTGGGAATGAAATTGCTATTGCGGAGACACATGTTGCATCACTAGGATGCTCTTCCTCTTTCCATGGACGTCTAGACTCTTGCGGATTCACTATTCAACGTACGGCATACGGTCAAAGTTGCCACTTATCCAAAATGGCGACGTTTCTTCTTAATAAAACGCTGTTGCAGCTATGTTTGTTTTTGCGGACACGTTTATTTAGCTTAAAACGACAATGTTTTCCTTTATGCGTGACCACTTTCCCTTCTATTAGGAATCTTTCCCGTGCACGGGAGCATATTTCTCCTAATCTAACAATTCTCATTTCATCCTAATTTTTGAACTGACGGTCATTCTTTCACTTGCACGACATCTTTCTCTCCCGCAAGTTTAGCCTAACATGACAACGTTTTCTTTATGCACGGCCACTCTCTCCACAAGGAATCTTTTTCGTTAGTGAGAACATCTTTATCCTAATCTAACAATTCTTATTTTATCCTAATTTTTGATCTGACAGTCAATCTTTCTCCTGCACGACATCTTTATCTCCCACAGGGCATCTTTTCGCAGAAGCATCTTTTGATTTTTTTTTTATCCCACATTTTAATTGATCAAACGACTATAAACTCTCTATTTATTTAATCCAACCATATTCCTCCTTATTACCATCATACCATTGACATTATATTATGATTTATAATTTATATTGCCATGGACATTTTTCCTTCTCACAAATCCAACTTTTAAATCTTTATAATTTTTCATTTTATTTTTTCTCTAACATTCAAATTCTCTCCGACTCAAAAATACTTAATTTTCTTGGGTATTACATTATAAATTTTGCATTCTTTTAGTTGAAACCAAGAAAAACCTAGCCAAAAACTTGTAAAATTGAACCCAAAATCAATTTAAAAAACCAAAATCGAACCGATGGAACTGACAACCAAGGTTTAGTTTTTGGTTAGGTTTTTTGGTGTCATCGGGTCGGTTTTAGTTTCTAAAAAGCAAATCGAACCGAGATGGTTCGATTTTAGTTTGGCCAAAAACCAACCCGAACCAAATTGTTTCCACCCCTAGATATAAGTTGTGTGCCAATTTCACAATCCTATCATGTGTATCAAAACTTTAGGGATTTCAATGCACGACTGGCTCAATTTGAAAGCCTTATTAGGACACATTAAGTTCGACATCCTAAATTAGAATATCTTCTTCAATGCATTCCAATATATTATGAAAAACATGTTGCTTTTCAAATGGGCCAATAAAAGTTTTCTTTTATTTCTGCGAAAAATGACAAATCAACCATCGTACTTTGTGATCAATGACAAATCAACCACTAAACTATTTTTGCTATCAATTTAACCACTAAACTATGAAAAAAAGTCACCACAAACATTGTTGTCACGTTTGCCGTTAAACGTATTGATTTCATTCCATGGCGAAACACTACATGATCCGACGTGGAACAAAAATTTTAATATTAACATTATAATACTGATGTTTCGCGGCAGAAAGTGTCACGTTCGGTGGCGAAACGTCAATATTTATAAAAAATTACGACGTTCAGCTGCAGAATGACAACGTTCCAAGGCAGAATGTCGTGCGTCATTCTGCGTTCCTATGCCCTAGTATATAAGACTCTACTGTTCGCTCCGACGAGTTCACCGTGAGCCACAAAATCCTCGGTGAACATTCAAACTCTCAGACCTTCATTTCTCACTATTTAATCGATTCCAATAGATTCCAGGGCAAAGCAATTGATGTTCAAGCAAAAGAGTGGTCCGTCGCGGCCTCAACCGCAACCATAGGTAGAAATGATGGACTCTGCTCGTGAATGCTGTCGGATTGCAATTGACTTCGTTGGTCAGTTGCACTACAATGTACTCTCCATGGTACTAGGTGGAGCACCCACGGTTGAAGGTCTAGCAGTCACTGTTGAAGTTGGAGCAGCCACGGTTGATGTTGGAGGACCCGTTGTTTCCCCTGTTGTAGAAGCTGAGGTTGAAGCACAACCTCAACCTCAACTTCAGCTTGGATAATGACTAGCAACAGGTGCATTGGTCTATTTCCAACCTATTATAGCGAGGTTCCACGCCCCACTCCTCAGGATAGCCGACGAGAATGAACGATATGAATCCGATGTTAAACACCATTCAATTATTGTTTCTAGAAGAGTAGACTTTGAGTCACTGGCTGAATATGAAATTGAAGAATTGTTTGAGGGGGCTAGCATAGCCGGGTTGAAGTTACTGTGAACGGATTGTTAAACTATTTTATGCAAATTTGGAACTGTCCACCCAATAATTAGAGGTCTGAACTTACATGTTTGGACGGGAGTTGCGGCTGAATCCTAAGGATATTAACGTGATGCTTGGATGTTCGACGAAGGAACCAAGCGATCACTATTACCATGTGTCTTAGGAGCCACCTTTCATCAGACGAGGAGAAGGTCTAGCAATGCTTAGATTGTTGCACCATGATCCTGAGATTGGAGTGTACAAGAAGCCAAAGTCCAATGACTTGAATGTCATAGCCTGAGTGATCCACACCATCATGACGCACACCATCTTGCCTTGGGATGGACATCGAGACCATGTTAGCAGCTTGGATCTCTATTTACTGGAGAAGGTGTTAACAAGAAAAAAGTGGACATCATCTATGTCATTTTGAGTCACATGTATGAGGTGCTGAACAACCCGGCCAAGAGTCTGCCATTCAATTGGCTCATTCAGAGGAATTTTAAGCATTACGGGATACCTATCTTGGATGAGGAGCTGAGAATCAAAGAGAAGGCCATCGTCGTCCACAATAAATTGAAAGTGGTCCGAATGGGGCATAATAGAGTTGAAGGGGTATGGGTATGTAAGACTCCATCCAAGCCCACCCTGAAGAAGCGAGCTATAGTTTCCCAGCTGCCAGCCCCCCTTTAGTCGTACAGCCTCCACCCCCCTCAATTGTATAGCCTCCAGCCCCCTCGGAGGAACAACCTCTAGCATCGCCTCTGCAGCACATGGAGGATGATGCTCCGCAGCCAATGACTCCGCCCCCTCCTTAGTCATCTCATTTTACTTTGATGCTTGAGGAGGGTTCTGGCTGAACGTGTAGGATGGAGGATCAAGTGGAGGAGTAGTATCTATCAGTGTTGGATTGAGTCCGAATGATGGAGGTCCGACTTATCTGGATGGAGGAGCTCCATCAAATAGGGTTGCATAGAATACAAATGATGGAAGAGCACCATCAAATAGGGCTCCAAATGAAAAAAATGAAGGAGCAACATCAAATGAGGCTGCTCCAAATGGAAAAAATGGAGGAGCGAGTCGAGGAGCACTATCATGAGATGTTTGCCGAACTGTAGAGAATGGGGCAGTGAGCAGCCCATCCACCATCCTCTCTAGTAGCCTCTTGAGCAACCCTTACAGCAGCTTCTCTAGCGACCTCTCCATTTTCCTCTCTAGCAACTAAAGGCATAAACTTCTTGTAAGTTATTTAGTTTTTACGCAAAGTCCATTATTTACTTAACTTCATTTGTATGTGACATAATAACGTGACTCAAATTTGCAGCACCATTGTTCTCAGAGGCCAACCTTCTTCTCCTGCCATACTTGCAAGGTGCAGGAGATAGTTGCTCACATTCCTCCATCGACAGTCGCTTGGGATGGATCACAGTCTCCACCACTTAAAACTGTGCGTGTGGTATGTCTTTGATTTGGTTATCTACATGTCTGCACTTATTCATGCCTTATTAGTCGGATGGTAACTTGTCAATATTTTTTGCAACCAGATCAACTGATGGATCTTTTCAAGAAGTATGTTGCTGCAAATACTCAGAAGAACTTGGAGACATGCACAATTCTTTCAAGAATTCTGGTAGGCTTTTTCATTTTGTATCATTAAGTGTTTTGGACTACCTACTTACGATATTCCACCTGATGTTTTCATTTTTAGGTCCAGGATGAGAACTACATCACTGAGATCATCTTACAGAAGCAAGAAAGGACAGCAAACACAGTGAGAATTATGTTATGTTACATTAAGTAGTTAAGAAGATGTTATCTTAGTATTTATCCTTGCTTTGCATTCTTTGTATGCAATGCTATACGTTGAACGGAGAAGAATACTTCGAGGTTCAATTTAAAAAATCACTACTGACATTAGGGTGGATTCACGTAAGTAAACGTCTCACTTTTCTTATTTGTCATTCATGTTTCACCTATTCTAATGTGTGCTTCATTTGCATTTCAGTCACACCCAAAGCAAGCGTGTTTTATGTCGTCTATTAACCTGCAAACTCCTGCACACTCACTACCCTTACCAGCTATTGTTGCTTGAAGCAATTGTGATTGTTGTTGCACCAACGAACAAAGAGTGGTATATATTTTCTCTTTTGTAGATTCATATTGCTTTCCACTTATGTACTGATTTTTTCCTTTGCAATTCAGCCAACTCGACATCTTTTGGTGTACGAGTGAGGGTTAGGGGTGATCTGAGATTGCAAGAAGCCCGACTTCCACCATCACAATGATGTACCCAATATGAGTCCATTGTTTTCCAAAGCATCCAATGTATATGTGGACCCGCTGTTGTTATTTGTGATCACAAATTTGCGAAAGAAATCTCAAAAGAAGGCGGCTTAGTGTAGTTGAGATGTGTAAGAATACAGAGATAATATATGTTGATGTTTATATTTTGTTTTGTTTACTTGGATAATATCTGTTTGGAAAATATCTATTTGGATTTCTAGTTTTGATAATGTTACAGAGGAGGATAGACTAAAAACAAGGAAAACTCTTGCAAAATTTTCAATTTTTTGAAAGAGAAATTGACTCAAACTATTTAATTCATCATTAACAAACAACAAACATATTCATTGAAACAATTAAGCAATCTGTGCATAACACTAAAATATATAAGGCAGAGGAATGCTGACGTTTCGCCATGGAAAGTTGACGTTCCACCGTTGAAACACGTAGTTCCACTGTGGAATGTAGATGTTTTGCGGTAGAATGCCCACTTTCTGTGGCCAAACGTCAGCATTCCGGCGTGAAACGTCACTGTGGCCAATAAAAAAGTGAGGGCGGTCGATCAAAATGTGAAGGAGGTCGAACAAATGAAGTATAGATTCAAAATTTTGTTGATGAGAGATGAAGGGTGGTTGATCAATGTGGAGAGGTTGAGCGACCGAGTGGCTTGGGGAAAAGTTGCTAATTTGACATTTTCATACTAATCAATTTCCATTTACCATCAACAACCAAATTTGTAACGACCTGAATTTTTCGTTATCTTAAAAAAATACATTAAATTTTATACTTTTCGTTTTAAAATCCTTTCAAGAAAAAAAATCACAGTCTTTTCCTGAAAATCTGATCGTCACTTGAAACTCATTTTATCCGTCGTTAAATCTTGGAAAACTATAGCGGAAGCATAATGAAAGTACCATTCAAGCATTAAAGTTATAATTATAAAATCATCGGAAACATAACCAAAAATATTACTTAAAAATTCTAGCTGAAGTTTAAGGTTAAAAGCGTATTATGCTTGATACTCAAAACAAGGTTTAGGCCGAAATTAGGGTTTTGAAAAATAAGTTCACCATTAAGCCCTTACAAAATAGAGACTTTCTCCTTTCCTTGAGCCATACATCTACTCGGGTCGTGTTTCCTCCGAATACTCCCCAGGCTCCACGGGTAAGGCCTCCTCTGCTCCTAGTACAACCATTTCATTACCTACACCACAAGTAAGGACGTGAGCCTAAAAGTCCAGTAAGGAAATGGGTTAATACAAATGCATATGCCTCATACATCAAGCTGGAGATTGAAGGGGTCTTAGGGGATGGGGATGGAATAGTTGATTGAACCTATCCTTTTACTTGCAACTAAGTTCCTGTTTCCGTCGAGGTAGGGAGCTTCACCTAGCTGCAGACTAGATCCGCTATCCATCCGCCTCGCAACTCCCTTTTCTTTTCTTTTCTTTCATTTTCTTATCATTTTTCCTTTCCCAATGAATGTGAGTACCACCCCAAGGTGGCACTCCCTATTGGTTTCTATTAACATGATGCATGATGACATAACGATTGGACAACACATACATGGAAAGTAAATGACAGTAATTTAAAGGAAACCAAATAGTGCATACATGGAATGTAAATGGCAGTAATTTAATGGAACTAAACAGCGCATACATAGAACGTAAATGACAGTAATTTGAAGAAATAACAAATAAGAAATTAAACGACACAATCTGAAGGTACATAAAGGAGAACGAAGACATGTCTGAATAGTTATAAGGTAACTACAGTAGCTTACAATCAACAAAATACAATGACAGAACATGCTTTTTAAATGACAATATAAAACAATGTACAATAATGGAATGGATCAACGAATCATGCTTCGACAGTATATAGCAGCGTACAATAACGAAATAGAACACATAACATGCTTCGACAATTTATAGTAACGTACAATAACGAAATAGAACACAGAACGTACTTCGACAATTTATAGCAGTGTACAATAACAAAATAGAACATAGAACATACTTCAACAATTTATAGTAGCGTACAATAACGAAATAGAACACAGAACATGCTTAGAAAAATTGTAGTAGCGTATAATAATGAAGAATAACAACATAACATGCTTCTTAAACGACAATGTATGACGACGTACACACGAATGAAACAACAAATCATGCTTCTTAGATGATAACATTCAGCAAAGTACAATGGCAGAAAAGAACCACAGAATCATGCTTCTTAGATGATAATATACAATAGCGTGAAATGACGAATTAGAACAACCAAATCACGTTTCTCAATGAAAAATAAAACAACAATGAAATACGACGAAATTAACCTACAGATCATGCTTTTAAAAATACTGAACATACAGCGAGTGTGAAAGGTGACAGTAACAGAAAAAAATGAGCATGCTTTAAAACTTTATATCGAATATAGAGCGTGCAAACGTGCTTTGAATACTGAATACAACAGCGAACTAACATAAATATACATGCTTTATATCTTTGACAGCAACTATGAGTTATAACAGCAAAATGAAACGAGTGTGCATGCTTTTCATGGATATGAATTATTTCCACGAAATGAAAGCGAACCAGCATGCTTTATAACTGGACAGTAAATACTAAATATATAGGAAAATAGACTCGAACATACATGCTTTATAAACTAAATAATTATGCATGCTTACCTAACCGCAATTACGTGGGTAGATACTCAGCCGATAGAAAACAGAACAAGCTTAATAATCGATTACAACTATAAACGTGCTATTTAAGTAAATTAACTAAACATGCTCGAATTACTTAACGGAGTTCAAATGATACATTACGTTCTAGTTGTTAAATCATACTTTTATTCAAATTGATTAAAGATGCTACACTAATGGTTTTGTTAATTAAACATGCAAGGAATTTCATTTAAGTGAAACATACATGATTAAGTGAATGAAGTGAGCGTTAATCTCTAGAAGCTACAACAAGTGATACGGTGAATTGTACAGGAAACTACAGCAAGTGACTATGATATATTATACAAAACAGAAAGGAAATTCTCTATTCTTTCATGGTCATATGTACATATCATGTCGTCCTTCATTTCATCATCCTATTTTACAAGCTCAACGTCATCGACTATCATTCATTCATCACACTTCTAGTAAAGTAAGCAGTGACAGTGAAAGATAAGAATTATATTTCCTAACCAGTACCAATAAGCAACAACATTATATGCTAGCTTTCAGGATACTAAATAATCTATCTATGCATGCTTATCTAAATAACTCAGAACATGAACATGCTTAATGAATTGAAATGAATTGATAACAGGATTAATCTAAACATACTCGGATTAAAGAGATCTACAGCAAACAAACCAACATCAACAAGTATTACAGGGTAATGCAGCAAGTAAGACACCTCACAAAACAGAATCATAGCTTATGCAGTTCACCCTAAACTTTCTTGGATTAAAGAGATCTACAACAGCAAACCAATATCGAAACAGAGCAGCGAACCATGCTTCTTAAATGACTATAAACAACAGCAATAATATCAAAACAGAACAGCGAAACATGCTTATTAAACACCTATAAACAGCAGTAAGCAATAACGAAACAAAATAGCGAAACATGCTTCTTAAAAAGGTTCAGTGATACATTCCATTTGTTCTCACTTTTCATTTACCTTCATTTTAAACAAAGCAGTCTAATCTCCAGAAAGTAATTCCAACCTTGAAATGTGGTTCACTGAGTATTAAAGAGTAACTACAAGTGAGATAGCTATCAGAATATTCCCAACAAATTCCAGAATCCTAATACAACTAATGAAATTTCAGAAGTTCAACTGCAGAAAACAACCACACACACACACATTACTTAGGTGTAGGGCCTCGAAATAGCCAAGACAACCCCAAATCCTTACCTAACTAAAGAAATCTACCGATCTTCCACTCCCAAGACCACCCTTCGTGCAGGAAATTTTTCTGCAGAAGCAAGGAACTGAACGAGGAAGAAGATGAGACGTAGGGAGAGGCATTGGCAGAAGCTAAATAGGAGAGCTTACCTCTTGAAGATAGGTCATGTGCCTACCATGGAGGATGTAGGAGGGCAGCTCTTGCTGGTCGGTCCTAGAGACAGATTCGTGTCGGGGGATTGTGTTTTTATTGGTTACACGTCTAATTTTTTTTTCTTCTGATTTTAAATCATTCTCTGATGTAGATCAATTAACTTTTGGACGAGTGCGGATGTGATGGTCTCATCCTTATTCATCAGCATGTGTAAAATTCCTAAGGATTACGGACGAGAAATGACATCCTTTGTCCGTACCATCCGAATGTCGCATTCGAACGTGATATGACATCTGCGTACGGCGTCTACGTTCGTCCAAATGTGTCTAGTAATTGGACAAATTCAAATCAGATGCACCCCATCCTCATCCTCATTTGTCCGTATGCATTCACAGATGTCCAAGAATTGGACAGATTCGATGCGGACGCACTCCGTCCTCGTCCGTGTCGTTCGCATTTCCTCCCTAGAGAGGCAGGGTTGACTCAGGACATGAGGATCCATCTTGCATTTGTCCCTGAATGAACCGAGCATGTGCGGACACCAAACCTCATCCCCATGACGTCTGCATGTATCCGCATAAGCCCAACTTCTATTTTCTTTACATTTTTCCAACTAAACTTCTAACCCATGATATCCTTCCCATAATTACGTGTCATGATTTGACACATACGAATATAGAATGTAATATATAATTGTATTTCAAGGTTTGATTACGTCACGTACATGGGAAAAATAACATCGGGGTATTACAAAATTATCTATTCCATTACAACCATATGATGTACATGTGCATTACAAAAACAAACCAATTTATCAATTACAAACATATCGTGCATATGTACATTACAGACGCAAACCAAATTATCAATTCTATTACAAGCATATAATGTACATGTGCACTAAGAATTGGTGTGTCATTCATCTAACCACATCAAATATTTGTATTGTTTCTTGAGGAACATCTAATTGTCTACCTTGAATAAACTGTTGTAGATGATGTATATCTTATTTCGACGCATGGTTAATAATCACTTTGATTGAGTGTTGTCTTCTGTAATAATATCTAATCAAGGTTAAGGTCCACATTTGTGGACCTTGTGCATCATACTCCCGCATAACACATTGCAAATAAAATTAGCATATTTTGAAAAGTAACACATGAAAACGTAAACGTAATAATGTGCTCACTTGTATCTCGAAACTATGTCAGGAACTGTCTTGGAGACTATCTCAGGGATTGTCTTGGGGACTTGGCGACAAATGTCTCAGAGGATGTCTCGGGGACTCTGAAACCCATAAATGTGCCATGTGAGCTTCCTCTACCACCTCTGCCTCTAGACTAGCGGCAGTCAAATGCACCGGACTTTGGGCCTCCACCTTCGCACTTGCGAGAATTGTGCCCCACACCCTCACATAGGCCACACGTCATGTTCAGATGTCTCCTAGTCAGTACTGTCCTACTTTAGGCCTCATCCACATCCCGTGTTTTTTGTTTTCATGGCCTTTGGAGACGTCTCTTAAATGATGGTGGCGTAATTGCATCAAGATCTGTCATAGAAGGCCACATGATGATAGAGTCTAAGACTCTAGATGGATAATATCTCAAATCTGTAATCAGCTCGAGTCACAACACAAGCTACATATTTAGAACAAGGACAAATTCAAATGCATACGGACTTAAGGGCTTAAATTTATAGGACCTGTAGCCAGTAACTCAGATAGTAACATGTCCAAAAATCAGAGTGAAATTCGTTAAGGTTAATGAGATATGATCCAGAGAAAGTCACACTTAGATTAGGGTTTTGAAATCTGGGTTTCGAGCAACGAAATTGGAACGATAATATCTTCCCCTGCATACTCCCTTTTGGCCTCACAATTTTAGAACTAGTAATCAACAACTAGGGTGAGGACCCTCTCAAAACTTAGCATAAAAGGACTTGTACAGATAGAGTTGTGCATGATGCAATCCGAATTGCAAAACTGGATCCACAAATAACAGATCTACGGTATACATTGCTTTCCATTTTTAGCTTCAATGAATGATATCCACTCCACACAAAAGCTATATCAAATCAACACCAACTGTGGGGTATCTCCAGAGGATCAAGAACCAAAAATACCTTTTTTTTATAAAAGCACCATGAACAGGAACAAAAATCGGTTTGGTCCGTTAAACCTCCAACACCAAGGGGGCAATTTTTTGGTCACTCCAAGAAGTGGCTCTCCAATTCAGGGTTTGCTAACTCTTCTACCTCCACACCGCGAACACAACAACACAAGGGAGTTGCTGGAAGAGATAGCACTTCACAACCTTCACAAGACTTAGCAAGAAAACGAAAGTTGATGGGAAAAGGAAAGATGGCCAAGAGGGAGAGAGAGCTTCGCTGTTGTTCTTCAAGCACAAGCTTATAATTTTTCTTAGGGTTTTTCAAAAGTCCTTCCAAGGTTTCCTTAGAGTGCCCTAAATATCACTCTAAGGTTACAACAAAAGAAATTACAACTTTGCCTTTAAAACATCAAAATTGGGCATGAGGGCTCAGTTTATATGCAAACTGAGCACATCCAAACGTAAAATTCACAAAAATAATTCCCAAGCTTCATATCATTCTTATCATGAGATCTTCTTCTCAAATTCAGAAGCCCATCCATATCGCTTTCTCTCTCACCCTTATCATACAAGTTTTTATTTCGGCCCCTTGACTCGATGGATGTGTTGAATTTTTCCCTTGGTTTAGGAGTCCTAGGGCCCCTCACATGCCCACTAGAATGCTTCTCTTGACTTTTTTGTAATTTTAAAAGTATGTCCTTCATTTCATCAATTTGTTGTTGAAAATTTTTCTCGGATCTAGTAGGTTCCCTCTCGGGAGGGGGTGAACTTGTACTTGGCATAACTGCTTTACTTTGGTGGTAGTTCACACCACTTCTTGTACTCATTGTAGGAACTTAATAGAATCACAATGCAGCAGCAAAAGCAAGAGCTAGGCTTTGATACCAGATGATAGAGTCCAAGACTCTAGATGGATAATATCTCAAATCTGTAATCGGCTAGAGTCACAACCCGAGCTACAGATTTAGAATAGGGACAACTTCAAATGCATATGGACTTAAGGGCTCAAATTTATTGGACCAGTAGCCAGCAATGTAAATAGTAATGTGTCCAAAAATCAGCTTGAAATTTCTTAAGGTTAGCGAGATATGATCCAGAGGAGGTCAAACTCAGATTAGGGTTTTGAAATCCGAGTTCAGAGCAACGAAATTAGAACGACAATATCTTCCCCTACATATGCCCTTTTGGCCTCAAAATTATAGAACTAGTAATCAACAACTAGGGTGAGGACCCTCTCAAATTGTAGGTTAAATGGACACGCACAAACAGAGTTGTGTGTGACACAATCCGAATTGCAAAATTGGATCCGCAAATAACAGATATGCAGTATAAATTGCTTTCCACTTTTAGCTTCAATGAATGATATCCACTCCACTCAAAAGCTATACCAAATCAACACCAACTGAGGGGTATCTCCAGAGGATCAAGAAAAAAAAATACCTTTTTTATAAAAGCACCACAAACAGGAACAAAAAACCAGTTTGGTCTGTTAACTCTCCAACACCAACGGGGCAATTTTTTGGTCACTCCAAGAAGTTGCTCTACAATAAGTCTTCTACCTCCACACCACAAACACTACAACACAAGGGAGTTGCTGTAAGAGATAACACTTCACAACCTTCGCAAGACTTAGCAAGAAAATGAAAGTTGATGGGAAAAGGCAAGATGGCCGAGAGGGAGAGAGAGCTCCGCCACAGTTCTTCAAGCACAAGCTTATGATTTTTCTTATGGTTTTTCAAAAGTCCTTCCAAGGTTCCCTTAGAGTACCCTAAATATCACTCCAAGGTTACAATAAAAGAAATTACAATTTTTCCTTTGAAACATCAAAATTGGGCATGAGGGCTCGGTTTACATGCAAATCGCGCACATCCAAACCTAAAATTCACAAAAATAATTCCCAACCAAGTAACCAGCAAAAAAGATAAAAAAATGACAGACTTAACATGGAGTAACATTAAATAGCTCTCAAATAACCTCGTAAACCTTGACTCCCGAAAACTCCTCCACGCCGGAGCAAAATGGATCTAGCCGATTAGGGTTTGGATGGCTCCACGTGAGAACATGGCGAGGAGCTTCTTGATCTTCATGTGTTGGCTTCTTGATGTGCCCCAAGTTCCGGAACTTGAGCCTGAGCCAGGGGCTCTTTTATTCTCTAATATTTTTTATTTATTTTGCTGGTTTTTGAATCAAATAAACATCATTGGAGTTGGCATTTGGGCTAATGGAGATTTTATAATCTTTGGGGAATAATTGTGAGCTATTTTTCCGACAAGATTCTGACCTCCGACAGTTCAAGTGGATTGTTGACAATTGGGATGACGTCTTTTCAACTTTGGTCCTTCATACCAAATGTAGCCAACATCCAGTGGTTTCGAACTACCTATTGAGTATTGTATTTGGGCTCCATTTGGTATGTCAAATGGCTTTGTTTCAGAGAGAAAAACTCAGACTCGGATTTTATTGTTGTTGTTTTAATTAAGGATTTGTTTAGTCATTTGCTACCTAGGGATATTTTTGTCATTTTATTTTTTTGTTCTAAAACCTCAGGGTTTAATACCCCTTTTGGCTAGATGAAAGTTCAGTTTTGAATGAATAGAATTTTGCTTCTCTCTTGAAGAACAAGCCGCGGCCTTCCTCCCTCCATTAGCGCCGATCCTTCCATCCCCAAGCAAGGGTTTCTTGAAGCTTCTTAACCTTGCATTTCTTGGGATATTATCTCTTCCAATCCTTTATCTTTATGGTAAGGATTGTGGTGTGGAGATAAAAGAAGATTTCCATACTTGGAGAGTGTTGTCCATCGGCCAACCACAAGTCACCCCTCTCACTAGGAGGTCCGCGGACTCCTCGACGTTACTCTTGATTCTTGAAGGATTTCTTGGTTCTTTCTTTGGTTCTTGGATGCCCTAAGGTTCTGGTGATTAATTACTTAATCCTTGTTGAAGAGATTTTGTGTGGATTATTGATTGAAGAAAGTTATTGTTGGATTATTTGTTGTTGCTGAATCTGTTCCTCTTATCGATTTGTTAATGTCACTGATTGTTGAATCTGTTTGAGGTCCTTGCACTGATTATTTTACTTCAACCAATTCTGGAGAATTGTTATGTTTTGTGATAAGTAGCTACCCTCCAAAATTGACGTTAATATTCCATATGCAAGAGAAGTTCTGTTCGTTTTAATCTGGGTTGTCGGATCTGTCCAGGAGAATTCCAGATTTCTGGACTATATTGATTTTGCTATAACTTCCATTTCAGAGTGGATAATGAGCTGTAATTTTGACACATAATTCATGAATGTTTTGAGGTGGTGCTCACCAAAATCCAGCTAAAGTTCACAGTTGGATTTTGAGTTATTTCAGTTTTAGTATTACCTGTCCAGGTTTCACAGTTTTCTGGACAGATTTGAATATTGTATTCTAGGTGATTCTTGGAACCTATCATTTGGTATCAGAGCCGTGTTACGCTCTTGCTGCTATTATTGTGATTTAAGAGGTTATTATGAGTACTAGAAGTGGGGCGCATTATCATCAACCTAGAGAGATGAGAAATAATTCCGGTGCACCACCACCCGAGGAAAATCATGAACCAACCGAGCCTTCTATGAAGGAGATGTTTGAAATAGTCCTCAAACTATAGCAACAAATCGGAACTTCAGATAATGATCATATACGGGGTCCTAGAACTCCAAGACCTAGAAGGAGGATTAATACTTCGAATGATTCTAGAGGTCGGGTTGCTAGTTTATTTGAGGAAGATTGGGAGGAACCCGAGGAGTCGGTTTCACCGAGTCCTAAAAGGAGATCAAATAGCAATCATGAAATGAGGCATGTTAAGGTCTCCATCCCAAATTTTAAAGGCTCTAGTAATGGGGGAGATTTTCTAAAATGGATCGAAAAGGTGGATCGTATTTTTGAACGTTATGATTATTCGAAAAGAACAAAGATTTGAATGGTGGCCTTGGAATTTTTGGGCTCTGCTAGTATTTGGTGGGAGGATCTCAAAACACAAAGGTGGAAGGAAGGAGAAGGTGAGGTCCAAAGTTGGGAAGCGTTGAAAGCACTCATGAGAAAGAGATTTGTCCCTCCACACTACAAGCAAGAGTTATTTCTACAATTGCAAAATTTGAAACAAGGCTCACAATTGGTTGACAAGTATTTGGCCGAGTTTGAAGTTTTAAAGATCCGTTGCAATGTGAAAGAACCAATGGAGCAAACCGTTGCTCATTTCATAAAAGGGCTACATAGACAGATTGGTGACATTGTGAAATTGCAATCATATGAAACTCTTGATGAGGTTATCCGATTGGCTTTGAAGATAGAAAGACAAGGGAAGAGGAAACGTAAGGAAGGCATGACTCAGCCTTTCCAAAGAGCCAATTCCAAAGATTGAAAGCAAGCCTAAGATCGTGAAGTATATTGATAAAAAGAAGCCATTCAATGACAATAGTAAACCGAGATCGAGAGATTTGAAATGTTTCAAATGCTTGGGATTTGGCCACAGTGCCTCACAATGCCCGAATTCAAAGGTGACTATTCTAACAAGAGAAACAAATGAAGTGGTTAGCGAAGATGAGGAAGAGGGTATCTACAAAATTAAGAACCTTGTTAGCAATAATGCTTCTCCAATACTTATTCTTGAAGAAAAGGAAGTTTATGTCAAAACAGAAATTTCCAAGACTTGTTATAAAGATGATAATATTGAAATAAGGGCATAAGGTCTTAAGGAAGGGAAATCTAATGAAGAGGCTATTTCTCAACGTGAAAGTTCAGCTCTCAAAGTGAATTCCGAGATAGGAGAAATAACAACTGAGTTATGTGATGCTCCATTCGAGTTGTCAAAAAAAGAACCATCAGTGTTGATTAGACTTCGAAGGGAGCTTGAAGAATGGGACGCAACCATTTGTAATTCCATGAGGTACATGTTATTCAACACATTAACTGATTATTCTTCTAAAATTAGGTGGATCAAAAATCTTGGCCATTTTGAATCGATTATACGACTGCGTATATAATCGATTTATGTTGCTGTTAATGGGCCTTCTTCACATATTGAAATGTCAAATGAGGTTGTTGACCTTTGCATGCTTAGTGGTACAACTATAGAGACACTAGTGACTAAAGAGCACCATGGTATTGAGCTTGATTTTCCAGTCGTTAAGAAAAGAGATTATCATAATTGGGATAAATGTCTGAATTTTGTGATTAATGATGCTTGCTTGAGTGGTGAAAGAGTTGTTGTTGATTTGATGATGGAAGATCTGTTGATGGGCAATCTTGATGTTTTGTTTGAGAACAATTGTGACCCTATTTTTCTACCCCGCATGATTGTGTTCTTGCCAGTTATACATCCACTCCCATTGAGCACGCCCACCAAGAAAGGTATCTGCCATTAGTTTCCTTAATTACACGGTTCTTTAAAATTGGGTGGATGGAAATTCCATTGTTGTTGTTGCTGATTTTGAGTTTTGGAAAGAGGGTTTTAATATTGTAGTTGAGGAAACAAATTCTAAGATTGAAGATTATTTTGATTCAAAGTTACGACCACTACATGATCTGGATATTGTCTTGTGCGAACTCACAATTCTTCTCCTATCTTTGGCAAGACGGTTTGCTAGTTCCTTTATGAAGAAATTGCCTCAAGGTGGAAACAAAATTTTTCCATTTGATTCGGGTGGAAGGCATGCAAAGAAGATAATGATGAATACTCCCTGGATTTAAGGGCAAATCCTTTCAACCCCGGGAGTATGATGTGCCCCAACTTCCAGAACTTGAGCCCGAGCCAGGGGCTCTTTTATTCTCTAACCTTTTTTTATTTATTTTGCAGGTTTTTGAATCAAATAAACATCATTGGAGTTGGCATTTGGGCTAATGGAGATTTTACAATCTTTGGGGAATAATTGTGAGCTGTTTTTCCGCCAAGATTCTGACCTCCGACAGTTCAAGTGGATTGTTGACAATTGGGATGACGTCTTTTCAACTTTGGTCCTTCATACCAAATGTAGCCAACATCCAGTGGTTTCGAACTACCTATTGAGCGTTGCATTTGGGCTCCATTTGTTATGAAAAATGTCTTTGTTTCAGGGAGTAAAACTCAAACTCAGATTTTATTGTTGTTGTTTTAATTAAGGGTTTGTTTAGTCATTTGTTACCTAGGGATATTTTTGTCATTTTATGTTTTTGTGGTAAAAACTTAGGGTTTAATACCCCTTTTGGCTAGATGAAAGTTCAGTTTTGAATGAATAGAATTTTGCTTCTCTCTTGAAGAACAAGCCGCGGCCTTCCTCCCTCCATTAGCGCTGATCCTTCCATCCCCAAGCAAGGGTTTCTTGAAGCTTCTTAACCTTGCATTTTTTGGGATATTATCCCTTTCAATCATTTATCTTTATGGTAAAGATTGTGGTGTGGAGATAAAAGAAGATTTCCATACTTGGAGAGTGTTGTCCATCGGCCAACCACAAGTCGCCCCTCTCACTAGGAGGTCCGCGGACTCCTCGTCGTTACTCTTGATTCTTGAAGGATTTCTTGGTTCTTTCTTTGGTTCTTGGATGCCCTAAGGTTCTGGTGATTAATTACTTAATCCTTGTTCAAGAGATTTTGTGTGGATTATTGATTGAAGAAAGTTATTGTTGGATTATTTGTTGTTGCTGAATCTGTTCCTCTTATCGATCTGTTAATGTCACTAATTGTTGAATTTGTTTGAGGTCCTTGCACTGATTATTTTATTTCAATCAATTCTGGAGAATTGTTATGTTTTGTGATAAGTAGCTACCCTCCAAAATTGACATTAATATTCCGTATGAAAGAGAAGTTCTGTTCGTTTTATTCTTGGTTGTCGGATCTGTCCAGGAGAATTCCAGATTTCTAGACTATATTGTTTTTGCTATAACTTCCGTTTCAGAGTGGATAATGAGCTATAATTTTGAAGCATAATTCATGAATGTGTTGAGGTGGTGCTCACCAAAATCCAGCTAAAGTTCACTGTTGGATTTTGAGTTATTTCAGTTTTAGTATTACCTGTCCAGGTTTCACAGTTTTCTGGACAGATTTGAATATTGTGTTCTAGGTGATTCTTGGAACCTATCACTTCTCCATAAGGTCTAATGCATTATTGTCCCCTGCAAAAAAAATGTGTTAGAAAAGCAACTAGCCTTTTGGCTCGAGAGCGGTTAATCGATCCTTAGGGCACATCATATGATTTGTCCACTGACCGGGTAGACAAAGTAGGAGTACATCGTCATGTATGTCCACATGATTTGTAGCACTCATGCCCAAAGTCCTCAGGAGATGTCCTTATAAATTACATATAAGAGACTGCATGAATAAATGGTATGCTAGTCAATACCCACCGGTACTAGTTACAAGTACGCTTGTCCAAATGGACATGGTACTGTTTGTTATCGTTGCTCACCTCAAATTGGGCAGCGCCTGAAAACTATTGACTCTAATTTCGACCTGTAAGTTTTAGTCTGGCAATCGGATTCTTGACCCGCGACATAAAAGGTCTATCGAGCACGCCATCTTTATGTGTTTTTTTAACAATCCTTACTATGATGCCTTTTCTTCTAATCTAGAACATACTGAGAATCGATTTGTCCCAAGCTGGTAGGATGCAGGCGTTGCAGGAGTCGATTAAGTTGTTGAGGCTGATGTTGCACTTTGGGATGGAGCTGAATGCATGTTTGGCCCAAAAATTCGCATCTATTCCTTGTAGATATGCGTGGCCTGCTGGGTCAAGTAAAAATATCTTTGTTATCTCTCTCTCAAAGTGCGCTGATGTTGTGGCTCTAGAAGCGACCCACATTGTATCCTTGAACAACTTACCTTTAAATGATTTTTTGATAATTTGAATACAAGTGTTGAATACAAAAATGATGCTCAGCTTGCCCTGTGAAGTCTCTGACAGCTGGCACCAGTCCCTACAAAAAATAACAGTATGAGTCAAACATTGGTACACAACTCATAACATAAACAAAGATGGCAAAAACAATCAACTGCACCTTTTGTCAATCAAAAATGATTGTCCACCCATTACTTAATGGGGTGTTGAGATCCTTAAGCAAAAGTTCCAAAAACCAGCTCAAAGAATCCCTATTTTCTGCTTCGACCGTTGCTACAGCAATCAGATAAATTCTATCGTTCCCATTGATGCTGACAATAGTTAGCAGGTGGCCTGGAGTAGCTCCTTTCAAATGGGAACCATCCAAGCAAATAACCAATCTACCACAGCTCAACAACCTCATCTTACATGCAGCCAAACTCATGTACATCCTTTTAAATGCACTCATTTCTTGCCCTTCTAGCAAAGCTGGGTGTGATATTGACGTTAAAATCCTTGTTGACTATCTCAATTATGGAAGGAAGGTCCCAGTTGGCTTGACTTTGAAATCTGTTCAAGTAATGCGTTGCCACCCATTTGGCAGAGGCATGATGACTTTCCATCTTTCTCGAGCAAGTGTGAACATCGTTATAGCACTTTATTTGATACGTCACTTCACCTTGCATTTTTTAGGCGTGCATCCGCCACGTGCATCCTTTCTAGTAGGCAACTTTCAACTGATGAGAGTCACTATGGGTGAATTTTATCCTGTATCCATTCTTCAATGCATGCTCGATGATTTCTTCTCTAATTTTATTTAATGAACTATACTTCTTGCCAAGTCCCATACCAGCGAATGTGCATTCTACTTGTGGTGGTTGTCGAGGCCTACTCTTGGCCATGTCTATGTCTTCGTCACTGGATTCGCATAATGAATGAAGCTCTTCCTCATCTAGAGTTGCCTAGACGGAATGCACTACTATAACAACTTCGTTTCCAATTACACGTACCTCATTTGCCAAAACTGTGGACATGGGCTCCACTTCAAATGGGCAGTTAACAAATTCTTCATCACTCCCATACGCTATAAGTGTTCAACAAATGCTTCAACTTTGCCAAAATACGGTACACTTCAACTCTCTGAATTCTCTAGGGTTCTCTAATCGTTGACAAAATCATAGAGAAAATCACGATGAGTGTAATGTGAATTTATACAAGGCAGATGATGATAATGTTCCGTGGCAAAAAGCTAATGTTCTGCGGAGGAAAGTTGATGTTCTGCAGTGGAATGTGTCTCATTCCACCATGGAATGTTATCATTTTTAATAAATATTGACGTTCTGCGGTTGAACGTGACACGTTTTGCCCCAAAACGTTCATGCTAGAACGTTAATTTTTAAATTTTTGTTCGACAGCGGATCATGTAGTGTTCCGCAACATAATGAAAGCAATACGTTTAACGGCAAATGTGACAGCGATGTTTGCGCTAACTTTTTTCAATAGTTCAATGGTTAAGTTGTTAGCAAAATACTTTAGTGGTTTACTTGTCATTGATCACAAAGTACGATGGTTAATTTGTTAATTTTCCTTATTTATAATATACATTCAGCTAATTGAAATAAAATCATGTTATTTAATATAAGAAAGACATACGTGCTTTACACTAACTAAACATGTGTTTTGTCGTCTATGTATATGTTAGATCACTACATGAGACCTTTCAAAAGACTACGAAATAGGCCATCAAATCCCCAAAAAATAAAAAACCATCTATCTTTGATGATTATCTTTGATTTCTTATGCTTTAAATTACATTTGCTTTCCCTTTGCTGTCAATGTCTTCAATATCTAAAAAATATAAATAAACAACATAATGAACTAGAGTTCCGTAAGTAACTATAACAATTATATATTAGGGAAAATGAAAAACCAACCATTGTACTTTGTGATCAATGAAAAGTTAACCACTAAACTATTTTTGCTAACAATTTAACCAATAAACTATCAGAAATTGACAAAGTAAACACCGCGGTTACGTTTTCCTTAAATAGCATCGTTGATCTACAGAGGATTGTGAATCTTTGAAATATAAATCAAGAAGGTCGTCGATCTGCTGAGAATCGTCGTTGATCCGCAGCGAATTGTCATCGATCAGCAACGGATCGTCGTCGATCCGAAGTGGATCGTCGTCGATCTACGGAGGATTGTCTGCAAATGAAAAAAAAACTCATTGTCTTCTTCGTAGAAAAACACAAACACACAGACAAACTGTGATTCTTCCATGGACTGTTAATCAATTCTAAATCATTCGAAAACTAAAACATTAACATTCTTTTACAAAATCCAAAACCTTCTAAATTCATTCTTCATGGATATTAACTCTTTTCCACTGAAAATCTCTTCTAAAATCACAAGTTCTTTCAATTTTTTCCATGGGTATTTGTTCTTTTCCACTGTGATTTTCAGAAAGTTAATGGTGATATTTCGCGGCGGCAATTTCTCAAAGTTTAGTGGTAAAATTGTTAGCAAAAATAGTTTAGTGGTTGACTTGTCATTGATCACAAAGTACGATAGTTGGTTTGTCATTTTGCCTAAATATTACAAACCCAAATTCTATCAACATAACGTAGGAACTCACGCCCTTATCTCACTAGAAATATGGTGAATGTAATGTATATACCATGCAAAACACGTCCGTGAAATTCTATATGGTCCCATGCATGATTATTATTTAATAATATTTTTTTTATACATTTATATGTTCAATGTTTACGTCAACATGTCCATGATTTCTACCCCTAATATGCAAGACTAACCACAATATTACAAATTTTCAAACTCACTTTAGCGAGACTGTAGCACCCACACATTGCTTTTCTCATAGGGATCTGCATTCAGAGATTTCATGAAGTGCAACACCCATAAAATTTTCACGAATAACTTCATGTGTAACATGACATTTTGAAATTTAAAATGAGTGAATAACATCACAATATGAAATTTATATATTGTATAGTGAAGAGTAACATTATAATAAAATATGAGATTTATTTTATTAAGCATGTTATAAGATTAGGAAAGTTTAGTGTGAAAAGAATTAGAAATGATATTGTGTAAGTATCCGCAGAAGGGTTAAATTTTAATAAAAATATAAGATTTATTAAGCAAGTTACAGAATTAGGACAGTTGGGTGTAGAAAGAAATTAGAAAGAATAATGTGTAAGTGTTGGCGTAAGGATGCCCCTAGAATGAAATGTATCAGTGGAAGTGTTGGTATTCGCGTAAGTAACGTGTCCATGGAAGAAATGTATATGTGGCGGATAGTGATTGGAGGATAATTTAAGAGGGATTTGTAGGATTAGGTGTCTGTGGAAGCATTAGTATCCACAGAAGCGTTAGTGTCCGTGAGAGAGAGGTATCTGCGAAAGGATATGCAAACGAGGTGGATAGCGATTGACGTATAATTTTAGGAGGAATCCCCGAGATGAGGTGTCCCCAGAAGCATTCGTGATTTGCAAAAGTAAGTGTGACATATGTACGTTGTAGATTGCTATTGGCGAACAAGGTGAGTAGATATCTGCAACGGAAGCTAGCAAGCCCGCTGCAGTTATAAGGGACATATTTTGTGTGTAGATTGTTTGAACTGTGAATAGATTCTAAAACTGTTGAAAAGGAAACGATAATCTTTGATGCTTTTTTGCAGGATTTTATTTCGCGGGAATTTTAGACTGATGATTTATAAATAAGAAGGTTGGGACAGAACCTACCCTAATCGTCCATGCATCAGGAGCTGTGAAGTCCGACACTTTTCTTAAATTGTGTTCATTCGTCAACTACTATGGTGAACGAAAAAAATCATGGAAACTGTTACTATGTCTTTGAAACAGAGTAGTTGATAAATTTCCATTCTTTTTATTAAGTAGATTTTTATTTTATCTCAAGGAAAATAAACTTATTAGAAACAAGTTAGAATAAAAGTTGGATCGGATTGAGACTGAAAAGACTTCACTAAGAATTCCAGATAAGTGACGTTTGAATGTGTTTGGCCTACATCCCAAAGTGCTAGGGTAATGTATTTCTATGATGTTCTGCTTGTGATGCCTATGGACTTGTAACATCCCTTTATTCAATTTCCTCAAATTTCAAACCCTAAAAAAATTTTCTCCAAAATTAATTAACAATGTAGGTTTGATTACATTGTTATAAATACAAAATTTTGTGAAACTTTGAATATATTAAAGTCATTAATTAAAGCGGAAATATATAAGAAAAACAACTATATTTATTAGGAATTAAAATTAGTCAAAATAAAATACATTCTACAAAGAAAATTAAAATTATAGAAAATCTGTATATTTGTCTGCCTCTAGAAAATCTTCAATCTCAGCTCATTTTCTTATAAAAATTTCCCTACAACACACAACTAAGGGTGAGATAAACTCAGTACGTAAAAACACGGGCATATGTGAATTGATTCTATTGTCAAATTTCTATGCTTAAAGTTACATACTAGTTAGAACTCATTTTTCAATTTTATTATGCGTTCAGGCTTTCGTTAGCCATCTCATAATTAACATGCATTTTGACTATAAGAAAACCAATGGTTTCTTACCTTTATAAGGTTTCATCAAGTGTCACAAAATATATTATGTTTTTCCATCAATTCTATTAGATTCATGCATTCATACTTGCATACATTATAACCTACAAATTTTATCTTGTTATAAACCTATGTCAATACCTAATCATGCGTTCCAAAATAAAATATCAGAATTTAAATAATAAAATAAAGTTGAAAAAAATAAATTAAATATTATGCTTGTGATGTAGGCCGGATGACCAAAATGTTGAAAACCGATGTCTTTACTTACATGGATTTTAAGATGAGTTTAGGGATTTTTCACATATTTTTAATAATCTCCTTGCCTAAATAATTTATAGCGTTAAATTCTTTCTTAGACCATAAAAATCCTTTTTTCAAAGAAATGGGTAGAAATTCCTTTCTGGTAAAATTCTAGGCTGATTAGAATTAATTTTGGATGACTTTTTGGAATAATTTGCATTAATTTTGACTGTCAGATATGATTCTAGTATAGTTATGGTCAATTTTTGTACAACTAGGTTTGGTTGGGTTTGACTAGACCAATCTTGTTTGGTTGGCCCAGTTCGGTTACGGTTTAGGAAACTAGTTCGATTTGGGAAACTCCAACTTCAAAAACCTAAACCTCTTCTTCCTCTTCCTTCAACTTTGCAGCTTCGCGATGAGTGAGTGAGTGAGAGAGAGAAAGAGAGAGAGTGTAACATCTCGATTTCTTTTATCATGTTTTAGCCTTTTTGTTCATATATTTAGCATAGCGGAAGACTTTTCTTACTAAACTTTGTAACCATAATCAAATCATAACTCATTCATTAATTATTACAATATCATTATAAGTTTCTTTTTACAAAACATGGCCTCACCCATAAATAAAGTTTGGCATAACAACTCCAAGTGCTCTTCACAAGTATGCTTCATCAACTACGTGGTCCTCTTGTTATTAGTCTTTTTTTTTTTTCAAGTTTACTTACATCACAAGATTCATCTATGAGCATAATACTCAATAAGAAATGAAAAATATAAACATGATATATACTTTTCATAAAAAGATTTCCATTTCAATTTTATTTCTTTGCTTTCTTTTCTTTCTTATCATTCTTTTCGTATAATTAGTTCCGACATCAATCGAAGACTCACTAGTGATTACCCGTCCCAACATCAATCGAAGACTCATTGGAGATTTTTTGTCCTGACATTAATTAAAGCTTCAGTAGTAATTATCTGTCCTGACATCAATCGAAGACTTACTGGTGATTATCTGTCTGAATATCAATAAAAAACTCACTGTTGAATATCAGTCTTGACATCAATCTAAGACTCACTAGTGATTATCCATCCTGACATCAATCAAAGACTCACTAGTGATTATTTCTTACTACATAGCACATCCTCAATCAACCTCGCCTTGACTAACATAATGTATTATGAATCACAACATATCCTCGATCAACGTCAACATAATTAAAAACTCATAAAACATATCTTCCTATAACAATACCCCTTACATCATCAATCAATATAATATCAAAACTAATCTCACATATATCACATCCTCGAACAACATATTATTATAATCATTAATACTATAACAAATCCTTAATCAACAAAACAATCATAACTACTTAAATCTTAGCATCTTGTGATGTAGGTTGTTAGGCCAAGCACATGTAGTCATTACTTACTTTGGGGCCTTAACAATTATCTGGTTTGTCTCCTTGAGTTGAAAACCTAAAACATAAGACATTAAATTAGGATTCGTATACTCATTAGACCTCCATTCCTTTTCACATTTTCCACTTTGGCCGGTTCACATTTTTCTTTAAGTAATCATGTCAAATTAGCTTATAAATCCAATCAAATTTTTTATACTCATATTGTCCAAACAGAGCATTATCATTACCAATAGTCAGTTTTATCTCACTCTTTACTACCACTTCCAAAATTCATAACTTTTATCATACATGTTTGATTGTCTTGATTCCTATAGTGCCTGGATATTTTCCTCTATAAATTGAATGTAAGCGATTTTGTGGAATGAATGTTTTGATAAGGGGAAATACATTTTGAAATTTCCTGTCATACGCTTAATATAATACCTTAAAAATTTATGAAGAAATATTATTGGAATAATGGAAGATAAATTAAAAAGGAGTGAATTAAATGTAATTAAAACAAACAAACAAACAAATAAATATAGGATACATGAAAGTGGAGGAATAATGATGTTTTATGGCGGCAGTGTGATCCCTCAGCTCCTGGCGACATACCGGTTGACTGTGCATGTCGATCAGGATGTCGACCGGAGTGGTGAATTTTTGCCAAAAAATCACATTTTTCTTTAGCGTTCATTCTATGTTCTCTGATGAATTTCCCGTGATTCTCTAGAACGCAATAAGGACTTTCCATGTGACTAGGTTGGATAGGACCTGCTCCCTTGAAATGAACAATTGTGTTCATCAACCATCACCTCCCCTAAAGCTCACTTCTTGCCTATAAAGCAGGGGCAGGCGATGATGGTTGCACACTACCACTTTGAGAGTTCCATTTTCTGTGAGCTGAAGGGTGTGGGAGAGAGAGATTTTTTTCTTCACATAGAAGAGAAAGAGTTCTTCACAGAGAAGGGAGATAGAAAGAGGGAAAGTAAGGGGGTTGTTGTTTTTGATTGCTTTACGCTGCTGGAGGGAAAGATTTGGACAGTGAAGGAGAAATCATCAGGAGAGGTAAGAAATTTGATGCAAAGTCGGTAGTGGAGGCTCTGCATCACGAGACTTTGTTGTTGTTGATTCCTACTTTGTTTAGTGTGGATTAATGACTTTGTTTGGTGTTAATACTTATTGGAAATTCAATACTGACCACGATAATTGGATGAGATTACTACCTTGAATTCTTGTTGTCAATTGTTAACAAGCTACTAAGTTGATTTTTGTCTTGGTTATTTGCTGTCAATCGTTAACATGCTGCTAATAAATGAAATTAAAGGCTGTCAATAGCCACTGTCATTCTTTGTTGGAAAGCTAGTTACTGTCATTTATTTGGTTAAGGGCTGCCATGGATTCTTGTATAAAGTATTTTCCCTTGCTGTTTCTCTGTGAAGTATTGTGCTATAATTGGTTTTAATTTCTGTTAAATATAACCGGATGAGAAGTGGAAAGATGACCTATGAATGGTTGTTAACCATAAGAAAATGGACAATAAGAAGTTATGTTAAAATGTTATTATGCTATTTTGGATTAATGCCTCTAGTTGGATACTGTTGTGTACTTTACTGCTTGTAGTGAGACTTTAGATAATGAATGAATTGTTACTACCTTTTTGGATTGGGTTGAGAAACAATCATGCATAGATGAATATTGCACTGTGATTTCTTGTTGGCCGAGAGGTGTTGGTCAATATATGAAGCCTCTATTAATTAACTACGACATAAATTGTTCCCTGAAATTACAATGTAAATTGCTCCCCGAGAAATTAATATATAAATTATGAAATTAAAACACGAATTGTTCCTTGCTAGTTAATATACGAATTGTTCTCTGTTAATTAATATATAATTGATCTTTGTTAGTAAATGCTTAATTCACTTAATGGCCATCTTAATTGTTTCTTATAATTTGTTGATAAAATGCTAGAAAATAAAAATGAATTATTTTGGTTGAGTATGAACTATTATATCTCTGCTTTAATATTTCTTTGATCTATTCTGTACACTATTATGGACTGGCTATAAATTGACATTCATGCATCATAATAAAACTTATGAAAATGTGGCATATGCACGATATGTTTAATAAAACGAATGAATAAACGTAAATAGTAATGTGGGGGTTCGGGAGAAGGATGACGGTCATAGGTTAGAACACCCTAGATGGATAGCTCGTCCTAAGTAGGGATTGATTTATGGTTAAGTTCACACTGACTAACAGATGTATCCCTTCTCTTGTTCTGGAAATCCCTAACACTTGAACTGAAGAGATTGGTGACGGTTATAGGTGGGAACACCCCAGATGGATAGCTCGTCCCACGTAGGGATTGAGTTGTGGTTAAGTCCACATTGACAAACAGATGTATCCTTTCTCTGGTAACAAAATGTAAAGACAGAAAAGATAGGTTCTTTTTTGAGACAGACAACATGAGCATGAGCATGAGCATATGCATTGCATTTCATCATATTTCTTGCTGAGCGTTAGACTCATTGTTTTATTCTGTGATGCAGATGATTGTAATAATATCAGTGATATCAATGTGAAGGGGGAGGTATTTGCTGCAGAGCTCTTGGGTTACCAACTGAGCTCGCCTTGAGGGTTATGGCTCACGCAAAGTAGTGTTTATTATTTTGAACAGAAATTATGGTTTTTGGACTTGGCAAATGTTTTGTAAAACCATGGACTTTCGTTTAAAAGTGTTAAACAATGTTTTGAAATTTTATCAAATTCCACTTAATTACACAAGTATGCTTTTCGTTATGCACGCTTTAAATAAGTCAAATGAAATTTCACGAAAAAAATTTTATATGGCTAAATATGAAAGGAAAGAAAAAAGTTTTAATAATGTGGGGCGTTACAATTCCAATGTCCAAAGTTTCATTCAATTGTCCATAACAACATATTAAAATAGTTTGGTGATTGGAAACCATTCAAATATATTGGTGCCACCATCACAGAAACTACTCTGTTTGCTATCTCACTTTAATCCAATGTAACTATCACTCTAACTTAAACTTAAAAATAACTTCACTAATCTTCAGAGAATCTTTCTAACATCAAAGAGGGGTTGGAACCATGACTCACTTGTGTCCACTTTGAAGTGCTTATAGAAGTTTAAGTCAGTGATTTTACCTCATGTGTCATCCTCTCCACCAATCACAATAGGCCACTATAACCATTTACCCAAGCTGATCTCATAAGCACTATCATCATCCCAATTCATTGTGATTGGGTGGATAAGAGTTGTTATTTAAATTCTCAATTAGTCTTGAAAGCAGATTCCTTAAAAATCGTTTGCTGCGGATCTTCATAGATTCGCTGGCGCCTACGCATCCGTTGTGGACACATTTGCTTCTGCTAAGCGTCTTTTTAGTGAATATTTTCTTTATCCACCAATTGGTAGTTGCCATGTCATCCTGCAGATATAATCCTTTTAGTGGATACTTGCGCTTCCGCACATTCACTGTTCACTGCGAAAGCGTTTCCATTTGCAGATGCCTGCACTCCCTCCATTCCACTATTCAAAGCATGCCACTTATCCAAAATGACGATGTTTAATGCACGCCACTTATCCAAAACAGTGACATTTCTTCTTAATAAAATGCTGTCGTGGCTACGATTACTATTATGGACATTTTTATTACCTAAAACGACGGCGTTTTTCCTTAAGCACGATCACTTCATCTCTCACAGGAATCTTTCCCATCCGTGGAAGTATCTTTCTCCTAATCTAATGGTCCTTATTTCGTCCTATAATTTGATCTAACAACCTTTCTTCCTCGTGCATGACATCTTTTCTCTCCCACAAAGCATCTTTAATCTTCCTTCTCCGTCTTCTAATCCAATGGCTACAACTCTTTTATTCTTTTAATCCAATGATAATCCTTCCTCCCGCACTACATCTTTCTCTTTCTATGGAAGTATCTTCCTTATTCCACTTTCGTAATCCAATGACTATAATCTCTTATTCATTAATCCAACAATATCCATTCTCCCGCACAACAATCCTTTTTATTTAACCTTCAGTGCCTCAAACCATCTTTAATCTCAACTGTCCTTTGATCTTATCTAACGACTATCATTTCTTTCATCCAAATGACATTGCTCCTTATTACCATGAATGTCTTTTTCTCCACAATGATTTATTTTTCTAATACAATGAAATTTCTTATTGCTTAGCTACTGTGGATATTTTTCCAACTTTTGAATCTTTATAATTTTTATTTATTCTTTAACATTCCAATTTCTCCAACTCAAAACTACTTATTTTTTTTCTTGGGGTATTACACACAGAGAGAGAGAGAGGGGAGAGAGAGAGCTCCATCTTAGTGGTTTGTTGTCACTGGAGCTTCGTCATTCGTCGGACGAAAGTGTTCTTGTTGGAAGGGAGAACTTGGTTGGAGAGAAACTTTGTCGCTGTGAGGTAGGGCTTCGGCCGGGGAAAGTTTCTTCACCATAAAGGTTGATCGCTAAGTCTAGCAGGAGAGAAGTTGGAACGCTACTGTTTGAGAGATCGAAGTGAGTTGCTTCATCACGGGTCATCTCAATTTATAGGGAAAAGTCTCAATTTCATTCATTTTTTGAAAAATTGCAAATCAACTTCGAATTGAAACTAGGTTCATTGTTAGTTTAGGAAAATTTTCTTGATTTGGGGTGATATTATTCCTTAGGCTGGAGAAAGGAAAAATTCCCTAATTTTGGTTGATTAATTTACCTAAATTAGAAAATTGAAAAATGATTTCACTGATTAGGGTTTGATTGGTTTCTTAATGGAAAAGATTCCATTGATCACATAATTTGGGAATGAAATTTGGTATGTTATAGGACTGTTGATCGAGGATTCCATTGATCACATAATTTGGGAATGAAATTTGGTATGTTATAGGACTGTTGATCGAGGATATGCTTACTACTTCTTGTTTTCTACTCTTTATATTAGAGACGTTGATCGAGGATATGATTACGTTGTTGATTGTTGATAGCTTTGCATGTGTTATTAGACTGTACAGATATTAAGTTTTATACTTATGCATGTGATAATAGGTCAGATTGTTATTGTGTGTTACGTTGTGCATGCAATATCACATGTACATCTCAAACATTTTTATTTTAAGAATCAAAAGTGATTTTCATGCATATGTTTTCATATAAAAAAGAATAAGATTAAAAGAAAAATATGTAAAAGGCTTTGGCGATTCGGCACCGATGGTTTGAGGCTTTGGTAGATTTATTCTCCAATGATTTGAGGCTTTGGTGGCTTTGTCCTCTAATGATTGGAGCTTTTGGTGTTGTATCCCAATTTAATAAAAGGAAAAGAATGAAAGAATGAAAATAAAATAAAAGAAATAAATAAAGAAACACTGAAAACGAAAATACATGTTTTTCCGAAATTGCACCATATGCTCATGATATACATATGCATCTCTTACTGAACTTTAGGCTCATAGATGAATTTTGTGATGTAGGTGAGGAGGATTGTACCGAGCTATTTGATGATGTTAATGAATGATAGTTGCGGTTGAAGGAGTACTGTAATGTGCAAGACGATGTTGTTGCTGGAGCGAAGTTGACCCGTGGGTGAAGAGTGAAAAAAGATGGATTATTTTGAGAATTTTTATTTAGTTTATCACAAATTTTTTTTATATGTAAATTATGATTTAATTGTATGGAGATTGAGTCAAAATGTTTTTAAAATATTTATGTTTAATTTATGTTGGGTTTTCACTACGTTTGAATTTTTAAGACTTCCTCTATTACATTTTAAAGGTAATATTTAGTCGTTATTTTAAAGGAAGATTTAAATGGATTATAAAAAAAATATAAAGAAAAAATATTTAACTATGGGGCATTACATTAAGTTGGTCTTCCAATCCCTGACGTAGGTATATATTTGGCACACTAGTAGGAAAGCTTATCCATTGGGTTCCTGTGTTAGCCAATGACATAAACTTCCTCTTAATCTTATTGATGCTTGTTATTTAGCATCACAAAATGCAATCAATTAGCATATAATATCAATGTATGTAAATAAACAATGCTATTTTTTTTATTTAAACCATCTTTAAGATGAATGAAAAATATGCGTTCTAATGTTTAATCTGTTCCAAAAACTTGTGAAAAGAAGGGATGAAATAGTTTAAAAAATGGATTGAAAACCACACTGCAACTCTAATTCAGGCGCTATAGCACCCAGATAGAGGGTTATAGCCTCAGTTGCTAATCTTCCAAACTACTGTGAGCATTCTAGTTCTGATGCCTAGATTGAGCATTTTAGCATTTATTTGTTGACTATCCAAATTTTGATGAGTGTTCCAACACTCAGATTGACCATTGTAGTGCCCCAATTGTAATACCCTGACTTTCTATATCGGGGTATTGGCAAGGCCATATTCGGAGAGTTAAGTCAAGGGGTATTTCTAGTACGTTTTCCTCGTATGTGATGTAATCAAGTGTTGGGGTAGTTGGGATATTACATTTCGTATTTTTACGTGTTATTTGATGACATGTGATTTTGGGGAAAGTATTATGGGGTGGAAGTTAAGTAGGAAAAAGGTGAAGAAATTTTGTTATGGGCATTTTTGGACGCCTGCGGACGACTTGCGGACGGGACGTGTCTTTCGAAAGTGCATTGCACATCGTCCCTAAGCCTTGGGACGACTCAGGACATGATTTCACGTCTTGACTTCACTTGCGTTGCGGGGTTTTAGATGACCCCGAACGAATGTGGACACCGGCGGATGCCAGGGGTTTGAATCTATCCAAATCATGGACACTTTCGAACGCCTGTGGACGAGCACAAATGTGGCCTGGATAGATTCGGACACTACATGTGGACGCCATATTGCGTTCGAATGTCGTTTTCAGACGGTACGGATTGGGCAAGGACGCCAGTTCTCGTCCCAAAACACAATTTTACCTTAGAGATTTTATTCTTGCAGACGAATGCAGACGAGACCAGTGCATCCGCACTCGTCCAAACTAGCCCAGTTATGAGTAAAATTAGAGATTGAAAATCCGAATCCTTGTCATGTAGTCCATTAATTCGCAGCCTATGGAGATAGAAGCGACCCTCCCCCACCCTCAATTGGTAGCCGCCACCCTCCACGCCCGTAGACCACATCCCTCCTTCCCCTATGTCTACGATTTTGTCTCCTCCCCCAAGTATATGCCTTCTCCTCCATTCTAGTCCAGCATTCTTGGAATTTTCTCCCTCCCCAGCATGAGTCTTCTTCCTTTGAGAGAGTGAGTTTCTGAAGAAAGGGAAATCCGTGTGAGTGTGTGTAACGAGTGAAGAATTTTGGGTTAGCGATGGTGGGTTAAGTGACAAACGTTAGGGAGGCTAAAGCTCAAGTTGCTGTGAGCTAGTGCTGCATGATCTAAGGAGTGTACTGCCGTGAGTTGTGAGCTTAGGAGTGCTGTCCCTGAGTGTTAGTTCTTCAATTTAAGTTAAGACTTGGGTGTGTCTTGTCCAGTGGTGGCCCTACCCACAAGTAGAGTGCGTGAGTTTTATGTTGGTTCCATGAAATGCTTACTGCTAATTGTTGTTAGTTGGTTTTTAGGTGATAATTGCTTGAATGAATTACTGTTGTTATTTCCTTCGTTGATTTCCTTGCTGTAGATATTTCTTGTGTTGATGATAGTGTAGATTTGTTAGTGCTCTGTAGCATTCCCTTTGGTTGTGAGCTTGTCCCTTCGTTGTTGACTCTGCGTTTAATACACTCTGTAGATTATTACTTTGCCCTGTGATAGATCTCCTTTAGTGTTAGCTTTGTTTTTATTGTTAGTTCCATGTTTCAAATGCTTTACTTTGAAGAAATCAAGGTTGAAATCAATGTTGTGACGAATACTTTGAATGTGAAAGAAGCTGCGTGAGTGAAAAACGAGCTAAGAGTTCCTTGACGATGATTCTGTTCACTGCTTTACTTCCTGTCACAATAATCTTTACTGCTTTACTACTTCCTTAGTGCTATGCATATATTGACTTGTGTAAATTTCTCCGTGATAGCTAGAAGTTGTGATTCCACTTGCTAAGTTAATTAATTAGAGTAACAACTGAATCTTAATTAGCTAGAATAACAATGACCCTTAATCAAACATGTTTAATTAACACAACTCTTAATCTTAGCTTATATATTGGGTGTTTAATTAGAAGTTGCATGTTTAATCATTAATTAATTAGGGTAACAAATCTTGAGCATAACAACGGATTATTAATTAGAAATTGCATGTTTAATCATTAATTAATTAGGGTAACTAATCTTGAGCATGTTAAATTGACTAGAAGTAATTAACTAGCATGTTAATTAACTAAGTTAGGCCATATGCCATATTCAATTAACTAAATTATATCCAATATGAGTATGTTTAACTAGTTGTCAATTAATAGTTGCTAATCACTTCTTTGAGCATGTTTAACTAACTCGAGCATGTTCAATTCTAAGCGTGTATAATTAACTAGCTAAGCATGTTTAATCCATTAAACTATCATTTTACTCGAGCATGTTAATTAGTAAGTAACTAGGATAATAATTGTAATCCTTTCTTGAGCATATAATCATCTCAAGCATGTAATTAACTAGGGTAGTAAACTAGACTATTAATTATAGCATGTTTAATTAATTAGAATAAAAGCAAGCTTAATCAACTGGAATAAGAATTTTCAATTTGCAAGCATGTTTTTGTTATTCATTGTCTAAAGTATGTTTCCATTAAACTACTCATTGTGAGCGTGTTTAGTCTAATCGTACTAAGTGTTTGAGCATGTTAGTCTAGCTTAGTTTAACGAGCATGTCTAGTTAATCGTAATTCATCACATGTTTCTTTACCGTCTCTATACTGTTAATTCACTGTTTAATTTCGAGTTTATAATTGTCCCTTATTATGCGCTTTCAATTATAATTGTCCTCTGTTGTGCGCTTTCAATTACTGTTATTCATTATATGCGCAATTTAAATTACAGTTGCTTTCATTTAAATATGATATTCAACTGTTGTCATCTACTTCCTTAATATGCACAATGTCAAATGTATCATGCTTCATGCCAGGTTGAGAATTTATCATCATGGATCATGTTAAAAGGTTAGATCCGATCCACTATTTCATCCCCTATGAACCCTCCAATCTCCAGCTCGATGTACGAGTAACAAACAAATAAACTAATGTAAGGGAAATAACGAATGAATGCACATAATGAAATGATTGGTTTGGGTGGCCCCCTTTCCGAAAGGACTAAAGAGAGGCATATCATAATTGCATTAAACCCTTTAGGCTTACAGTTTACTTGTGGTATAGGTGTAGATACCTGTATGCGAAAACGATGAACCAATAATGAAGTAGGGATGAGAGATTTGCACGCGCGAGACTCGTGGCTGGCCAGGCTAAAAAGAGTAAAAGAGAACTCAGTTGTAATTAAATTGTATTTAAATGGTTTAGTTTTTATTTTTCAAACGCAGTATTTAATTGTTTAGTATTCCTTTAATATTTTACGCTTCCGCTATGTTTTAATAAACCCGTTACGTTTTCATAAAGATTTTACAACTGCTTCTGCTCGGTTTAACGAAAAAAGTTTTGACGGTCCGACTTAAGGCACTCTGATTTTACTTTTAAAGGAAATTTCGGCCGTTTGTCAAAAGTTTTAAGTTTCACGTATTTTTAAAGGGTTATGAAAAGTCGTGTCTTTACACCAATTGTTCTTATTTTTTAAACATCTGGAACTAAGAACGTAGTCCTCAAAACTAGCATGTCTAGTAACCATTTTTTGAGCTCAAATTTGGCATATAGAAATGCTGATAACACTCCCATATAAGCTACCTAAACCACAACTTCATTCCAATTTAACCAAAATTAGTGGCATGCAACTCCATATGTAGCAGTCTCAACCTATTTATTGCGATAGATCCTAGGTTTGTCTCATTAAGGAGTTAAAGTTTACTTACATTGTAACGGTCCGCATTATAAAACCAATTTTTTTATTTCATTTTTAGCCCAAAAAAAAAACAATTTTTTCTTTGATTTCATAGATAATATAATTTCAATCCCAATTAAAAATCTAGGATATTACATACATATTTGACGACCTCTTCCAAGCATCAATTGCTTGTGTCACAATCTGAAGGCAGACTTAACAAAAATGTTGGGTTAAATAACTTGATCCTCGAAGAGGACTCGATCTCATAGCCCAAGGCTAAAATGTCAGCAGAAAACTTAATACAATTCAAGCCCAAAATCCTAGACAAATGGGCTAATGTCCATAAGGTGATCAACAAGAGTTAAAGATAGTGTAATAATAATAAAGAGAAAAACACTATGCATGAAATGAAAGCATTCAACACTATAAGAGAAACTTAACAAATTAATAAAAGAAATAAATCCTCACCAATGATAGGAAGGAAACACCAAGAAAGAAACCAAATTCGAAGTAACCATATCTCAGACACCATACTTGTTTACAACGATCAGAACTTGGGATGGAGGAGTCATTGGAGTGAGTGACTAAATACAACGCACATATAAAACTGGTTTTTCATTTTTCCAAAAAAACTATGACCAAAAAAATGTCATGCCAAGTGTATGAGTTTATAATAATTTTAAAAGCATTCTTAACCATCAAAACAGGCTCTACCAGCCACCAATGAGGCAATTATCAAAATGTTGCTGGATACTTAGCCAACTATAGTAAAATAAGCCTATATCGTCTTTTCAAAAGTTTAAACGAGGATTCATGAAAATTGAGGGTCACTTAAGGACCCATTCGATACAAACAACAGAAAGGCGGTAGTCCAAAGATGACAACCCTTCATGAGCTTGGAGGAAGAACTATGAGGGAGACCCAAAGTTTCAGCTACACCACATGAGTTCTTGACGAACCAATCAACGATGGCACAAAGCAAACAAATACACTCTGATCTGGTTTAGGGATTCGAAACCCAAGGAGCGTGTCATCACTGCTTTATTACCCATTTTCACACAATGCACAAACAAACATCTTCACACAGTAGAAGATGTATCGGAATAGTCTCGTGATACTTTAACACTGTGACCGTCCAAAGTATCAAGAGGATTCATTCTCCTGTATCAATATCATAGTAAACTATGAAATACCATGCACATAAAAGGAATGAGTAATACTCACATATATGTATCTAGCATAAAAAATGACGTGCTGTAGAACAATCCCCATTGGGCTTTCATATTTGGCAACGCACAAAATAAAATTTAGAAAGTCATGATATAATGTAATGTGATAAAGTATAAAATCTCTACCTCAATGACGATAGAATTCTAGCCGACTAGCTGCATGCACCATCAAATTAGGCACCAAAAGCAAGGACACCGTCGAAACTTAAAACCAAACTGACGTTAAAACTCAAATCAACACTAGAAACAAAACACAATTCTAATTAACACAAGACTTCCTAGCTCACTGCAAGGAACAACATAAAACTCCCAATTGAACCAAGAATTCATACCGATTGGAACAAGACATGGGTGATGAAGCTGAGTGAAAATCACTAATCTCAAACTCTACGAAACACAAGTGTGGGCGACCAAGAAACAACAACGGTCGACCGGAAAACTCAACAGTCAACCCGAAAGACCACAAGACACGACTACGATTGACGAGATACAACCACACCTAACTAGAAAAATACAGCAGTCGAGAAGACACAACTGGGGTCAACCGAACATGACTACAGTCAATTGGGACCACCTAGTGTAAATTAGATAGGACGACAATCAACTAGAATCACACAGTGTAAACAAGACACAATGAAGCTCAATCGAAACCATATTGTGTCGACAAGACACAACGATGGTCAACTAGGACAACACAATGTCGATGAAAATCAACTAGGGTCAAGTGAAAATCAAGCAGCAGTCAAAGACATAGCTGCGGTCAACAAAGCACAACTATGGTCAACTAGGACCACACAATGTCAATAAGACACAACAATTGTCAATCGGGACCACGCAGGAACTCGAATCGGAAGGAAGAAACCATGGTCACAAAATTCATAGAGGTGCGTTGTGCTAAAGGACAAAATTTGACCCAAATGACTACTGCAATCATCCAGTCTGTACAGCGGACAAAAGGACCAGCCACCTATTCCAGCGCAGACACCTCACAAGGATGCCCCGAGCTTCCGTAGACGTTTGTACTTCTGCTGGCATTCTGCGATCTGGCAAACATACAGAATGGACGTCCGTGCTTCTGCGGACGTAGGAAAAGGATCTCCCACTTCTGCGAATGTATAGAATGGATGTCTTGCATTCCCGCCAACATCCTGTGTTTTGCAGACGTGGGGGAGGGTCGTCCCAAAGGCCTTTAAAATAATCTTGCAGTGTTGACTGGACATATAATAGTGGTCAACCGAGGACAACGTTTCCAACATGAACGAGGAAAACTTTTTTCTTTTACCGATTCTCACCCCAAATTTGACTAAAACCTCTGCACTAACTCTAAAACTACCAAAACAACATAGAAACAACCAAAGGATTCGAGTTTCCAAGCTCAAATCTAAGACCGACACAAAAGGAAAACTTCAAATGGAAAAACAGGGTTAGAGAACAACGTACTTGCAAAGTTCATTCACAAAGAGTCGAAGATTGGAACACCATGAATGTGAATATGAAAAATGACAAGATTTGCTCGCCGGCCTCGCATCCTCTCTCTCGCCTTCGTCTCCTCCTCTATCGAAGAGGAATGAGACTTTTCCTTTCAAAGGAAGGGAGAGACATTATAAAAGATAATTATTTTATTTAATATAAATTAATATATTACATATATTAAATAAAATCTTTAAATTCTACTCGACAAATATACACAAGGATCACCAACAAAACTCGGAACTTAAGCAATGAGAACACGAACTTACCAAATATAATCCCAAAGCTTCGGGCAGGAGGAGAACACGAAATGCACCAATTGACCATTGACCAAACCCTTCCCATGTGGCTGAATACCCATAACGGGCTACAAGAACCTGGTCAACATAGAATAATTTGATGCCAATTAAAGAAAAAAATTTACTTAGAAAAATATAAAATCCAAAAATTGTGGATTTTACATTCTTCCCCCCTTAATGAATTTCGTCCTCGAAATTCAATACAATTGAATGGACCATCTAAAGAATAGCAGTACCTCTGACACGAACTCCTAGGAAACTCCATGTTTAGTGTAGTACCCACAACACAGGAATCAAGGGAATTCCAAAAGAAGAACTAAAATACCTACGTTTTGGGCTTCAAACATGCCTAGAATAGGACGAAGACATAAGAATACGATCAGAATCAACACCGAAGCAAACACCATTAAACCAACTAAGTTCATGATGTGAAGACAATTCAACATGGATAAGGGAAGGTCACCTAAAGAAAAAATAAAACGAATGACCAGATCAATCAGTTAACAACAAATCGATTTCAAACTAGAAAGACTCAAACGAATTGATAATAGATAAATAAGGCTATGCAACTAGTTGCAGAAACCCGCACAATATCGAACTGATGTGGAGTCCCTGTAAGACCCGAGATATGACTGATCAAATTCCCTCGACCGAAAACACGTTCAAAACTGAAGAGGGAGAGATATTAGTTGGACCTAGGTTTAAAGCGTCAGCCAAACATCCAACAAAAATCAAATCTCACGGATTCATAGGGAACCACCATGTCCTGATGCACTAGAACACAAGTGGAAACCAAATGCCTCAAACAATAGTGCAGACTGCCTAATGCTACTCCAATTAGGAACTGTCAGATATGGCACACTCAATAATCTACACTTTAAACCACGAGTGTACACAGACAAAAACACCCAACATGAACTTGACACGTGTCCTTTCCCTCACTATCTATAGCAAATCTAACAAAGAGAGGAACTGTAACAATGACCTAACAACTGACAAGGCTCAGAAATACATGAGTTTTAGCATAGCTCTAGACAATTGCTGCTACCTAGTGCACACAACTCTAGAGAAATAAACCAAGATACTGAGCGAGACACCACAAGTTTGGACCTAACACTGATATTCGAGAAGGTAGTTGGGCATTAGTCAAACCAAAGGGTTAGACTGGCATACAAGAGGCCCAACTCCAGAACAGAAAATTGCCACCAATGAACAGTTCAGCGAATCAATGACCAACAACATTAGAACAATTGTTCAAACCTAGGAGGACAAGTGACAAAGCTTATCGAACAGCCAAGAAATCCATTCTTCCAAGGTAAAGCACACTAGCCCAACACATATATGCAATAGGCTATAATAGAAAATGAAACAAAGCCTGAAGATACAACACTACCCATCAAAGCATAGGAGTAACGAACAAAAACATACGAGATGAAATGCAAAGTACGAGGAAGCAAACACGTGAATGACTCTCAGACAAAATAACTCCTATAACTAGGATTCTACATCTTCAAATCCAGCACCAACCTCTTGTATAACACAAAAAAGGTCAAGGTAGAGTCAGAAGTAAGCTGTGGCAGAACAAGGCCTCCTAGTTGAGCGACATGCTAACTAGTCCATTGAGAAGTGAAACCCACACTCCTAGTCAAGTGACAACATAGACCTAGCACAGCGATGACACCCACTTAGCCAACCAATAGAAATTGTCGCTCAGCTTCGAGTCCAATGGCCACAGTGTCAAGTATCAACGGGTTTCCCCAACCCATTGATACACTCGACATGAGGAAAGCAACAACGAAGATGAAATAATAAAATTAAGTCAAACTAAACGGTCTTCCCATAGAATGATAGAGTACAATGATCAAACCACTATGATCTCTCGATATACCAAGACCCAAGAACCCTAAGGAATGACGAAAACCAGAGAAAAAATTTTGCAGACAGACATTCAGATTACTTCTCTGGTAACGCCTCCTCCTCCACACGAATATCATCTGCATCACGGGTAATACAGTGAGCCGAAGGCTCAACAAGAAATAAAATATAATGCTTATGCTTATGCAATGGTTATGTAGTCATTTTCCATAAAAGAACCTATCTTTACTTACTTTTTCCTTTTTTCTTAATTTTCTTTTCATTTCAAGAGATAGGATACATCTGGTGGTGTGGCTTAACCGACTCCATCTCTACATGTGTGGAGAATTCCATCAAGGGTGTCACCACTACCATCACCTAATCTCTGTCTGACATTTGAGGACTAAAAGCAGGGATACATCTGATGGTTGGTGTTGACTAACCAACTCCATACTCTACGTGAGTTAGAGAATTCCATCAAAGGTGTTCCCACCTACGGCTGTCACCCTTTCTCTCTCAAACCCTCAAAGGCCTCTTTTTTCCTTTATTCTTTCCTTTCATTTATCGTGTTATGCATATATCACATTTTCGTAAGCCCTATCATGATGCATGAATGACAGTTCGTATTTATTTCATAACAGTCTTTGAATTATATAGTTTAAAACAACTATTGTTAATAGTCCTAGATTTATTATCTAATAACAGACCTTAAACTATATAATTAAATATCGCATAGCAATCCTTGAAACATAAAATCCACAACAACTATTTTTTAGCAAACCTTAAACTATGCAATGCAAGATAAAATAGTCCCGTGATGCAGGGTCTCCACTGGCCACCACATTCTATTTCTTACCTTTTGAAGATTTCTCCCTCATTCCTTAGTTTGTTTAGCCTTTATGTTAACGTTAATACCTTCACAATAATATTTACTAATTAAAATCTATTATTTATTATTTTAACTCTTTTGTTAATCATGGATAGTACCGATTAGGAATATTCCCAGTAAAGAATGCCCTTAACAATTCTCCTTAGACAAAATATCCTTTCCAAGTAAGTTGCCAGGAAAAATTGGAGGGTCACAACGGTCCGATTAAATACTAGTCTCCTTAGACAAAACATACTTACACAGTAAAATTACACTACTAATAATATTTCCAATTAATATTAATATCTCTAAAATAATAGTGCAATAATAACGATAATATTGACTAATATTTATCAACTAAATTAACCAATAAACCCAAGAGGGAAAGGATCGTTAAGAAAATTCAAGACACGATCCTGCAAATTCCTCCCGTTGAAGTTTCTGAATTCTTCGGGGTAACTTTTTTTCCCACAATCTCTCACTCAAATTTCCTCTCCCAAATTCCTCATAATTTCCCCCCTACTTTCTCTCCTTCCTTCTCTCCTTTCTCCTTCTCTTGATGTGATGTTCCTTCAGCAATTCACACCTACTTATAGGCGTTCCTTGGACCCTTTAATGGCTGCCAGCAATGGAGAAATTAGGTGAAAGTTAGGCGAGCATTGAGTGCAGAAGAAATGTGTTAGCAAGCCATGAGTCTAATCGCATTCTTGCAGCCAGACCTAGGATGCCAACCTCGACCATGTATTTTCGTTTCATCTAGAGCTTCAAGAAAAACTCATTTCTTGCAAAGTTTTGCGGGTCCGGTCGCATAGAGTCGACGTTTCGACTGGAACCACGCCAACGTGATGCGACCGGACCAACGTCCGCAATAGCCCTTTGTTTTTTCCAGTCGTTTCCCAATCCAATTTTTCCTCCTTTTATTTAATCTCCTTATATATAAATTCTCCAAATAACTTCTCAACCCATTTTTCCACTTAGCCACTTCCAATTAATTTCCATAAATTCCTCACTTAACCAATTCTAATAATTTCTATTTTATGAATCTTAAATAAATATCCAAAAATCCCTTATCCATATTATACCCAATTATACTCGCCAATTAATCCAAAAAGCTCTATTTATCAAAATCTAATTTTCATCAATTAATTCTTCAATAAATGTCCAATACTCTAATTTGCTTTACTTAAATCCGTTTACGGAAAATCAATCAATATATCTAAACTAAAATCATCCAAATTTCCCAAAATATTAATATTCTTAAGTCCGATAAAATTTCGGGGTATTACATCCCTCTCTCCTTATTTAAATTTCGTCCTCAAAATTGGCCCAAAGTACGCACTTAACCATTAATCCTCATAGTTTAAAACATCCAAATATATTTTTATATCATTTTTTTTTCCACAAATATTTCGAAGGATTTCTCAATTTCTGCTTTCATACTATCCAATAACTTAGTAAAACTCTAAACCGCACTTCTAAATTCATTCATTCCACTTTCTCACTTATTTTCATTACCTTCAAAGGACACATTTATGTAATTAAGCTTTTTTTGTCCTTCCCATATTTATGTACCTCAATAGCAATAGCACATAACACAAATTACATTTTCCACAATAGAAAATATCTATAGTTTCATCACTTTCTGTTTCCTTTACCCAAACCGGACAAATCCATGATTCATTATATGTAAAATTTTGCTCCAGGTCCGTAAAACATCTTGTGGAATGAGTCCTTTTATGCCATTGACACTGCTAAGATTCTAAAGGTACAATATTTTCTTTCTGAAGCGATATGCTTCTAGGAATACGTTTCATATTTCCTTGTATTTGCCATCAATGAGAAATCTCTTAGATCTTCTTCCTTCAGGTTAGTCTTTTATCAACCCTTGAGGTATATTTCCCTTGCTATATTCATATAACTAATTACTTGTTAAGTGTAGCTCTCTCATAAAATTTTTCTTGCTTTCTATTCCAATTTATAATATGAAATTGACGTTCTTTATTCCTTGGTCCTCATTCCATCTCGGTTTTAAATTTATTGGTATTCGGTTCAGAATATTGATAAACTCTATTACCAAAGTTTTTGATATCTCAATCTTTAATATTTTCGAAGTATCAGTCTTCAATCTTGTTCCTTTACATATGACAACTTCTATTTTCAACATAAACAAGAATTAAATTGTTTCTAATTATATAATTCATATCCTCATTCAGAGTTAATTCTTAATACTATTTGACTTTATAGATAGATTCTTCATTCTTCGATGTATTTCCACACAAATCATATTCTTTTCTTTCTCTTAATTAAGGGAATTCCTTAAACCCTTAAATCAAGATTTTCATACCCAACATTCCCAAAATTCATCAATTTATAGGAAGCAACTTGAAATTCATTTTAGAGGAAATCATGAAATATAAACTTAGTATTATTCTAAGCCCTAATTTGATTTTAATTTTCCTTGATTCCTAAAATCCAACGTCCTATTTACTTCTGGCTCCTTTACCACTAAGTAAAATTCTTATTTCCCCATTTTTTCAAAAATTTTGGGCAAAATTTCTCCTGTTTCTTTAGTCCCCAAAGCTCATCCACACATCCTGCAAAGCAAACCCCAAGCAGTCTAGTATTTTCTATTTCCTAGCATATCATATCACTAATTCCAATAATGAAGGAGTGATTACATCTAATCAGTCATCCAAGAATTTACACACTGCTACAAATTTAAATTATAGAAAATTTTTAAAGAAATGAGATGGTAGATCATTCCATTGACGGAGGAGGCACATCATTATCATCACCGTCATTGCCCTCTGTAAAGCCACAAGATGGGTCAGACCTAGTAATATAATTTGTGATCCATTGTACCCTTTCATTGTTTTGTCTTATTTGCTCATTATTCTACCTCTATTATTCACTATTCTACCTTAGTTGCTCTTGCATTCCACGCATCTCCACTCTGAGGTTCGATATTCCCATCATCAAATAAGAGAAGAATGCTTTCGGTAACATGATGTAATAGTTAGAGGAATTACCCACATGAGGTTGTGATGGAGCAGCCCAGTGAGCATCCATGGGCTCATGAATAGTGGAAACTGATGGTATATCATCAAAAGGAGCTGTAGGTACAACCTCAGATGGAGGAATGGAAGTATCATCAGGGTCAATGGATGCCCTAGTAGCTTGCCTCCGATGATAGAAATGCCATGAATTACTGGATCCCCTAATTCCCATTATGGTGAGGGTACCCCTATCATAAACATTGGTGCATTTCTCTTTTCTAATCTCCTCATCGTCCGGAATCTGAACGTGAAAATGCTCAAGAATGGTTGTGATTAATGTATTGTATGAGAGACTTTTTGTTGATCCCATAAGGACCTCCATCATGACATTTAGGATTATAAATCCAGAATCCAAATATTTATAACCCAATAGTTTTTCCATTGCATAAAGATCCATGACACTGATATAATCCCGATGTCCATCCTGGGGCAATAGCGTAGAAGTCAAAATAGGATGCAAAACACGTCCCATCACCCTGAGGTCTTTTGCACTTGATTTGTAGAATCCTGCAATTTGGGGATTCTTATGAATTTGTCTTAAAAATTCTGTTGCTCGATCTGTTCGGACAAATTCTAGATCAGAGGAAGTACAATAATATTGGTTTACATTTGTTGAGATGTTGAAACTGATAATCTCATTAATGATACTATGAGCTAATAAAATCTCAGTCCCTAATACATACGTTCTTCCAGCAAGTGGTTGAGAATAGAATGTCATATTAGCATAAAATAATCAAACCAACCTCTCATAAGAAATATTGGGCAGAGAGCATAGTCCCATAAGTCCCGCATGTGCAAAAAGATTCTCCAACCCCAACGATGAAAAACTCTCGAAGTGGACTTTCCTGGAATACACAAGTGAGCGATTTTTAATGTCATTATGATATAGCTCTTCTTTTCCTCGTGTTAGAAAATCCACGGAGAAATATGGAATATTCGAGATTGTAATACCATCTCGGCTGTTAACTCATTTTCCTTTACTTTTTCTAGTAGAAGTTGAGGCCAATATGAATTTGATGAAAAAATCACGAACTAATCAATTGTCATTTTCTCCAAATTGGTCTATTCCACAAATGGCTCGAAAATTTCCCAATAGAAATTAAATTTTCCACAACTCAACAATTTTCTAACAATTTAAAAATAAATTTGAACTTGAATCAATGTAATTCAATTTATACGAAATTTAGCTATAAAATTGACTTCCAACAGTTCACAAATCCAAGAACCAGTAATTCCAAAATTCATAGTATAACAGTCCAAATTTTACTTTCCAATTGCAGTAATTTGTACACTCCTTTCGTCAACCATCTAGCAGTTAATAGGGCAATTCCAAATATTTGAAGAAATTTGTGTGTAAAATTTTCACCTCAGTCTGATTTTCGCTAAGTAGCCCGAGCAAGAGTGCCGTGAGTGAACCAAAGATTAAAGCCTTAAAATCCTCTTCTGATTCTGCCATTCGAGAGTATACTGCAGGAACTCGCTGAATTTTTCCCAAAAATTGTAGCCCTAGCCTCTGCAAATTTTGGGAAAAAAAAAAGGGGAAAAGGGGGGGGGGGGGGGGGGTTCGAGTTTTTAATTTTGTTTTTCAGACCTGGCGAGTTCTTCGGGCCCAGGAGCAAGGAGAGAACTGGCAGCACCCCTAACCGCCCATACGCTCAGGACATTTGGCAAATTTTGTCCCATTTTTCTTCGGTTTTTAATTGGGTTTAAGTCATGCATTCCTTCATTTCGGTCCCAAGGTGGGGTTCGGTCGATATCTTTATTCCGACTACGACCACGCAAATGTGACGGCCTAGAGCAAGAATATGTACGAAAATTAAGATTTAACTGCTTAACTGCTTATAGTAAAAAAATTGAGATTTAAATCCGTTATACGCATCCTTTGACCACCTATTTGACCTATCAATGACCAAAAACAAAATTTAAATCTGTAATACATTTCGATCAGAGTATTTTGTCCGCGAAGTTGACCATAGTCTGATCGAAATGTCACCGCACTTATTCCTCCAAACATTGACATTTTTCAAAATTTAATCCATGTTTATTATACTCCATTTTTGTTACTTGTAATAATATTAGGAATTATTGTTCGTACTTCTATTTAACCTAGGAAATATTAGAAAAATTTTAATTAACTAATTGAGTACGGTTACTTTTGTCTAGCTAAGGTACAAAACAATAAATATTACTTACAATCGGAGTAGCATTCCCTGATGAGTCTTGTGTTATCAACAGTCTACAGAATCAGATTAAACTTGGTTATGCTCTGCTACCAACTATAACACCCCGCGTTTTAAAAACCTTTTATTTGCTTTCATTTTTAGCCATAATTAAAAATTTTTGTTTTATTTAATTGAAAACGTGTAATTTAAAACTTTATCAGAGTATTTAAGCGGAAATATCTTCAAATCATATTTTAATAAGAGAGTTTATTAAAACCATTCAGAGTAATTTACCAGTACATTATTTTACAGATTAAAACCTTCATTTAAAAAAAAAACAATCCATTTTATTCTTCTTGAGCCATAACCCTTCAGGTCAAATTCAGTTGATAACTCAAGGCCTTTTCTGGTAATGCCTCCTCCTCCACATGGATATCATTTGTATCACAGGTCATATAGTGAGCCGAAGGCTCAGCAAGAAATAAAATATAATACTTATTTTTATGCAATGCTTATGTAGTCATTTTCCAGAAAAGAACCTAGCTTTTCTTCCTTTTTCCTTTTTTTTTTTAATTTCATTTTCCTTTCCAGAGATAGGATACATCTGGTGGTATGGCTTAACTGACTCCATCTCTACGTGAGTGGAGAATTCCATCAGGGGTGTCACCACTACTGTCTCCTAATTTCTGTTTGACGTTTAAGGACTAAAAACAAGGATACATCTATTGGTTGGTGTGGCCTAACCGACTCCATACTCCAGGTGAGTTGGATAATTCCATCTTGGATGTTTCCACCTACGGCTGTCACCCTCTCTGTTGAACCCTCAAACGCCTCTTTTTTCCTTTATTCTTTCTTTTCATTTATTGTGTTATGCATATGCCACATTTTCATAAGCCCTATCATGATGCATGAATGACAGTTCATATTTATTTCATAACAATCTACGAATTATATTGTTCAAAACAACTATTGTTAATAGTCCTAGATTTATTATCTCATAACAAACCTTAAAGTATATAATTAGATATCGCATAGTAATCATTGAAACATAAAATCCACAACAATTATTTCATAGCAAACCTTAAACTATGCAATGCAAGATAAAATAGTCTCGTGATGCAGAGCTTTCAATGGCCACCACATCCTATTTCTTACCTTTTGAAGATTTCACCCTTGTTCCTTAGTGCGTTTAGCCTTTATCCTTTCATTTGTTAACATTAATATCTTCACAATAATATTTACTAATTAAAATATGTTATTTATTATTTTATCTCTTTTGTTAATCGTGATAGTATCGATCAGGAATATTCCTAGGAAAGAATGCTCTCACCAATTCTCCTTAGACAGAACTTAATTACATAGTACAATTACACTACTAATAATATTTCCAATTAGTATTAATATCTCTAAAATAATAGTGCGATAATAACGATACTATTGACTAATATTTATCAACTAAATTAACCAATAAACCCAAGAGGGAAAGGATCGTTACCAAAATTCAAGAGGCGATCCTGCAAATTCCTCCTGTTGAAGTTCCTGAATTCTTCGGGGTAACTTTCTTTTCCACAATCTCTCACTCAAATTTCCTCTCCTAAATTCCTCATAATTTCCCCATTCTTTCTCTCCTTCCTTCTCTCCTTCCTCCTTCTCGTGCTATGATTTTCCTTAAGTAATTCACACCTATTTATATGCGTTCTTCAGACCCTTTAGCAGCTGCCAGCAGTGGAGAAATTAGGTGAAAGTTAGGCGAGCATTGAATGCAGCAAAAATGTGTTGGCAAGCCGTGAGTCTGGTCGCATTCTTGTAGCCGGACCTGGGATGCCAACCTCGACCACGTATTTTCATCGCGTCGAGAGCTTAAGGAAAAACTCATTTCTTGCAAAATGTTGTGGAGTCTAGTCGCATGCCATGCGACCGAAGTCGACGTTCCGATTGGAACCACGCCAACGTGACACGACCGAAGCAACGTGCACAGCAGCCCTTCGTTTTCTCCAAAATGTCGTCGTTTCCCAATCCAATTCTTCCTCCTTTTATTTAATTTCCTTATATATAAATTCTCCAAATTACTTCTCAACCCACTTTTCCACTTAACCACTTCCAATTAATTTCCATAAATTCTCCACTTAACCAATTCTAATAATTTCTATTTTATGAATCTTAAATAAATATCCCATAAATATCCAAAAATCCCTTATTCATATTATACCCAATTATACTCGCCAATTAATCCAAAAAGCTTTATTTATCAATTTCTAATTTTCATCAATTAATTCTTCAATAAATGTCCAATACTTTAATTTTCTTTACTTGATTTTGTTTACGAAAAATCAAGCAAGATATCTAAACTAAAATCATCCAAATTTCCCAAAATATTAATATTCTTAAGTCCGATAAAATTTTTGGATATTACATTAACTAACAATCCTTGAAAAAAGGGAACAAATACTACTCATAATCGATCCAAGGTATATAGATGAAAATTGTTAACTCGGACTAATGAGTTCCAAACAAGACAAGACAATTTTGGGATTTCCGAAAATGACAAGAACTTGGATTGCATCCTAAGACGAAAGACTAGGATTCCAAACTACACAAGCCCACACAAGTGAGAAAACCCAGACGAGTTCATAGACTTATAATCCAAAAGAATTATCATAATGATCCAAGGATCACACCCACAACTTGCGCGGATTGAAAAACATAGGGTCATCCTTCAGCAGTCGACCATGATGCATTTCTAGTAGCATCTTGACTCATTCAAAATTTTGACTAGGCGTTGAAACAATTCCATACACTGTGGACGAATGTCCCAAACTATTACACTTTTGATTTCTAAAGTGATCACTCCCATGAGCAATGGAACCATGCTCTAATATCAATTTATTTTTGTCATAGTGGCAAGCCTAACAGAAATGTTGGGTCAAACAACCTGATCCTCGAAGAGGATCCGATCACTCAGCCCAAGGCTAGGATGTCAGCAAAAGCCTTAACAAAAATTTAAACTTAAAACCCAAAACATATGGGTCAGAGTTCACAAAGTGATCAACTAAATTTAAAGATAGCATAATAATAACAAAGAGAAAAATATTGTGTAAGAAATGAAACTATTCAACACCATCAGACAAAGTTAATAAACTAATAAAAGAAATAAATCCTCACCAATGACAACAAGGAAGCATTAAGAAGAAAACAAAATTCGAAGTAACCACATCTTTGACACCACAACTGATCACCACGATCAGAACATGAGATGGAGGGGTGATTGGGGTGAGTGACTAACTCAGTAGGAAACTTGTACTCAATGCAATGTACATGTAAAACTAGTTTTTCCTTTTTCATCAAAAACCATGATCCAAAATAATGTCGTGCCAATGCATGGGTTTAAAATCATTTTATAAACATTCTTAATCATCAAAACTAGCTCCATGAGCCATCGATGAGGCAATCATCAAAATACTGTTGGATACCTAGCTAGCTATAGTAAATAAGCATACATCGTCTTTTCTCAAGTTTAAATAAGGATCTGTAAAAATAAGGGTCATTTGAGAACCCCTCTGATACAAACACATCGAAAGACGGTAGTCTGAAGATGGTAACACCTCATGCGCGTGGAGGAAGAACTGTGAGGGCGACCCGAAGATCCAGCCACACAAGAAGAGTTGCCGGCAAACCAGTCAACGACGAAAGAATCCAAACAAGGAAACCCTATTTAGGTTTAGGGACTCAAAACCCAATGAGTGCGTTATTACTGCCCTATTACCTATTTTCACACAGCACACAAACAAACATCTTAACACAATAGAAGATTTATTGGGATGGCCTCATGATACTTAGACATCGTGATCATTCAAAATATCAAGATGATTCATCCTCCTGTATCAATATCAGAGCAAAGCATGAAATACCATGCACGCAAAAGAAACATGTAAAACTCACGTATATGTATATAGCATAAAAATTGACATGTTATTGAATAGTCCCCATTAGATTTTCATATGTGGCAACCCACAAAATAAATTTTAGAAAACCATGATGAAATGCAATGCGATAAAGTATAAAATCCTCACCTCAATGATGACAAAAGTCTAGTTGACTAATCACATGTGTCATGGGAAATAGGCACCAAAATCGGAGATAGCGTTTGAACCTAAAACCAAACTGACGTCAAAACCCCAAATCAACACTAGAAATAAACTCAAGTCCTAGATTGGTATTAACACAAGACTTCTCGGTTCAACACAAGGAGCGACAGAAAACTCCACATTGAACTGTGAATCCACAACGATTAGAACAAGACTTGACTGAGAAAGCCGAGTTAAGATCATTAAACTCAAAACTCTATGAAACACACCGCGAGGTCGACCAAGACACAACAACAATCAACCACGCACCTCAATAGTCAAACCAAAGACCCTTTGGTTGACAAAACATGGCTATAGTTGTAATGCCCTAAATTTTTATCATATTAAGTGTAAGGTTATATAATGATGATGTATGATTATTAAAGGAATGGATTATTGAATATTAAGTATGGATTGATGAGAATATAGGTGGTTTATAAGGTAGGGAGTGTTTATGTAACCTTCCAAAGCGTTTAAACTCTTTTCTTGTTTAAAAAAAAAATACATCACGCATAAAAATCGTGTATTTAAAACCATACACAATGGAAGTCACTAATAGAATTCTTTTTTGAAAGCAAAGCTTAGTAAAATTCAACATTTATTAAACATCATTTTAAAACTATTGCAGCGAAAGTCTCAATGAAACTCATTTAACTTAAACGTAGTAAAATCCATCATTTAATTGAACAAAAGCATTTATAAATATGTTTCTACAATAAACATAAATTTAAATGAAAGGCTTTATGACACATGACTAAAATTATCTTTCCTTTGATTCTCACCCACATGTCAATTTTGCTTCGACAACACTCTAACTTCGCTGTTGAGAATTCCTCTTCATATGTGCTATCAATTGTTTCTATTATCCCGTTCCTTTATAAGTTCATTATTACCTATATCACAAAGTTCAAACTATGAGCCTAACGCTCAGTAAGAGATGCACAACATAATATAAATATGCAATGACTTTTTGTAAAAACATGTCTTTTTGTTCTTTGTTCTTTCTTTTCTTTTTCTTTTCTTTTAATTACCTCACAACCTTTGTTGACATTCTTACAATAAGAGTAGACATGACTATGAGAAACACATAACTAAGTCTCATGAACTTCGGCGATATAGTCCCCCTTGCTGGTACCTCTGTTAGTTTTGTGCCCTCAATGCACAACCACTTGGTGAATTGCGACCAAAAAACGACATAACTAAGCTAACGAGCCTATCCCCCATAGGACCAACTTTTGGGACAACCTTTCTTTAACCCTTCATATCCTTTCTTATGTATTTTAATTTCTATTTCTGTCTTTATTACATGAAAATACATGCAAGAAAATAGTTTTCATTATTTTCTTGAAAAAACATGATGCATGGAACATACATAACAATCTAACATACATGAATATAACAATAAACATATCTTCGATCAACGTCTCAATATGAATAGTAAACAAACAACTATCGTATCCTCGATCATCGTCTAAATAAAAGGTATGCAAACATCATACCTACAAACAACATCTAAAAAAACTATAAACAAGCATTCTATCCTCAAACAACATCTAAATAAATGGGTAAACAAGCATCATATCCTCAAACAATATCCAAAAAAACGGTAAACAAGTATCATATCCTTGAACATAAACTTTAAACAATCATCATCTTCTCAAACAACATCTAAATAAACTGTAATCAAGCATCATATCCTTAAACATAAATTGTAATTAAGCATCATATCCTTGAACATAAACTGTAAACAAGCATCATGTCCTCGAACAACAACTTAAAGGCACCATAGACAAAATAATTATCAAAACACACAATACCCTATCGTCTTTGTGATGCAGGCCAAAGACCAAGAACATGCAAACATCTCTTATCTAGAAATCTTTGTAAAATTCTGACTATTCCGATCCTATATGTTGGCTTTCCCTTAATAAACGAAGAGTTTGTTATTAAAACAATAACTCTAAATATTACTTACTGCCAAAAGATACTTTGAGAACTAAATAGTGGAACTTAGCTTGAGAAACCCAAATGACAGCTTCACCTAACAGCTTAAGAGAGAGCTCTTTCGTCTATGGAAGTTCTTGGGTGATTATAGTTTAACCCAAACCATCAAATTCACAAAGCACTAACCAAGGAACTTCGAGGGATAAAATCCCAAGACATCGCATCTGGATTCTATCATTTCCTAAGTTGTCTAAAGATCAAAACGTAGTTCGCAAGAAATATGAAAAACTACCTTAACTTAAACCTGCATGAGATATAGCGAACGTGTAAACAACTACAGCCGATGTCCTCAACAATCCGCTCGACCAATGGCCAACAAACACGTCAGCTCTAAAACTCATATTTACGATTGCCAAAGCAACCGCAGACGTGAACACTTTCGTGGAAGCCAACGCTGATAGTTAGCCACGTGTCCTAATCTATCACTAAAACCCATATGTAGACACTAACACTCCCGTGAACCGTAAACTTATTAAATTTAATGACGACATTTCTAACACATAAAATGCTGTCGTGGATACGAACACTACAGGGAAAACACACTATAACCTAAAACGATGACGTTTAAACTTACTTAATGCTCTCAAACGACATTTTTTCCTTTAGTGGAAGAATTTTTTCCTAATCAAACGACACACAATCCTTCCGCTAAAGCTAATCTAAAAGCCCAACATTCTTCCATGCCTGAGCGGCATTCAAAGTTCCCCACGAAAGAGTCTTTCCTAAATCTAACAGTTCTCGTTCCTCCAGCTAATCTAATCCTACAGTCCCGAACACCCCCGCACTCAAATGCATTAAATACTCCAGCAAAAGCATATTTTCTTAAATCTAATTATCTACGTTCCTTCCACTAAATCGATCAATGGTCCAACATCCTCCTGTATCAAACACTTCCACAAAGCATCTTCTCCATCCTAAACGAACTCAGCTGTTCCTAAATCTCATCCAACGGTCCTTATTGTATATGATCTCCCTACACGTTATTTTCCTTAACTTCCAGAATTAAACTATAAATTAAATCTTTTCCTTAACCATATTATTTCATAATATTATTTACTAATTCTATTATATTCAGTTTTCCAAATCCTTGAAAAATTCCTATTTTATTTTATTAGCTAAAAAATAAAATTTTTTACTTAATCTTTCATAATTCCTTAATAATTCCTATTTTATTTAATTACTTATAAAATAAAATTCTTTCTTTAATCTCTCCTAATTCCAATAATTCTAATAATTCTACTATTTTAAAATTAAAATTATCCAATAAATCTATTAAATTCTAAATTGTCGTATTACTTACTTAAATTATTTGTGAAAAATTTGGGTATTACTATTTAGTATGAAAATGTAATTTTGTGTGGTTGGCAGATGTCCGCATGTGAAAACAAGTATCTAGAATGGACGTTTGACCTTAGTTACATGTTTGGAAACTGAATTGTGGTCGTTTGCATTTTCATCCACAAGTGGAACATTGCTTTTGGAATGGAGGTCCAGAAGGAAAAATATATGCTCTGGACTGAGCAACTAGTTCAAAAGAAATTAGTGTCTCGGATAGAAATACGGTCAACCGGATGTGAAGTTTTGGTCCTTCGGCATAGTGTAAAATAAATTTTCACAGAAGGCTAGGCTTTTACAGTAGACATCTAGGCATATGTGGAAAGGAATATTCAATGTTGGATTTTCGTGGAAATAAGGAGCGGTCGACAAGAGATTAAGGTGCAGTAGATTAGAAATACGAAAGTCACTTGAAAATTTATGATGTATCACGATTTAAGAAGAGAGAAAATTGATTATCCAACACTAAAATGTTGAGGGGTATGACACCTCATGCTTGGAGTTGATGGATTAGATAAAGAATTACCCTTGAGTGAAAGAAAAACTTTAGATGTGTGTATTTGCTTGGGGAAGAAACTCTTAGAAGATTGCTATTCTCTCTCTCAACTACTTGAAGGTAAGTTAAGTTATCTTTAAAGTTTGTAAAATTTTAAGGAGTTTGGTTTAAGTTTATGGGCACAAATTCAATGGATAACATGAAGATAGGCAAAACTATATAGTTTTGGTATTTAAGAGCCAACAATTATCTTATTGAATTTAGAATGAAAAACTATTTTGGTATGTGATACTAAATATCTCAAGGAAAATATTGATTCTGGAATTGATGAATTTGGTTGAGTATGCTAAGAGTTATGCATGATTGAAGTTACTATTGCATGACTAGATGCTAATATGAAAGTTGACATGTTTTAGGTGTTGAAGATCAAGGAAGTGAAGTTACAAAACATTGGGTGAAGATTCTAAGGTAGAGATATTGTGTGTTCTTGAGTTCTTTGCCCTACATCACAACATGCTAGGTTAAAATTAATATATTGTTTGATATGTTGTGTATATAAGGACAATATTATGATATGATTTGATTGTTGTATGTTATCACCATAGTTACAATATTATGTATTACATGAGGATAGTAAAGATCATTTAAAAGAATGAATTGTTGGTTGTATTGTTATTACATGATAAATTGAATTGTTTGCATTTATATTCATGCATTATGGTTTTCAAGAAAAGAATATAAAAATGTTTTGATGCATATGTTTTGATAGAGAAACTGAAAATGGACTGAATAAACGTAAGTAGACATTATGAGGTTTAGGGTTCGAGATGGCGGTCCTAAAGTGGATCAAGAGGGTCACTCTTCCTTATACGATAATACCTCTAGCACCTGGATGGTTAAGTAAAACTAAAGAAAAATGGAAAATAACAAAATAAACATAAATAGATGCTATGAGCTATGGGGTTTTGAGATGGCAGACCTAAAGCGGATAAAGAGGGTCACTCTCTTCCTTGTACGGAAATACCTCTAGTGTTTGGATAGGAAAGTGAGAGTAAAAGTACTAGTAGAAGTAAATAAAGACTGAAACAGAACTGCATGTTTTTAGTAAGTTGTATAACATGAGCATTGTATTATTATTATATTTTTTTACTGAGCATTAGACTCATAGTTTATATCTTGTGATATAGGTGAAGATCTTAGTTTGGATGATGGCATTACAGATTGAAGATGTGAGGATGTAGTTGATGGGGTATTGCTATGTTGAGCATTTTGCATTTTTCGACGACCTAACCGGTGGGTTATGGCTCAGGGTAGCATGCTTTTATATATAATATTTTAATATTTGTATAAATGTCTTAGAAAGAAACTTAAGAAGTAAATTGTGACTGTTTAAGATGCTATATGTAAAAATAAAGTTTGTAATAATGATAAGTAAATGCGGTTGTGGCCATGAAATGATATGAATGTTTTTATATTAAAGATAGTAAGAAACATGTTTTACATTTATAAAGGAAAGTTTTCCACTAGGCTAAGAGTTTACAAACTTAAGTCAAACACATTTTATAACACATTTAAATGATTTAGTTAAAAAAACTGATATGGAAATTAGGGTGTTACAATGGTTGACGAAATACAACCATGCCTGACCCCAACAACATCGCAATTGAGGAGACACTATTTGGGTTAATCGAATACGACAATAGTCAACCGGGACCACTCAGTGTCAACAAGACACGACGACTGTCAACCGGGAACACACAATGTCGACAAGACACGAAAACAACCAACCAAGACCATATAGTGTCGACAAGACACGATGACAGTCGGACCATATAGTGTCAACAGGGAACGAGTGTTGTCACTGGGGACAAAGTAGCAGTCGACAAAACTCCACAAGTGTCAAGCAGAAAGCAAGCAGCTGGAAAAGACACAACTGCAGTTGACAAACCACGACTATGGTCAACTAGGACCACCAAATGTTGGCAAGGCACAACGATGGTTAATCGATACTTTGTAGTAGTCGACAAGACATGCTAGTGGCCATGCAAGACTAAACAACGGTCAATGTGACCAAGCTACAGTTATCTGAGACCAAGCAGTAGTCGATGACTAAACCTGCGGTCAACCGGGATCACACATGATCTCGAATTAGAAGGGAAGAAACTACAGAACCCAAAATGACTGCTACGGTCATCTAGTCCATACAATGAATGACCAGATCGACAACCTAGTCTAGTGCAGACACCTTGTACTTCCGCAGAAGTCTTGTGCTCTCGTAGACCTATGAAATAGATGTCTTTCTTCCACGAACATACAGAATGGACGTCCCACGTTTCATGGACGTGGGGTAGGGATGTCCCACAAGCCTTCAAAATAATCTTACGGTTGATTGGACCTAGAGTAGCGGTCGACTGGGTACAATGTTTCTAGAACGAACCCTCACGGAAAACTCATCCCTTTCACCGATTCTCACCTCGAAGCAACTCAAACCCCTGTACAAACTCTAAATCTACCACAACAACACAGAAAGAACCAAAGGATTTGAGTTTACAAACTTTAATATGAGACTGACACAAAACAGAACTTCAATTGGAAATATGGGGTTAGAAAATGACAAATCTGTGAAGTTTATTCACAAGAGGTGGAGATTGGAACACCATGAACATGAGTCGGGATGAAAAATGACAAGGTTTTCTCATTGGTCTCCCACCCTCTCACTTGCCTTTGTCTTCTCGTCTGCTAAAGAGAAAGGAGACTTTTCCTTTCAAAGGAAGGTAGAGACAAAATAAAAGATAAATTAAAATATAATTATTTTATTTAATATATATAATATAAATTAATATATTATATATAATAAATAAAATCCTTAAATTCTATCTGATAAATATACCTGATGATCTCCAACAAAACTCAGAATTAAAGCAATGTTAACACAAACTTACCAAACATAATCTCATAGCTTCGGGTCGCATGAGAACACAAAATGCACCAGTTAACCATTAACTGAACTCTTCACACGTGGATGAAGACTCACAACACGCGGCAAGGATCTAGTCAACACAAAACAATTTGACCACGATTAAAACAAAAAATTTACTTAAGAATATAAAATCCAAAAATTGTGGATTTTACAGTTTGACTCCAAGTGCCAACTTTGAGCTCTATATGTAGCTCTCAACTTATTGAGCAACTTTGTATTTGGAGTGCAAAACCAACACTTTGTTCTTCCACGTTCTTTCTTCTTCTTCTTTCATTCTCTCTATCTCTATCTCTCACTCTTAATACCCCTTTAAAATTCTCTTTTTCTCCTAGATGAAAGCACAAAAATGAAGAATTATCATCAACATCCAGCTTTTTAGAAAGTTCTTAGGGTAAGTTACAAATTTAGCCTTAATTTTCCTTGTCAAAATACCATTTTAACCTTCTAACACACCTAATTTACTACTTGAGCTACTTGCTAGCTAAAGATAAGCTTAAATAATTCCTCTAATCTTATTTTAATTAATTACAATTAAGTTTTAGTTAATTCATATATCAATTAGATTAATCATGATTAATTAATTTCAATCATGATTAATGACTCTAATTAATCCCCTAAAGAAGTAATTCCACTAAAAGTTTAGTGGTTGTCATGTATCATTATTCCATTGATTGTAATACCCCGAAAATATATTTTTTCCCGTTTATCGATGTATTAAAATTTGCATAGATAATATGTATACATCTCATATCATATTACGTGATGATATACGTTAAATTATGCTTGAAAGGTATAGGGTTAGCGTTGAAAATTTACCTAAGTATTAAAAATTAAGGAAAATGTGAGCTAAAGGGTTTTTGGACGAGGTCTGGACGGCACGGACGTTGTTGGTTTGAATCTGTACAATTTTGGATGAGTTTTCGGACGCATTCTTCACGTCCAAAATCTGGCGCGGACGTTGTTGATTTGAATCTGTACTGAATTTTATGCATTTTTGGATGTATTGGTATCGTCCGAAAATGAATTCGGATGGCTGGTCTAGTCTGAAAAGTCGAAAAAATCTGCGAAACCCATTTTAAAATTGTCTCTCTCTTTCGATTTCTGGCAGAAATCAAAAAACTCTCTCTCTAGGCCTCCCTACAGACGCCCAGGCCTCTCCCATCAATGTCGAAGCTTTCCACGTGCCCCTTCATCAATGGACCTTCCCTCGTCGGTTTGTGTGATGACCAGCTCCCCTTCTGCAGCTGCTTATCCTCTCCATTGCCTACTCTCTCTCTCCTCCCTCCGTCTATATGACGTAGGCCTCGCTTGAGTACTCCAGTGTTTCTAGCAATAGTGAGAGTTAAAAGTGTGGTTCTGTTGTGAAGTGAATTGGTGAGAGGTGTGAAGAGCTAAGGAAAGCGGTGTTATGCTGTGTGGTGTACTCAGTGGGGAAAAACTTTGCTGAATCAACCGTGAATTTGAGTGAAGGTAAGAAATTGTTTGGGAGGTATTGCATTTATTATGAACTCTGATTTGGGTTGAATCTGTTAGAATGTTAATATTGTTTTGTTAGGAACTATTAGAAGGATTGGAGCTTGAGGACACATTTTGGGCTATTAAATTGTGTTGCTGTTCTATTAACTACTAGAGAATGGAAGGTAAGAACTTAGAATTTTATTGGCCAAAGAATGGCACTACATTACGGGGTTGGGATTGTTTTGGAGTGCTGGAACTGTTTTAGATTGCTAAAATTCTATTGATTTTGCTGGATTGAGTTGAAGTGCCCATTGAGAATATCATATCTTGATTGCTATCTACGTTTGCTGTCATTAAAAGTGGGTAGTGAAAAACATTAAGTTGAATATCATAAAATATGGATTTGAATAGAACTATTACCCTACTGTTAAGACTATCATGGATACTATACGCATGGAACTGAGCTATATTGACAATGTATTGTTTAAACTATCATGAGAAATTGGGAAGCATGAAGCATTAAACTGTCAAATGCTTAACTGTCAAACGCCTAGATATTAGTTTCAAGTGATAAATCTGAGCTGTTGAATTGATTTCTGAGAAGCATAAAGAGATTAGATCTTGAATGGACATTATAGAACTGAATGTGGTAAAGTACAATGGCTAGACTTTGAGTAATATGAATTTTACTCTACCTATTTTGTGAATGGACTAGAAGCTGCTATTTCCTTGCTCTTAACAGTCAGGAATTCCTCAAACTTGTAATGCTTGTATTTTCGTATGATTGCACTAAACTAACTACCATGATAAATTGACGAAATTCGTAACATTGCTAAATTGAACTTCTATCTGTAATCTATTTTCAAAAAGATTGTGCTTCTATTATGTGTTAATTCTCTGGTTATTTAATGGCATTCATGCATCATCCCAAGGCTTATGAAATTGTTTACATTATGTATGTCATCCTAAAATACGTAAATAGGCGTGTGGGGGTTCGGGTGAATTGTGACTTTCCATGGTATCTCTTATCCATCAGGCATACTGTTAAAAAGCAAACATGAAACTTAAAAAGAAAAATATGAAATTTATACATCAAAATTTAATGTGAAAAAACCGTTTTAGAAAAAAGAAAGTATGGGCAAAAAAAAGTCTACTATGAAGCCTGAATTACAATAATGAGTTTTGCAACTCAAACATATGTTTAATAGGGGAAGGAAAATCTTAGAGCAAATCTATCACGACCTAGAAGCGGGCCTTACAGAAATGTTGGTTCAAATGATCCGATCTTCGGAGAGGACCTGATTGTTTGACCCAAGGCCTGGTTCACAGCGGAAGACTTCAGACAAAAATCAAAGTTATAGCCCATATGGGATGAGCCTACACCCACATAGTGATTACGAGAATAATAGTACAAAGAAATTAAATATATGAAAGTTACTGTGCATCTAATCCCAAATATCCAATGTCATCCAAAATTTTGTATAGACCCAAATTAATATATATATATATATATATATATATATATATATATATATATATATATATAAATTTGCACATTAGGGACAACAGAAATTGCCACAGGATCGAAGCTCCTAACCGCTCTTGTCCTTACTTGGAAAGGAGGAGATCATTGAGGTTAGTGATTAACTTAGTAAGCAAGTTATACTAATTGCAATACATGTAAATTTGGTTTTTACCTTTCCATCAAAACCATGATCAATTCAATACCATTTCCATGTCATGCATGGATTTTGAAAATCATTCAAAAACCTCCTTACTAGATTAATGGAAACAAGCTCCTCTAATCATCGATGAAGCAATTATCAAATTATGCTATATACGTAGATAACTGATGTGCTACCGTAACCTACAACTCACAACCAAATATGCATATTTTCTAACTTTAATTCTAGTGTTTATTTTATAGGTGAACATAGAGGAAATGATATCAAAGGTATCAAACACGTCCATTTAGTTTCCAAATATCTTATGAAATTATTCAAGATAAAACATAAATGGAAGCTTAACCACAAGTTTATGAGATATATAAAGCACTTTAAAAACTGCCTACAATCTGACCCTCGAGCAGTATATGGAATAATTGATAGCCTTAACAATATCATATCAAAAATTGTTCATAAAAATTGTAGCTGACATCTTAAGCTTTCTAGAATAAGGCGTTTTGTTAAATTTGGAAATTGTTTGCTATGCCAAAAGGTCCTTGAACAGAGAGATTTATTTTGTGCTAAAGAAGCCTAATCTCACTTATTCGGAATTGAAGCTCAAATTAATTTCAAGATGTGCTTTGAAGCATGATTCATTAGATCATTGTTGTACGCAAGATTTAATAATTTATTTGTGGTTTATTTTATATTAAGTTTAATAGTCAAGTGTTGGTGTCACTCGGTTAGGGCACGTCTAGCCGAGTATGTGTCCTTGTGATAGTAGAATCGTAACTTTGGCGTTGTGATTTTAAACCCTAAATTTAGAAGAGATATTTAAGCCCTCCTTAGGCCTCATTGTACTGGATTCAGATTATTTAATTTTCAGAGTTGCTTCGGCTTCCCCTCATTTTTCTTTCAAGTAAAAACCAACATTGCAATTCAGTTGTTGACAATTAATTATTTTGTGTTCTGATTTTTAATCCTTTGTGAGAGTTGTATTGATTTTCTTTCTATTGTAACCTTCTCACTTCCTTCCTTACAAGTGAATCCCCTGAGTAAAGTTGTAAAAAGTCACAAGTTATCAAGTCAGAGTGCTTTCTTCCGTTGGAGAACACCTTGAGAATAGAAAGTTGTAATTAAATAATTTTCCTACCAACTTGTATTCCTTTGACCATATCTCCACCTTACCTTTTATCTTGGCCACGAAATTATGAAGGTATTATCTTCATCTATTGTCTGTTATTGTGACAAAATATTGTTGCCAATTGCGATCATTAGTCTATTTTTTATTCATTCTGAAATCACTTCCCAAAACTATCTCATTACCACAACCGATTCGAGAGCACTTTTCACCTATTTGGATATAACTTCTTCTCCTATGCAAATTGGATCATGAAATTTTGATGCATTATTCTTCACTCACTTATTGTTAGGCTGTTCAAAAATCGTAACAAAATTTGTCCATTTGGGTTATTTTTATTGAAGTCGAGATTCTGTCTAGAATCTGTGAAATACTTTCCTTGTTAGATTTCTTTCCAGAAGTATTTGTTTTCTCATCAACAACTAGATTAAAATATGTCTACATTGCTTTTACGTTTAATTAAGCACCATCCCAGTGAAAAAGGAGGCTCACTCAATAGACCCCCTCGGACAATTGTCATCTATGTTAATTTTCATAACCATAGTATCTCTTATCCATCAGGCAAACTTTTAAAAAGTGAACACAAAACTGAAAAAGAAAATATGAAATTTATACATCAAAATTTAATGTGAAAATATAGTTTCGGGAAAATAAAATCTATGGGCAGAAGAAAAAATCTACTATGAAGACTGAATTACAATAACGAATTTTGCTACTCAAACATGTGTTTATTAAAAGAAGGAAAATCTTAGAGGAAATCTGTCACGATCTAAAGGTAGGCGTAATAGAAATGTCAAGTCGAATGACTCGATTTTCGGAGAGGACACAATCGCCCAACCCAAGGCCTATTTGTAGTTGAAGACTTAAATAAAAATCAAAGTCATAGCCCACACAGGATGGGCCCAGGTCCACATAGTGATTATAAGAATAATAGTGCAAAGAAATTAAATATCTAAAAGTTACTTTGCATATAAAAGTTACTAGGAAAGGAGGGCATCATTGGGTTAGTGACTAAATTAGTAGGTAGGTTATACTAAATATAATGCATATAAAATTGATTTTACCTTTCTTTCAAAACCATAATAAATTCAATACCATTTCCATGCCATGCATGGATTTTTCAAATCATTGAAAAATCCTTTTACCGGTTTAATGAAAACAAGCTTCTCCTACCATCGATGAGGCAATTATCAAATCATGTTGTATACGTAGAAAACTATATTAAAATACATCTACATCACTTTTACGTTCAAAGAAACACCATCTCAGTGAAAAAAGAGAGTCTCTCAATGGATCCCTTTGACACACTTTCACAAAAGGGCAGCGATCTGAAGACTAGATAGCATCTCGTGAGACAAAAAGAATAAAAAGTGATGGCAATCCAAAAATTCGACAGCATCACATAAGTGGTCGGTGATCCAAAGACTAGGTCGCGACACCTCCCGTAAAACCACAACAAATACCCCGTGATCAGATTTAGGGATTCAAAACCCAAGGAGTGCAACATCATCGCCCTATTACCTATTTTGGCAATGTGCAATCAATTACCTTCACTCAGTAGAAGGTGAACTGGAATTGTAATACCCTGATTTTCCATAACATAATTTAATAGGGATAATTTGGAATTTATTTGGGGTTTTTGGACTACTTGAATAATTATCAGGAATTATCAAGGAAATAATCAATAGATTATGATTTAGGGTATTTATTGGAAGATAATTAAGATCAATTAGTGAGGTATTATATTGGGTTGTTGACTTAAGGATAAAAAATAGGAGGAAACGTGTCCAGGAAGATTCGGTCGAGGCTGCGGTCGACTCCATGGTTGAGCAACTCGATCGAATAATATGGCAGAATAGAGTTTGAGTTTTCAGTCGCATCACAGTCTGGGGCGCGGTCGGATATCTCGACAAAAATGCATTATGGGATTGCTCTTTGCATTTCGATCATACCGTAATCAAAGTTGAGGTCGAAGAGTTCGACCGAAATGCATTCCATATTACATTTTGTGGTTTCGGACGCAATGCGGTTGAGTGTGCTGACTTGATGCGTGACCAAAAAAGTAGTAGGTTTTGAATCTGGCAAATTTGTCAATTTTGCGGTCGAGTCATCGGTCGGGACGTGGTCAAGGGGTTCGACCAAAACATAAAAACCATGACGGAATTTGGAAAATCGGTCGTTGCGTGGTCGATGGTTCGGATGACTCCTTCGACCGAAAAGTCTATTTTTAACAGGAAAACTAATTCTATCATAGTCATTTTGTTCAATCAATTACCTTCACACAGTAGAAGGTGAACTGGAATTGTAATACTATGATTTTCTGTAACATAATTTAATAGGGATAATTTGGAATTTATTTGGGGTTTTTGGACTACTTGGATAATTATTAGGAATTATCGAGGAAATAATGAGTAGATTATGATTTAGGAGATTTATTGGAAGATAATTAAGATCAATTAGTGAGGTATTATATTGGGTTGTTGACTTAAAGATGAAAAATAGGAGGAAACGTGTCCCGGAAGGATTCGGTCGAGGCTACGGTCGACTCTGTGGTTAAGCAACTACGCCGAATAATGTGGTAGAATGCAGTTTGAGTTTTTGGTCGCATCACAGTCTAGGGCGCAGTCGGATATCTTGACCAAAATGCATTACGGGATTGCCCTTTGCATTTCAGTCGTATCGTAATCAAAGTTGAGATCGAAGAGTTCGACCGAAATGCATTCAATATTACATTTTGTGGTTTTTGACGTAACGCGGTCGAGTGTGCTGACGTGATGCGCGATTGAAAAAGTAGTAGGTTTTGAATCTGTCAAATTCATCAATTTTGCGGTCGAGTCATCAGTCGGGACGCTGTCGCAAGGTTCGACAGAAACACAAAACTGTGGTGGAATTTGGAAAATCGGTCGTTGTATAGTCGATTGTTCGGATGACTCCTTCGACCAAAAAGTCTATTTTTAACGAGAAAACTAATTCTATCACAGTCATTCTTTCATTTCCTTCCCCCCTGGGGATATTTCTCCTCCTCTCCCGAGACGATAGCAAACTTTCCACGTGGATGACTTGCATTGAACCTTTCTTTTGAAATGGGTGATTATCCATCAAACCTTGCATCACTGGAGGTCTTTTGAACCTATATAGAAGCTATGTGAGCTGCGAGTGTGAAGTGGTTGCTGAGAGCTGCTTGTTGGAGCCAAATGTTCTCTTGCGTTTTGGAATCGGGCGTTGCTTCCCTTGGTTGCTCTATGGGTAAGGAATTCTCCTTCTCTACGATTTTTGGATGTTTGGTTTTCTGGTGATGCTAGTTGATATGGATTTGTTGGATGATTGAAATATATGGGAATGGTCCCTGTTGGTTAATGTTTGGACGAGCTATGAAGTATATGCTCTGTAGCTTTGTTGTGGAATAATTGTTGCTATTTGGATAATGTCTTTGTTGATTATTGTTGGGTGTGAGTATATAGGGCGTATACTCTTTGGGATTAATATTCTGTGATATTGTTGGTTTTGTCTCGGATTAGATTATGGAGTTGTTTATAATCTCCTTGTGATTTGTATGAGGTAGAAATGTGCTCTGTTGGTTGTTGAATATCTACTGCCTATAATATATTTATGGATTGGAAGTTGGTTACTTGCTGCTAACCTCGGTTGAAGAATCTATTTTGTATTCTCTGTTGCTTGTTGGATATTGTATGAGGATATATTTCAGTGCCATTGTTGGGTGAAACCATTGAGATTAATGAGTTATTAGGATGAGGTTTATGACTTAGATTAGTTACTACTCTATGTTAATAAAGCTTCCTGCATTTTATCATTAGAACGTTAAAATGTTGGAATTGGTTGTTAATTTACTGTTTGGATAAAAGATAAAAAAACCACTATGTGGTTAAATATTTGGACGAAGCATATCCTATTATTATTTGTTCTATACCGAACTGTTTGTGGCTTGTTTTTGTTATATGCTCTAATTGGTTCAGATTATAATGCTCTCCGTTGGTTTTGGCTTTGGATATATGTTGTTGGGTTATTATTGGATATTGGTAGTCTGTTAATTAAGTGTTGTCTGCATCCTATGTGCTGTGGTTATTTTGGTTACGGATTTTATAAACTGTTAAGTTATTAGTTGAATTTAGGTTGCAAAGTAATGTATAAGGATTAAGGGTATGAAAGACGAAAAGATTAATAAGTTGTGATTATTAATAATTATATGTTATTGAATTGTGAAGGTACTAAAAAGGGAAAAAGGATAACGATTAAGCGTTGAGCCCTTTAAGGAAACGAGGTAAGTAATATGTCTGTGCTTTGGTCTTTGGGACCCTACATCGCAAGGATAGGATATGCACGTGGTATTGTTTACCACTTTATTAGATATTGAGCATGTCTATCATTTTATAAGCATGTTTACAGTTTTTATAGCATGTCTACTGCTTTAGAAGCATGTCTACCACTTTAATAACATGTCTACAGTTTTTATAGCATGTCTACCACTTTACAAGCATGTCTACTGTTTTATTAGCATGTCTATAGTTTAATTAGCATGACTATCATTTTATCAAGCATGTTCTGTGAATTGTATGTTGGGTGTTTTATTAGGTTCCCTTAATTATGTGAAAGAGATTGTATGCATTCACGAGCATCATGCATCACAATTTTCAAAGATTACGAAAATGATTTTCATGCACGGTTTTAGAAGATGGTTTAATGGATGCTCACACATACTAAGTGTACAGTGTTCATGGAGGGTTGATCACACGAAGCGGACTACCATCATTCGAGCAGTAGGAATATCCATTTTACCATGGGAAGCGAAACAGATGATAAACGAATGTTAAATGATAAAAGTAGAGTAAAGTAGAGAAAAGACAACGATTTGATCTGAGGTCGTTTAAACCCTAGGTGGGACGGTTGCTAGTTGCTTTCGGATTATCCATTGCTGCTAGCAAGCTTTTGGATTATGCTATTGTTGCTCATACTAGTTGCGGGACCAGCCAATGGTTAGAGAACTTTCTGATTATCTATTGCTGCAACTAAAGGCGTCGGGTCGGATGCATTGTTGGGATCGATCCATGGCTAGAGGGCTTTCAGATTATCCATTGCTGCTATGCTGGGGGCGTCGGGGTTGGGTGCAATAGAGTAAAAGACAGAAACGTAAAAGATAAAAGATAAAGGCAATACGAAAAGAGAAATTCCATATAGATTTTAAAGTGGCACAACATGTGCATCCAATATTTCATTTCTATCACTTACTGAGCATTAGGCTCATTAGTTTATGTCTTACGATGTAGGTACAAGTATGAGAGAAAATGATGAACAAATTAAGGAGCAGTTGATGAAGGATTTGCACGGGCGGGTCTTGTGGCTGGTTAGGCTAATTGATTAAAGAGAAAAGAGTTTGTAAATATAAAGTAGTAGTTTATTTATTCCCTTTTAAATGAATTATTTATGCTTCCTCTGTAATTTAAGAAAAAAGATTTTATAATTAAAGTCTTCCGTTCTTTATAACTATTTAAATAACGAGTTTAAGAAAAGGATTTTTAACAATCAGGTTTTAAGAAACGAATTCTGATTTCAACTTAGAAGATTTTAATAAAGATTTCCGTTGTTTTTATAAAAGAAAATAAAAGTTTTAAATTTCACGTGATTTAAAAAAAAGGTAAGAAAAACCCTGTAGTTACAGGAATAGTCTCATGATGTTTTCACACTGAGACGGTTCAAAACATTAAGATGATTCATTATCTAGTATACAACAAATAGTAAGGAAATAAAATATGCACACATAAAGTAAATATGTAAAAACCTTTGTACATATACGTAAAACTGACATGCTGTCGAGTAGTCCCCGTTGGGTTTTCATATGAGGCAATCCACAAAATAGAGTTTAGAAAATTATGCAATGCAATGTAAAAAGTATAAAATCCCTACCTCGATGAAAGTTGTTCTTCTTACCAACAAGAGCAACAAACTCAGGCATTGGCTTGAAATCAAAAAATTCATCCAAGCCTAAAAACATGTCAAAGGTCAAGAATTCCCATCAATAAATGACAAGCGAATCGAAATGGGTCCTATACTAGGAGTTGGGACTAGGAACCCAAGCCAACATGTAAACAACCTAAAAATACACAAAATTATACTGTGCGGTCGACCAAGACACTATATTGGTCGATTGGTTCAGTTTGTGGTCAACCTATTAGCTACGCGGTCACAACCTGGTCGATCGTGATTCAGCTTGAATCTTGTCAAAACTCTCAGCCTTTTTCACAGTCCACCAGGGCAATCTTCTAGTGTTATTTTTGTGATGGAAACATGTTGGAATTTATATATATATATAATTAATTAACTTAAATACTCAGTTTTGAAAAATCCAAATGTTAACAAAATTTTGACCTGAATAAATCGTTATTCTCTGAATTAAATGCCTCAAATTATTTACTACTCGGTAACACTCAATTTTATTAATTTGACCATTTGGTCGAAATTCATATGTGGCTGCTATGCAACAAAATGAGTCAACTCTCAACACTTTGACCGAATACAACAAGAAAAATTTACATGTGGAAAAATTATTAGTAAAATAGCGATTTACAAGGTCTACAATATGGACCCATTGGCTCGACTAAAAAATAATTTAGTCAATGAATTCTAATACAAACATACATGTGTAAATTGAAATCAAAGTTCTTTTAGAAAAACTTGATCGTTAAAACATCTTACTTAAAACTCGTAACTTAAATCTTTATTAACAGCGGAAAACTTTATTTATAAAATCCATTTTTCTCATTTTATAGTGGAAGCATAAATCATTCATTTTAAAAGACAATAAATGAAATAGTATTTTATATTTACAAAACTCTTATTTCTTTTATTTTCCTTAGCCTAGACAGCCACAAGTTTCGCACATGCAAATCCTTCATCAAATGCTTCTTCATCTGTTCTCTTGCGTGTACCTACACCATTAGCAAACTGTGAGCCTGAGGCCAAGTAAGAAATGAGATATGCAATATTATGTATGCCTCTAACTCATTATGTGGGAATGGGTCCACCCCAAACCATTCTTTTCTTTACGTTTCATCTTTCATTCTTTCATTCATAACTCGTATGTCGAGCGGGAAATTGGAGGCACCCTTGTGGGAGGGAATAGTCTTGGTCGGCTTCTAAGCACCTGTGTGTAGGTAGTCCCGTTCTCGACAAGGGAGGGGCGTTAGTCTAGCTACCTGATTAGATCAGAACTACCCATCCGTCCCCAAACTCCCCATTTTCTTTCCTTTCATTCATTTCATTTCATTTATGTAATACCCCGACATTTTATATCGAAATTTAATAAGGATAATTAGAAAGTAATTGAGGATAATTAAACTTATTGGATAATTATCGGGATATTACCAATGATGCATTCATAGGATTATAAACTAATGAATTTATTGGATAAATTGGAATTAAAATTTAATGAATTAAATTATTATGTTGGGGGTAAATTAATTAGAGGAAATAATTAAAATAGGAAAGAATTAAGGGAAGGGGAGAAAGGGATAGCTGAACCAGTTCAGCAGAAGAACTGGTTCAGGCTGTCCAGTTGGTATGGCTCGGGTCATTAGGTAAGGGGGAGAAGTTGTGTGGCCTTCAGCCATTTCCACGAAGAGAAGAGAGAACGAGGGAGAAGAAGGCCAAGCGAGGGAGAGAGACGAGTGAGAGGGCACGCTCAGGATGGCTCCTTCATGACGAACAGCGAGTGAATGGCTACGGTGATGTTAGATGCAAAAATAAGCCTCGGAATCGGGACTTCCGTGGGTCGTGTTTCTGGCAACGATTTGAGGTACGATTTAGTTGAGTTTCTTCTCCTTTGCTTCCTCTGTTTATTGGTCGTCGGCTAGAGGCACGATTCGTGGGACGAATCATCGATTCGCGATGGCTGGTGAACTTCAGACGGGTGCGGGTGGCGACCTGCAATTCGGCTGCGTCCGAACCCGGTCTGTCTGGTTTGGGTTGAATTGTTGTCTCCTATGCAGACAACCCCACATTCCTTCCAGCCATGGAATCACACTCTACATTAAATGCAAAGTGGGGGAACACTCCATAAAGCTGGACTGAATTTATGGGATAATGTTGGCTGATTTGTTTAGAAAAGGACAGTGGTTTGTCGGGCGTGTTGGAGAATTTTTCTCTCTGCTTTCTGGGAATTGGCAGACAATGTCTTTTCTGGTGTTGATATATAGAACAGAGACCGGGAGAGGAGATGGGCAGTGATGTGGGTTTGAGGAAAGAGCTCTCTGGAACTGGGGTAGCTGATGGCCGAGATGGAGCTCCTAGATCGAGTGTTTAGGTCTTCAGGTTTATTTTGATGTTAACTGTCTTGTGGTATTCAATTTTAGGAGTGGGGGAGAGCATATACTCTCTACCATTAAATTGTGGTAGAGAGTGTCTCTCTTAGAGTGCTGCGACGTTGATGGTCTAGTGGTGATGGAAAGTTGTGCTTGGCCGAGGGAAGAGGGATGGCTGAAGAAGTTTCGGGGTTGATCAATGCAGCTGTCGGGAGTAATTCATGTAACGAAATCCTCCTCTAACTGTTATTAGTCTGCTATTGCTTTGAGATTGATGTTCTTGATGGATTTTTGAATGTTAAATGTGTGATCTATGCCATGCTGGTGCTGGATTGGTTTCTGTATGGGGTCTAACAGTAGTATTGAGTAGTGTATTGGATTACCTTGGTTAGTTAAGTTATTTAGTTAAGGATTCTAAATGAGATATTTGATGAGATAATTTGTTGGGTTTCTGCTTTTGGTTCTGTAAATGGGTTGCTAATTTATTGAGTCAAGTTGGAATTGGTTTGTGTGATTTTTATTTGAAAAGGATATATTATGTGTTATTGATGGGTTCTACCCTAGATAATTATTGTGCGAAATCTCGTTACGTGAATTAAGTTGTTAAGCTACAGTTTTGATTCTAAATGTTGTTAATTAGGGATATATATAAATTGTTGGAATTGTTTGAGTGATGATACGCTGGAGTGCTTCAAGTTATGCTCTAAAGTTTTGATTAACTGTCGTGGTCTAGGTAATGTCTCTGTGATGTTATTGGTGTGAAGCATGTTAAGTGTATATTATGAATGGATTGTTGGAAGTAGAAAGTGCTAATTTGATGCTCTCAATCAAATTGGTTGGATGATTGTTGCTACTGTCCTTATATGCTCAATGTTGTAGCATGAATATACTCTGCAATTGGGTCGATTGTAGAATTGTGAGATCTAAGTTAAGTACCTTGCATAATAGATTGATACCTTGTTAATGGACATGCTTCTTGTTGGATATTGTTTGGATGAGTTATAAAGCATATGTTCTGTAGTTTTACTGAATGGATTAATTTATTGAGACAGGTTATATTCCATTTAGGCTTCGGAGAAATATTTAGAATTTGTACAAGTTAGAATACGTCATTGATAAGTTGTAATGTTTTAATCATGAAGGTATCGGAAGAGAAGAAGAATGAAGACTACATGCTAATATGCGTTATCGCTTCAAGGAAAGGACTTGGGTGTGTGGCCAGTGGTGGCCCTACCCACAAGTAATGTGTGTGAGTTGTGTTTCCTTGTAGATTGATAGTGTAAATTGATTGGTACTCTGTAGATTTCAATAGCTTTGTGATATTCATTGTTGGTTCTGCAATTAAATACTTTGATTGTTGATACTCTGTAGATATTTCTTTTGGTGATAGCCTTGTTCTTGTTGTTAGCTCTGTTTAGTTCTGTTATAAATGCTTTACTTTGACAGACAATTGATGAACGATTAATGGAGTTAATGACTTGAAAAGTATGAACAAACGAGTTGTGAGCTATGCCTTCGAGATGACCCTATTCTTTATCTGCTTGCTTGCTGTAATACTGCTATGTTTAGTTTAATTCCCTACATTTAATTTCTTCATTCATGCATATATATTGTTTTGTTATATATCTTCGTCTGTTTAATTGCTAATAAATCCTTAGCATGTTTAATGGCTAATTAACTAGAATCTTGGGATAATGAACTAAGTAATAATCTGGAGCATGTTAATCAATTTACCGTAGTTTAAATGCTCAATCGATAATCTAGGCATGTGAACTAATTAGTAAATCTAAGCATGTGAATAAATCTATTGGGGTATGTTAACTAATTAGTTATAATCTTCTTAAGCATGTTTAATTAACTAGACTTAATTAATTAGACTTGAACATGTTTAATTAACTAATTAATTAACTAGCCGTCAAATAACTAATCCGAGCTTGTGTAACTAGTTGTTTAATTAATAACTAATCCTTGAGCATATTAGTTAATTAACTAGTTGAGCATGTTTAATTAACTTGATTATTTCTTGATGCAAGTCAATTAATTCGATCAAAGAACTAACTAGAATAATTAACTAGATTCAAGCATGTTAGTTAATTAACTTAATCTTCATGCATGTTAGTTAACTATTACTTGTTTAATCTTCAAGCATGTTAATTAACTATTAATCTTCATGCATGTTGGTTAGCTATTAGAATTGTTTGATATTAACTCATTCATTGTTAGTTTCCTACAATCCCTGCAATTCTCTTAATTTCCATTATTACAAATGCTTTACTTTGGTAGAGGTTTGATCAAGGCCCTGATGAATGTTTAATGGTTGAATGGAATGAATGCTTGTGCGTGAATGATGATAACTTCCTTATTAATGGTTTCTTTCCATACTTTTATTTTCTTAATTGTTGTAGTGGTAATTTCCTTATATGTTAGTGATAATATTATTCTGCTGTTGTTAGTTTAGAACTCTTTGTGATAATTAGAATTCAATACATGTTAATATCCTAAATCTGAGCATGTTAGTTAACTAGGCTAACTAATTAGGACAACAATTGTAATTCTTCTCAAGTATGAAATTCATTACAATAACTAACTAGCTTAATAGTTGTAATCTGTCTTGAGCATATAACTTAACTAGGATAACGAACTAGAATATTAATCTTATCTTTCTTGAGTATGATTAATGAACTAGAATAATAATTGGAACTATGTTGTCTCTAGCTCTAGTTATCCATGTCTATTTACTGTCGTGATACTCTTGTGAATCATGTTGTATTTATTTTATTATCGTCATAGCATGTTCGATAGTTATTCCTTTTACGTTTCTTTTATTGTTGTGTCTAGATGTTCAAGCACGTCCTTAGCAGTTTAATTACTTCGATAATTGCACCCCTCACGTGCTTTGCTTTTAATACTTGTCATTCAATTATTGGGTGTTCAACTACTATTACTTGCCCTTGTGTGCGCTATTCAATTATGGCTGTTTACATTCCATTATATGCGTTATTCAATTGTTGTCTACTTTCCTTAAATGCGCTTTCAATTCATGTTATTCAATTAGTTTCTTTTATATGCGCACTTCAATTACTGTTGATGTTACGTTATACTGCATCATGCATCATGTCATTGAGAATGTGTCCTCATGCATCATGCTAATAAAAAGCAAGTTGGGGGTGCCACCGGGTGGTACTCACATGCCTGAGTGAGGAATATGTTAAAGAAAATGAATGAAAGAACGAATGGGGAGTTGGGGGTGGATGTGTAGCCGGGTCTAGCCTGACAGCTAGGCACAGCCCCTACCTTGACGAGAATGGGACCTAGTATGCACCCAGGAGGTTAGCCCGATCAACTATACCATTCCATACGGGTTCTTCAATCTCCCACTCCATGTACGAGTAAAGAATGAAAGAAAGAACGTAAGGAAAGATTGGTTTGGGGTGGTACTCATTCCAAAAAGAACTAAAGAGAGGCATGTCATATTGCATGAACCCTTTTCCTTAATAAGCCATTGGGCTTACAGTTTATTTGTGGTGTAGGTATAGGTACTTGTACATGAATGTACAGAATTAGGAATCAAGGCGAAAACAATACACAAATCAAAAGGCAAGGATGAAGGATTTGCACGCGTGAGACTCGTGGTTGGCCAGGCTGAAGGGAGTAAAATAGAAAATGGTTGTATTTCATTGTTCGATTTTCATTTCTCAAAATGCAGTATTAAATTGTTTAGTTTTCATATCTCAGACGATTTACGCTTTCGCTATATTTTAATGAACCAATTATGTTTCCATAAAGACTTTACAACTACTTTCGCTATGTTTTCATGAAAAGGTTTCGACGGTCTGGGTTTACACTCTGATATAATCTTAAAAAGGGGTTTTGATAAAGGTTTTAGTGGTTTGAAAAAAGTTTGAAATTTTAATGAATTTTTAAAAGGAAAAAGAAAATCTGGGTCTTTACAATTTATCCATTTTCTTCACACAAATGCATATGAGTACCACCCTAAAGGTAACCTCCCTACTTGTTTCTATTATCGTGATGCATGTCAATGAGAAACCTTATCGAGATGCATGTCAATAAGAAGCAATAATCGTAACAATATAAAAGTATGAGACATAAAACAGTAATCACAACAATATAAAAGTATTAGATATGGAAGTTTACTAACATACTGTATAGGCATGCTTGGTGATTTAAAGGAAGCGATAACAATATAGACATGCTTTGCGATTTAAAGGAAATAATAACAATATAGACATGCTCAGTAAGTTAAAGAAAGCAATAACAATATAGACATGCTTTGCCGTTTAAAGGAAACAATAACAATATGCTAACATCTTAAAAATGCTTAGAGATTAAATTAATAATATGCGAATAACATAGACATAATATGACAGCAAAGTAGAAACACCAACAAACAATTAAAGGAGAGACGCTGTTAATGGTGTAGGGCCTCCACTGGCCAACGACTGCTCAATTTCTTACCTCGAAGCTTTATCATGTATTCGTATTTAATCTTTATCCTTCTTTTCCTTTTCAATACCTTCATGATTAAAATATTTACTCATTAATAACCATAACTTATTAATTCCATTCTTTTTCTATCCTTAACTACATAGCAATTCTAGGAACCTCTTTGACACCTAAAACAGAACATAACCTACCACAACTTGAACTATCTGCAGATTATACATTCCAAGGAAATAGAATACATACATCCAATGTTTTCCTCAACCAGATTTAACCAACATTCAGACTTGTCATAATCTGGAGAGTTATCAAAGTATCCAAAACAACACAGTAGCAGTTAGCAATAATTAACAGAGCATGTAGCTTCCATATGCTTATCCTTAGTCACCAACAGAGGCATTAACTTATTAACCAGACACCAAGGCTAAATCCAATATATATTCATGCTTTACATAGAATAATAAGGATAATGACTATATCCAAACAGATGATCTATGATATCCATTACAGAGAGTTCATAGAACACTAATCCAACAAAAGAGCATTTTCATATATCCTAACATCCAACATGTTGATTCAGAACATCCATTTAACATTTCCAACATTTAACAATCCATCCATAGTATCTATCCTTATCATGTTTCAGACCAACAATTAACAGAAAAGGATTTATTACCTAAAGAAAGCCCAAGATGAACCAGGAGACCTGAGAACAGGGGGCTCCCATGCCTAGCTGCACACTGTCAACTGAAGCTCACACCCGAGACCACAACCTGCTCATCCATCACATTGTCTTTCTCAACTTTCCATCACTCTTTATCCTTTCAAAAACACTCGGCCTTCACCTCATCACAGAAGTCCTCCGATCATAGACTCCCTGTCTCACTTTTCTTTCTTTTTCTTGCGGCTTTGCCTTCCAGAGATCATTTCTCCTCTTTGTCTCAACTCTCTCTCAACTCAGGTCACCCAAGAGCACCTCACTGCCAGCCTTCCCTTCCTTTCACTGCATTTCAACTTACCAGAGAGGCACACCCTCTCCTGCCACGGACACCCATGCCATGCCATGCCAAGCCATACTCTGACTCGTCGCCATCCCCTTTGCACGTCCAAGCTGCCGCTTCTACCAGAACAGGATATACTTATTCAGACCAAACCCCAAATAAGACCCCAAGTCCTTTGGCCGTTTCCCATCACGAATTGATGCTCCCTGCCTCCACCAATTTGAGGGGTCGTTTGCTGCCTCCTTGCCGTCGCAATTCTGATGTGGCAAACTCGTCATCGTTAAACATCACCAGCCACCTGAAGTTGGAAATTGCAGCCAACCCGCGGAGCCTTAGCCGGCATTCGCTCACCACACTGATGATCCAAGACTCCGCACCGAATCAACCAATGAAACCACACCACCAGAGTCCGTAGTTGCTCGCCATTAGCCAGACGACGCAAGACCCGGTCATCCCCAGCTCACTTATGCGCTTTGTCATTCGTCGCCCGCTCTCCCTATCTCAGGTTCTCTCTATTCGACATGAAAAGGCCATGGGCCAAATGCTTGATTCGCCCTTCTCCTCTCTCTTTTATTTTCCAAAACCGCAATCAATTTGTGTGAACCGGTTTGGCTGTGCCAGTTCAAATTTCCCTTACACCAATTAATCCATTATTTCTATTTTATCCATTTTTAATTCTCATCTCATCTTAATTTAATCTTTCACTTATCATTCCCTTAATTTCTAATTCTAATTAATCTTCCATTTCTTTTTCTTCTTTCAACTAAAAATTGGCCATCCCAATACTTTTAGACCGAGCTGAACCAAACTGGTTCAATCTATTATTCTCCCGTTCAGAATTGTGATTTTGGATGAAGGACGGCGTTCGTGCCTTGTCCATATTCGTCCAAAAAGTCTGATAAATTGGATAGATTTAAACTCTCCTCGTCTGCCATGGACCGCATTTGACCGCATTTGTCTAAAAACTCACATTATAGATGGAGGAAAATTTCGGATGCGAAACGTCATCCTGCCTCATCCCAAAATGTAGGGGACGAGACCCCGAATCCATGTGTTGTCTGCATGCGTCCGAAACTCCAAATATACATTTTTCCAACAAAATTTTATACTTTAATCACTCCTTAATATTTTCCCATGTTTATATGGCATTCACCAACAACATATAGCCCCGCAACGTAATGTATTAATTACTTAAAAATTAATTATGTTGCATACATGGGAAAATATTATCAGGGTATTACAGATAGTGTGCCAAAAGGCCTGGAAATTCAGGCGTTCTAGGATGAGATGATAGGGCAAAATACTTGGGAACATATGTAAGCAGAAAAGAAAATAGAAATGGAAAATGAACGCAAGAAAAGAGACTAAAGTGTAAAAGATTAAAAGACAAAAACAAATAGAGAAACTGCATAAAGATTCTAATGTGGGCCAGACGATGTCGAAGAATAAATCAGAATGGTGGGGGACATAGCTGCAAATGCCAAGGACAAGAGGTGCTAGTATACGGGAGCGGAGATGGGTAGCATGTGCCATGTTTATGCTGGTTAATGATACGAGATCTTGGCAGGATTTCATCAGAATAGCCAAGGATGTGGGTGTAATGACATGGATAGAATTCAAGAAAATCTTTTATGACAAATATTTCAACCACTCAATAAGGACCAAGAAGTTGGTAGAGTTTATTCACCTATGACAGAAAGGAACGATTGCTGAGTATGTGTGCGAGTGTGAAGCCTTGTCACGATTTTCCCCACATCTAGTGACTCAAATCACATTTATACTAAAGAGATAACCTTTCAATCACAATTTCTACTTGACTCACCAAATCATTTGTCTTCTTATTATCAACTAGCATGTTAAGACAATGTTTCAAAAACTTTGTTTTACATATAGGATATAATGCAATAGCTATATACATGAAAATTTTAATTTTATCATGACTTCCCAAATACTTTTCACATTTTCCTTACATTCCAAGAGTCAATTTCCTCAATATTATGTTATCACATTGAGTCTATCACTGGATAACCATTTTCAAATTATATACTTCAATAAAATAAATATTCGAAGTAATATGCGTGGAGGCCAAAACAATTATAGTTGTATCATAAAAAATTCTTAAGAACTTGATAAGTTCTCTGACATTAGCCCAACCCAATCTTTTGTTGTGGGACGTATTTTCCCACACAAATCAACAAAATAATGACTATTGGTTTCTCTTAATCTCCCAAAAGCTTTTTCAAATTTTTTAGCGCTTTCTAACATTAAATATTTAGAATTCCATCTAGTAGGCATATTAAGACAAATATTACTTTTGCATGTGATTTTAATTTTTTCAACACAATTTCTAAAACGTTATAGCCTTGCAAATGAAGATCAAACATATTTCATAGGTCTACATACTCTTATTGTAACACCCTGACTTTTTATCAGAATTTAATAAATATAATTGGAGCATAATGTGGCAATTTTAGATTAATTGGATGATTATCGGGGTATTACCAAGGACGTATTCGTAGGATTATAAAATAAGAAATTTATTGGATAGATTAGAATTTAAAATAGATATTTATTTAATAAATAAAATAAATGTGTTGGGGTAAATCAATTAGAGGGGACAATTATTTTAATTATAAGATTAATTAAAAAGAAGGAGTTTGAGGAATTTTGTTAAAAGGAGGGGTGAACCGGTTCACTAAGTGAACCGGTCTAGTTGAGTAAAAATTAAAGAGAATGGCCGAAAGGCCATTATGCTGGGGAAGGAATTTGGCCTTTGGCTATTCCTGAACGAGAGAACAGACGAGAGACAAGGGAGGAGAGGAAGAATGATCGAGCGCTCGGGTGGCGACGAGGATGGACGACCACGATCTGGCAAGCGACGAGCAATAGGAGGTAGCAGCGTAGGCAAGGCTTCGGCGACGAGAGACCCAGATTCGTTCGGTTGGGTGTTCGAGGGCTAGGGCTCGAAAATGGGACCTTTGCGGGTACACTTTTTCGGCGACGGTTGAGGTATTGGGAACATTGCACTTTCGATTCAAGATTTGTAAAGACGGCTTCGATGGACAAGGGAGCTACGATTCAAGCTGGACTGGTCGAAGGCCATGGTCCAGCTTGTGGTTCGGTCCTCTTCTCCCGGTTACTACTCTGCTGGAAAATGACAGCATGTTGGTGTGGGGAGCACATCCTAAGAAACTTGCAGAGGCTGGTCGGGCGTGCTAAGGAGATAATTCTCTGCCTTCCAAGAAATTTGCAGAGGGTGTCCCCTTTCCTAGTGTTGATAAACAATGAGGGACAGAGAGGGGAGAAACGTGAAGCAAGAGAAGATGGAGGGAGAACCTGGAGGGGAGAACTCTCGGGTCTCCTCGGTTCCTCCAGGTTGGCTGAGCTGAGTGTTTCCCCATCTACTAGTGAGTTTTCTCTCAGCTATTTCAATAGTTTGGACTTTGTATTGGCTGTGTTGGATAAGTTGCTCAATTAAAAGGATATTGGCTACTGTTTGTGGATTTGTTGACTATTGTTGGATAAGTTGCTCAGTTAAATGGACATTCACTGCTGATTATGGATTTGTTGCTTGTTGTTGGATAAGTTGCTCTGTTAATGGATGAAGATTTGTAATGATAGGGGTGGATGAAGTCATGGCCGTAGGATGAGAGGGCGAATGAACTTATGGCCATTGACTAAAGGGGTTGGACGTCCTTCAATTATGGGGAACGTCTGATGCTAGGTGATGGATAGATGAGATGAAATGAAGGATGTCTAAAGTGTGCTAGTAGATGCAGGATAAAAGATCACTTGCAATGCGCACTTGACTTTTAAATAGGAGTAGATGAAAGGATGGTCGTTCGATGAGGGGACGAACAAAATATTGGTCGTTGGATGAGCAGGGTTGGACATCCTTCAATGAGGGGGGATGTTCAATGCTAGGTGATAGATGTCCTTCAAGAGCTAGGGGACGTCTGTCAGCGATGAGCACATTCGTTATTAGACAGCGAGCTGTTAGATGTCTAAGTGCAAGGCTCCATGCATTATTTGTTCAAATTTAATAATTTATTTGTTTGGTTTGATTAGTGTCGATACTGAATATGCTAAACTAAACACCGAACTGATAAGTTTGGTTCCTACAAAATATTAACGAACTTCAATTATGAAAGTTTTGAAAACTAACACGATTTTGACCGATTGATCGGTTTCAATTCGTTTCACTGATTCTGGTTCGGTTTTGAACAACCTTAGCCTTGAAGAATGTTAATATTTGATCGAGTCATATATGCACTTGCGGTAATAAATATGTGACGATTCTCATTTTTATCACATGAATAATAAGTTGGTTCAAAAATAGGTTTAATGCGTGACAAATTTTATATTCAATATTTGATTACTGCACTGAAAGTAACTCTTACACGTTGATATTTCTGTCGTAAGACTAAATGTCAATGTTGTGCTAGTTATCTTATAATGGAGCCCTATCACTATTTCAATTTATCAATTAATTATGATATGCATTTTGAATGTTAGTCAACCGTTATTCTTGAATTGAGCAAATGCGACATTATTCACAAATATTGATTATTTTTAAGTGTTTAAGTGGCAAAAACATAGAGATTTGGAAAGAGAATGTCAATATTATTTTCATTTCCATGAATTTGATTTTTGCACTAAGGAATCTATAGCACCCAAAAAATTTGCACAAATAATTTTATATGTAATGTGACATTTTGGAATTTAAATGGAATAATTAGTGTCACAATTGGAAAATTATATTTATATTTTGTGTAGTTAAGGATATATATTTTTTGTATAAAAATATAAGATTTATTAAGTAAATTAAAGAATTTGGAAAGATGGGTGTGGAATGAAATAGAAAAGAATAATGTGTGAAGTGTCGATGGAAGAATACCCGCAGATTGGAATGGGTCTACAGAAGTATTCGTGTCCGTGGATGTGAGGTGTCCGTGAAAGAAATGTATACATGTGATAACTCTTAAAAAAGAGTTATTTATTTGAAATTGGTAGTGTGATCAATAAGAAATCATGATTTTGTCATATAATGTCATAACACATTGCAACATTACGTCTTTATAAAAGAATCTATTTTATGATATTTTTATGGTAAAGTTGATAGAAATTCATATTTAATGAAGGTTCTGAATATTGCAGGGAATGAAGTGGAGATAGATCATGAAAAGGGGAAGTCGAATTATCCATCCACTAGAAAATTCAAAAGAAGAGAAAGAAAAGGAATTTTGGGAGCAAATAAGGAAGTTGAGATTGCTGAATTTATGGAGATAAGATGCTTATTAAAATTTGGATATACAACAGGATGAGGGAGAAGATATTCAAGATTTGGAAGAAACTAATCAGCAAAAGTTTAGGAGATAATACTAGAGGAAAGAGAAGAGAAACCGAGGATAAAAAGGAAAGGAGCCTTTGAAAAGAGAGAGCAACAAGAAAGATTCGGTATAGAAAGAGATTAGTTTTCCCAACGACAAGAGTTGAAAAGAATCAAGGAGAAAATTATAGAAGTTGTAGAGTGAGAATCTATTCGTCACTATGGCATTTTGAATACAATATTATTGTGGCATCGTGCAACATGTATTTCACAAAGACGATTTGGTCTATTTTTCATTTCTGTTTTTATGTTTACTTACGGACTTAAAATTATGATTTTTATCTAATCATGAGCTAAACTTATCTAGTGGCTAGGAAGAGAAAGTATCAATTTATGTGAATTTTATTATCTTGATAAGTTTGATGCATGATTGAGTTGAATAATTCAATACATTTTTTGTGATTATTTTATTTAGTGTTTATAGGCATAAATAATTACTTGTGTTCCTATTATACTTATCGGTAAATAGGAATTAAAGATAAATTACTTATCGTTTAGTTTTGAATCGAATGATAAAATAAAATGATGTTTATTTGAATTTTCTGAGATAATTATCTTTCATAAATCTGTAAGAATTTATTTAGAAAAAATTATCAAGTAACTTAATGGAGACTTGAAATATAAAAGATTCTAATTCTTTCAACGGATCGTTGCAGCCTGTTGAAGCAATTGTAGTAAAATTCACATAAGGAGAAAAATCAAATCCGAACCACTTCGTTCTAATACAAACCTCTCAATATTTTATTTGCATTTTAAATTAATTATTCAATACCTAATTTGTCATTTAAAACCATTTTCTATTTTTAATTCATTGTTTTACATAGATTATATTGTGATAAATTTGTCATCGTGAGATCGATACTCTATTTACACTTTACTACTTGATTTCCGACACGTGCACTTGCATAGTGTTAGTTTTGCAAAACAAGTTTTTGGCAATGTTGCTAGAGACAATTTTTAGTGAATTTAATCTTTATGAACAAAATTTTTGTTCTTATTTTTGACACTTTCTTTTATCTGATTCTAAAGTACTTTTAATTGATGCTTCAAGACAACGATCAAGATTTAGTGCCCTACGACTCAGAAATTGAAAGGACATTTTGTGCTAGAAGGAGATAGAAACAATCACATTTTATTGAAGGAGAAAATATGGCAGATCAAGCGGAAATGAGAAATGAATTTAATAGCAATATGGACAATCGAGATAAACCAATCCAAGATTTTTGCTGTTTCTGCACTTGATGATTTAAATCAGGGAATTGTCAGACCAAATCTACAAGCATTACATTTTGAATTGAAGCCAGTTATGTTTCAAATGTTGCAAATGGTTTGACAATTCAGTTGCATGGTAACCAAAGACCCACATCTTCATTTCAAGGTTTTTGTGAAAATTAGTGATTCTTTTAACTTCCCCGGAGTAATAGCAGAATCTCTTAGATTGGAGTCATTTCCATATTCCTTAAGAGACCAAGCTCGTGCATGAATCAACTCTATACCCTCTAACTCTGTCACAACTTGGATTGATCTTGCAAAGAAATTCTTAATGAAGTATAACCCTCCTATTAAAAATGCCAAAATGAGAAATGAAATCACAAGTTTCCAACAACAAGATGGCGTGTCACTATATGAGGCTTGGGACAAATTCAAGGAGTTATTAAGACAACGCCTAAATCACAAAATTATGCATTGGATTAAGTTGGAAACCTTTTATAATGGACTTTGTGGATAGACAAGATCGATTATTGATGTTGCTGCTAATGGAACAATCTTGTCAAAGTCATATAATGAAGCCTATAAACTACAAGAAAAAATGGCAATAAAAAACTATCAGTAGCCATCTGAGAGAGCCCAGTTAAATAAACGTGTTGTTGGAGTTCATGACTTAGATACTTTTATAGCCCTTACTGCTCAAGTATCATCGCTTAAGAATGTGATTAAATCAATGCATATTTCACCTAGTCCTGAAGCAAGGGAAGTATCATGCATCATCTATGGAGAATCTTATCATTATAGTCTCTGCCCATCAAATCTTGAGTTAGTAAATTATGTGGGTCACAATAAGAATAATAATCCATATTTCAATACCTATAATCTGGATTGGAGGCAGCAACCAAATTTTCAATGGAATGTACAACAATAGAATTTAGCTCATTGAACATCCCAAACTAGGTCGGCAAATGAACATCCTCTAAGATTCACACAACAAAGCCAAAATTACTCTCAACAATCAACCTTATACCAAACTAAACAAAATCAGACAAATAAGTCAGTTTCAGAATAGTTTGTAAGAGACTATGCTATGAAAAATGATACCATGATTCAAAATCTTGCATCCTCTATGAAAACATTTGGAGAACTAGATTGGACAGATTGCTCAAACGTTGAACAACAGATCACCTGGAAATTTTCCAATTGACACAGAAATACCAAAGAGAGGAGGAAAGGAACATTGCAAGGCTATAGTCCTAAAAACAGATGGAAGGTTGAACCAAAAAGGTACTTGAGAAAACATCTTAAGATCAATTTGAATCAGTAATAAAGATAAGCCAGACATTAAGGAGAAATATAGAGAAACTATTGATGCTGCAGCAATGCTGCAACAAACAATCGCTAAACAAATAATTGAACGGCCACCACCACCATTTCCTCAAAGCCTTCAGAAGAAACACCAAGATAATTAGTTTAGAAAGTTTATGGATGTTTTTAAGCAACTGCATATCATAATACCATTGGTCGAAGCTCTAGAACAAATGTCAAACTACACCAAATTTATGAAAGACATTTTATCAAAGAAAAGAAGGCTTGGAGAATATGAGGGGCTATCACTGAAGAAATCAATTATATTTGACGAAATAAGTTACCTCCAAAGATGAAGGATCCCAGTAGTTTCACCATCCTATGCACGAAAAGAAATAATTATTTTGGCAAGACTTTATGTGATCTCGGATCAAGTATAACCTAATGCCTAGGTCTATATTCAGAAAATTGGGGATTGGAGAAGCTCATCCTACAACAGTTACTCTTCAATTGGCCCATCGTTCATTATCTCATACTCAAGGAAAAATTGAAGATGTCTTGGTGAAGGTTGATAAGTTCATTTTTCCTGCGGACTTTATTATACTAAATTATGAAGTGGATTGTGAAGTGCCAATTATCTTGGGAAGACCGTTTCTTGCTACTGAAATAACGTTAATAGATGTACAGAAAGGAGAACTCACCATATGAGTCAATGATCTACAAGCAATGTTTAATATTCTAAAAGGTATGAAATTTCTAGATGAGGAAGAATATTATTTCTCCATAAAAGCATTCGAATAGATTCCTGATTTAGAAGAACCCAAGCAGATCAATAATTTAGAAATGATAAGTAATGATGAAAACCCAAAGAAGGAACTTAATCTGTAATACCCTGATAATATTTTCCCTGTATATGCTATGTAATTAATGGTTGGAATAATTCATATGTTGTGTTGTATGACGGTACGCGTTAGTTTATGTCGTGTATATATGGGGTAAACATTATGGAGTAATTGAAGTATGGAAAATTGGTAATTAAATGTGTAATTGAGATTTTGAACGCAGTGAATAACATGTGTAATTGAGATTTCGGACGCACGTGGACTAGGAGCTGCGTCCGAAAATGCATTGCACGTCATCCCTGCATTTTGGGACGATGCAGGATGAGGTTTTGCATCCCAATTCGTCCTTCAATGTGAGAATTTGGACGAGCCAAGACAAACGCGGATGATAGTGGACACAAGGAGTTTGAATCTGTCCAATTTTTGGACACTTTCGGACGCATGCGAACGAAGATGAGGACGTCTTCCTTCATCTGAAAACGCAAATCTATCTAGGGAATGAGGAATTTTGACGAACGTGGACAAGGCAAGGATGCATTCCCATATTCGAAAATGCCTAGTTCTGCCAATAAAGAGATTTTAAATAATAGGTTTCTTTGTCATTTAGCCATTAAAAACCCACTAAACCGACCGAGAGACGCCTCCCCCATGCCTGGAAGCAGCTCTCCTACACCTATGAATCACCTCCTCCACGTCAAGGTATGGTCTCTAGTCCCGTTTGTTGAACGATTGACACACCTAGGTAAGGACTTAAGACAGTCATCTCCACTGCTCTCAGTCACTTTCAGCTTACCTGCGAGAGAGAGAAATCCACTGGAGATCTTGTTTGTTCTACGTGAGCTGAGTGGTGTGAAGTGGGTATCCATTGGAAATTTAAGTCATGCCTTGGGATTTAGCTCCTGTCCTCGGGTCTCCTAGTTTAGCTTGGACTTCCTCTAGGTAACTCAATCCTTCTCTATTAATTGTTAGTCTAAGCATGTTAAGGATAAATGTTATGAATGAATTCTTGGACATAGGAAATGTTTAATTTATACTCTGAATCAACCTGTTGGATGATAGAATATATGTATGAAAATGCTCTGTTGTTTGATTAAGGTTCGATGAACTTTCTGTGATGGATAATATAGATCATCTGTTTTGATAGAGCTACTGTCCTTATTGTTCTATGTGAAGCATGAAACATTGGATTTTCCCTTACTACCTAGTTGATAAGTTAATGCCTCTGTTGATGATTAAGGATAATCATATTGAAGTTGAATGTTCTCTGTCGTAGTTGTCAAAATGTTCTATTAGCAGTGTCTTTCCTTAAATTGCTTGTTTGCATTTCTATTATGTTGTCATATTATTCCTATGTTGTTTGCACGTTATTACTTCAATCTTTAAGCATGTTTAGAATGTTAGCATATCATTCTGTTTCCTTTAATTCCCTTTAAATCACTAAGCACATATGTATCGTTATTGCTTTCCTTTAACTACAGAGCATGTCTACATTGTTGTTATTTCCTTTAACTTGCCAAGCACACCTTTATTATAATTGTTCTCTTTAAATTACTAAGCATGTTTATATTGTTATTATTTCCTTTAAATGGCCGAGCATGTCTATATTGTTATCGCTTTCTATAATTTACCAAGCATGCCTATATGTTATTGTTTCCTTTAAATTGCCTATCTATTGTGTTATTGTTTCCCTTGAATTGCCAAGCACGTCTATATCGTTATGGCTTCCTATGTTGTTATTGTTTCCTTGATGAATGGATTGATTGGCTTATAGATGTAATGTTAGCAATGGCATTGACATGCATCATATTAATAGAAGCAAGTAGGAAGTGCCACCTCTAGGGTGGTACTCATATGCATTTGAGTGAGGAAAAAGATTAGGAGAATATATGGGGAGTTGGGGGATGGATGGGTAGTTCGAATCTAATCAGGTAGTCTAGACTTACGCCCTTCCCTTGTCTGGAACGAGACTAGCTACACACAAGTGGTTAGAAGTCGACCATGACTATTCCCTCCCACATGGGTTCCTTCAATCTCCTTGATGTATGAGTTATGTGAGAAAGAGAGTTAAAGAAAATATATGGCGGGTTGGGGGATGGATGGGTAGTTTAGATCTAATCAGGTAGTCTAAACTTATGCCCCTCCTTTATCGGGAATGAGACTAGCAACACACAGGTGGTTAGAAGCATACCACGACTATTCGCCGCGCACACACCCCCCC
>CM039479.1:6344661-6696170 GCA_022433065.1 Begonia loranthoides | reverse complement strand
CCATGGATTCCTTCAATCTCCCAATCGACGTACGAGTTATGTAAAAACTTAAAGAAAAGAACAGTTGGGCCAAGCCCATTCCGATATAATGAGTTAGAGACATACATACTGCATATCTCATTTCTTACTGGACCTCGGATCACGGTTTGCTAATTGTGTAGGTACTCACAAAAGAGCAAATGAGGAAGTAGTTGATGAGGAATTTGCACTCGTGGGACTTGTAGCTGGCTGGGCTAAAGGAAGTAAAAGAGAAAAACATTTTATAACTAACCTGTAATAATTTGTTTAGTATTCCTTAACTGAATTATTTACACTTCCGCTATGTTTTAAGAAAAGATTTATAACTTTGGTTTTCCACTGCTTATAACGATTTTCATAGCGAGTCTAAAGAAAGGATTTTTAACAATCCGACTTTTTAGAAAAAGAACTCTGGTTATATTTTAAAAAGGTTTTCCGTTGTTTACAAAAGAAAAGAAAAAGTTTTAAATTTAATACATTTTTTAAATAATAAAAAAAACCGGGTTGTTACACAATCGTAATGAAAGAATAATGTAAATTTACCAAAACTATAGTAGATAGTTTGAAGCACTTGGAAGAACATATGGACAATTTAAGGATTCAAAACCATCCATTGAAGAGGCACCTACATTGGAGTTGAAATAGTTACCTAAACACTTAAAATATGTATTTCTGATATTAGAAGATACTCTACCACTCATAATATCAAACTCGCTAACTCTAATTCAAGAAGATTGACTAGTGGAAGTATTGAAGAAATTCACAGAAGCAATTGGATGGACGATTGCATATATTAAGGGAATCAGCCCCTGTATTTGTATGCATAAAATATTGCTTGAATAAGATCATAGCACCTCTATAGAACAACATAGGAGACTGAATCCAGTGAGGAAAGAAGTGGTATAAAATGAAATTCTAAAATGGCTCGATGCAAGAATTATTTACCTTATCTCCGATAGTTCTTGGATTAGCTCGGTGCAATGTGTTCCAAAGAAGAATGGAACAACAGTGTTCTCTAATGACCAGAATGAGTTAATACCCATAAGAATAGTGATAAGATGAAGGGTTTGCATGGATTATAGGAAGCTCAATAAAGCTACCAAGAAAGAACATTTTCCACTACCCTTTATCGACCAAATGCTGGATAGATTAGCTGAAAATAATTTAATTATTTCTTGGATGGATAATCGAGCTACAACTAGATAGCCATAGCCCCTAGAGATCAAGAGAAAATGACTTTCACATATGGAACATTTGCCTTTAGAAGAATGTCATTCGGCCTTTGCAATGCTCCTGCCACTTTCTATCATTGCATGATGGCTATATTCTCTGATATGGTGGAAAGTTCTTTGGAGATATTTATGGATGACTTTTTAATAGTGGGAAAAGCATTAGAAACGTGTCTAAAACATTTGGAATAAGTATTAAAGAGATGTGTAGACACTAATCTAGTGCTCAACTGGGAGAAATGTCATTTCATGGTGTCTGAATGCATAGTGTTAAGAGATCATGTTTCAAAAAAGGGATTAGAAGTTGATAAAGCAAAGATAGAAGTCATTGACAAACTACCTCAGCCTACAACAGTAAAAGGAATCCATAGTTTTTTATGGCATCCTGGCTTTTATCGGCGGTTCATTAAAGACTTCTCAAAAACTTCAAAGCCTTTATCTACATTGCTAGAGCAGAATACAACATTTAACTTCAATGAAGACTACCTTAGAGTTTTTACAAAACTCAAGTAGAAATTGACTTCTGCCCCCATTGTCACCACTCAAGATTGATCTTTACCATTCATACTCATATGCGAAGCCAGTGACTTTGCTGTAGGAGCTGTTTTGGGACAAAAAATGAGAAGATATTCTATTCTATTTTTTATGCTAGTAAAACCCTCACTAATGCTCAACTCAATTATACAACTGAGAAAGAACTACTAGCAGTGGTTTTTGCATTTGACAAATTCATGTCATATATGATAGGGATTAAAGTCATGGTATACTCTGATCATTTAGCTATCAAGTATCTAATTACAAAAAAAATGCAAAACCACTGCTAATTTGATGGGTTTTATTCCTAGACAAATTTGATTTAGAGATCAAAGATAGAAAAGGCAGTGAAAATCAAGTAGCCAATCATTTATCAAGACTCGATAATGGAGACCTATATACACACCCAGAACCCCTCATGGAATCTTTTCCTGATGAGCATTTGTTAAAAATCAGAGGTACTCCTGATGGTAGTTACTTTGATTTATTAATAAACCGCCAATTTGTGGTCTGGTTTTCTAATTGATTTTCTAATCGGTTTTTTATTTAGAAAAACTACTCAGATTAGAATGAGATAAGTGCCCAGTTTGAAACTCAATTCAAATATATATTCTTGATAGGAGAATCTATTTTGAATAAGAGACATTCAGAAAATGTGAGTTTTTCTAGAGGGTTTTTCACCGAGAGAAAAACATTCACAAGAGGTTCCCCTATCCTTCGATTTGATTCAAAAAATACACCATCGTATCGAAATTGATTGTATAGGAAGAAACTCTGTAGAGAAAGGAAAACAATTGTCCCTGATTTCAACATCAATGGCTGGAGGTATTTTGATAAATTTTCACATTTGATCTGAAAAGCTTTTATTTTGTTATGAAAAGCATGTTTAGATCGTTTCAGAATGTTATAATTTCTTTAAGAAATATCTAACATTTAGTATCAGAGCCTGTTAGCATCTGTGTTATTGTGTTGAAATCAAATTTAGGGAAAATCTTTGAAATTTTAAAGATTAAATTGTGGGTAATTTCAAAGTAGTTTTTGTTAAGAATCATCTATGAATTCTCTTATGAACGTTTTGCAACAAAAATCATTGAATTCGGTGTTCAAAATCATGAGTTTTTGAAGCGGGTTCACCTTGGGACGAACTAGGTCAAATTGACCCTGCTGGAGGTTGAAGACGAGTTAAACTACATGTAGTTTCTGGAGGAAGAAACTACATGTAGCTCTGGTAGGAAAACTACTTGTACTTTATGGTCGCAGAAATTACATGTAGTTCTGGTGGGCAAAACTACATGTAGTATCTGGTTGTAGAAACTACATGTAGTTCTGACATTTATTGAATGCCTATACAGTGGATAAAACTACGTGTAGTTTTGGTCGCAGAAACTACATGTAGTTCTGGCGTTTATTGGATGCATATAAATTGGGCAAAACTACATATAATTATGGTGGTCAGAAACTTGGTGTAATTTGTCAAACCTGGACCTGCAGCATGTAAAGGAGGTGGGTTGCCACCTCAACCAAAGTCAATTATGGTGTATAATTGCATTTATTAAATATATATATTTTTGTTGCTGTTTTAATATAAATTGCATGTTAATTCGTTTATATTTTTCATGCATATTTAGTTGAAAATATAAATCCTATTTGTTCTTATATGCATAATGGAGTTTGTGATGTCTACAAAATTAAGAACATGTTATTTAATAACAGCAAAATTCAGTTAATTAAATGTCGAGCGATTTAATATAATTTTATTTAATTAAAGAGTAGCTACAACATCCTTAAATAAACAAAATTATTTATTAAATATCAAAATCACATTATGACATTTATTGTGCTTAATTTTATAAATATGGTAAGATTTATCCCACAGAAAATTTTATTGTATTTATTTAATTAATTAGAATAAAATATTGAGTTATTTTTCTTAATTACCAACAGGAAATAAGAAAAGAGATATAACTTGGTTGTTTTATTAATTCGGTGAAAATGAATCCTATTAAATTAGAACTTTAGCCCACAGGCAAGTTTTATGTTTATGGATTCATTATTATTGAATGATTTGCATTGGTAAATCATGATTTTAGTTTTTGCCTCAATTAAGCATGTTATTTGCTTATTTGCAGCTATGAATTCTTTGAGTTTCTCTGATATAAAATGCAATATACCGGAGTTAAAGAGTGATAATTATAAAGTATGGAAGGAGAGAATTCTTCTTCATTTGTGATGTATAGACATCGATTATGCTATACCGAAAGACAAACCAATTATTACTCCGACCAGCACTTCGGATGATCTTGCTCTTTATAAACGTTGGGAACGTTCAAAGTGCCTTAGTGTGATGTTCATAAGATCGTTGCTGGTATTCTTGGTTCTGTCGAGCAGTATAATGATGTTGTGCCATTGCTGAAAGCTATTGAAGAACAATTTGTGACTTCAGATAAGGCACTTGCCAGCACATTTATTATGAGATTTTCATCCTTAAGATTCACTACAGTTATGGGTGTGCATGAGCACATCATGCAGATGAGACATTGCTGCTCAACTTAAGACACTTGAGGTTGATATGTCAGATTCTTTCCTGGTGCACTATATTTTGAATACTCTTCCACAGCCATACGGTCCCTTTAAGATCTCTTACAACACACATAAGGATAAATGGTCAATTAATGAATTAATGACCATGTGTGTTCAAGAGAAAGGGAGGCACATGATAAAGGGAAAGGTAAAATACCGATCCAATCTGGTGAAATTAAGAAAGAAACCAAGTGCTTTTTCTGTGATAGGAAAGGGCACATGAAGAAAGATTGCACCAAATTTAAGGCATGGCTTGAATGAAAAGGTAAATCAATCTCATTTGTTTGTTATGAATCTAATATGGGTCATATTATTTATAACACTTGGTGGATTGATTCTGGTTCTACATATTTTGAATACCTTGTAGGGTATGCAAAACCTTCGGAAACTAGTGGGAAGTGAACAAAGAATCACATGTGGAAGTTGTCGGAACATGCAGTTTAGTTCTTAGCAGTGGTTTTATTTTGGTTTTAGAAAAGACTTTATATGTTCCTAGTTTTTCTAGGAACCTAATTTCAGTTTCAAGTCATCTACCTTTGGATTTTTCCTTTACATTTTCAGATGTAAACTTCAGTTTATTTTACAAATCTGATCTTATTGGAAATGGTACAATGTCTGATGGTCTTTTCTCTATTGATTTACAAAATGATACCACTTATGATGTTATGCATGTTAACACTGGTAATAAAATATGTGTTATAAATGAGAATTCCTCTATGTTGTGGCCCTGAAGATTGGGACATATCTCCATACAAAGAATTAAGCGATTGGTGAATGATAAAGTACTTAATACTTTAGATTTCATTGATTTTGATACGTGTTTGGATTGCATTAAGGGAAAGCAAACCAACGTATCTAAGAAAGGTGCTAAGAGGAGTTCAAAGATATTAGAGATCATACATTCAGACATTTGTAGTCCAGTTATGGACTCAAATGGTTCGAGATACTTCATCTTTTTTTATTGATGATTACTCATGATACATGTATCTCTATTTGCTTCAGAATAAATATGAAGCATTGGATGCCTTTAAGGTTTTCAAGGCAGAAGTAGAGAAACAATGCGGTAAGCAAATTAAGATCATAAGGACTAATAGAGGTGGAGAATATTATGGTAGATATACTGAGGATGGACAAGCACCTGGTCTGTTTGCTAGATTTCTTCAAGAGCATGGAATAGTTGCTCAATACAGCATGTCTGGTTCTCCGGATCATAATAGTGTGGCAGAAAGAAGAAATCAAATATTATTGGACATGGTGAGGAGTATGGTACCAACTCTAAACTTCTAGATTTCTTGTGGCCTGATGCACTTAAGATGGCAGCGTATATTCCGACCAAGGCTGTCAAAAAGACGCCATTTGAGTTATGGAAAGGTTGGAAACCGAGTTTGAGACATATACGCATTTGGGGATGCCCGTCTGAAGTGAGAATTTATAATCCACAAGAAAAGAAACTAGACCCAAGCACCATTAGTGGCTATTTCATTAGATATGCCAAGAGGTCTTAGGGGTATAGATTCTATTGTCCATCACACAGCACTAGGATTGTGGAATCAAGAAATGGGAAATTTCTTGAGAATAACTTGATTAGTGAGAGTGATCGATTTCAGGATATTATTTCTGAAAAAGATCACATTAATGTTCAACCCTCTAACTCAAGTGAAAGATTGATTGTTGTAAACAACACTCTTAGAGTTCAAACGAGTGTTGAACAATCAATAGATGATATTTCACATGCTGCTGATTATAATCCAGTAGATCAAATTCTTGAGGAAGTTCCAAAAATTGTTGATCAACCAGTTGAACAACAAATGTCTAAAGAAAATGTTGGAACAACATTAAGGAGATCTACCAGAGAAAGAAAATCAGTTATTCCTAGTGATTATGTGACATATCTACAGGAATCGGACTACAATATAGGAGTCAAAAATGACCCTGAGACATTGTCAAATGCTATAAGTTGTGGTGAATCAAGTCTACGGTATGATACCATGAAAGACGAAATGAATTCTATGAATTCAAATGGAGTCTGGGAGCTTGTCGAGTTGCCTTATGGTGTAAAAACCATAGGTTGTAAATGGGTCTTTAAGGCTAAGAAAGACTCATTGGGCAACATCGAAAGATATAATGCAAGACTCGTTGCAAAAGGATTCACACAAAGGGAAGGAATCGACTATACGAAGACTTTTTCTCCTCTATCTAAGAAAGATTCTCTTTGCATTATTTTGGCATTTGTTGCACATTTTGATTTTGAGTTATAACAAATGGATGTGAAAACGGCTTTTCTCAATGGAGAACTAGAGGAAGAGGTTTATATGAAACAACCTGAAGGATTCTCCTCTAGTAATGGTGAGCATTTAGTGTGCAACCTTAAGAAATCCATATATGGATTGAAACAAGCCTACCGTCACGGTATGTAAAGTTTCATGATGTTATCTCTTCATTTGATTTCGTAGAGAACATTATGGATCAATATATATACCAAAAGGTTAGTGGTAGCAAAATTTGTTTCTTAGTCCTATATGTGGATGACATTTTACTTGGAACTAATGATAAAGGTATATTGTATGAGGTGAAACAATTTCTCTCTGAAAACTTTGATATGAAAGACATGGGTGATGCTTCCTATGTCATTGGTATTAAGATTCATCGAGACAAATTCCAAGGTTGCTTGGAATTGTCTCAGGAAACTTATATCAATAAAGTTTTAGAGAGATATCGGATGAAAAATTGTTCACCTAGTGTTGCTCCCATTGTGAAGGGTGACAGGTTCCATGAGAACCAGTGCCCAAAGAACGATCTTAAGAGGGAGCAAATGAGAAACATTCCCTATGCTTCGGTTGTTGGAAGCCTAATGTATGCTGAAGTCTGCACAAGACTTGACATTGCATTTGTTGTTGGGATGTTGGGCGGATATCAGAGTAACCCTGGTAAAGACCACTGAATTGCTGCAAAGAAAGTGTTGTGGTACCTTCAAGGAACCAAAGACTACATGCTTACCGACAGACGGACGGATAGCTTGGATGTGATTGGATACTCTGATTCAAATTTTGCTGGCTATGTTGATTCTCGTAAATCAGCATCAGGATACACCTTCATGTTGGCCGGTGGAGCTGGATCCTGGTGGAGTACTAAACGAAGTTTGACTGCCACATCCACTATGGAGGCTGAGTTCGTGTCATGTTTTGAGGCTACTTCACATGATGTATGGATGAAGAGTTTCGTTTCAGGGCTTAGAATCGTTGATTCGATTTCTAGACCGCCGAAGATATATTGCGATATTTTAGCTGCAGTTTTTATGGCTAAAAACAATAAAAGTGGTTGTCGAAGTAAGCATATCGACATTAAGTATTTAGCCATAAAGGAACGTGTTAAGGAAGATTCAGTGGTCATTGAACACATAAGCACTAAATTGATGATCGCCGATCCTTTAACTAAGGGCATGCCACCATTAAAATTTAAGGATCATGTTGTTAAAATGGGACTTGGGTCCATTATGTGATTTTTCGTTGTGAGAATGAATATTTATAACTCTTCTTATGATATTTCTCATTATAAAATTTATAGTGTACACATTCAGTTTGAGAAATATACTTCAATTTATGAACCTCGAATAAACATAGGGTTTATTCATTAAGTTTATGGGCAATAAAGAAGGAAAATAATACATTGTGATACATGGAAGGTAATTCTTAATAACATTAAGAGAATTCAGCGCTATGATTCATGTATTATGTTTTCTTATTACAGTAAAGTTAGAAAATGCAGACCAAGTGGGAGAATGTTGGCAGTTACTTTGGTTTATTAATAAACCGTCAATTTGTGGTCTGGTATTCTAATTGATTTTCTAATCGGTTTTTTATTTAGAAAAATTACTTAGATTAGAATGAGTAAGTGCCTAGTTTGAAACTCAGTTCAAATATATATTCTTGATGGGAGAATCTATTTTGAATAAGAGACATTCAGAAAAGGTGAGTTTTTCTAGAGGGTTTTCCACCAAGAAAAAAACATTCACACGAGGTTCCCTTATCCTTCGATTTCATTCAGAAAATACACCATTGTATCGAAAATGATTGTATAGGAAGAAACTCTGCAGAGGAAGGAAAGCAGCCGTCCCTGATTTCAACATCAATGGTTGGAGGTATTTCGATAAATTTTTGCATTTGATCTGAAAGCTTTTATTTTGTTATGAAAAGCATGTTTAGATCGTTTCAGAATGTTAGAATTTCTTTAAGAAATATCTAACACTTATTTCCCATGGAATGTTGACATTGTTAATTATATTATGAGTGATGTTTTTCCTCTTCACATGTAGTACCAACAAAAGAAGAAATTTTAAAGGATGTTAGAAATTATTTTTGGGATGAACCATTCCTATTTAAGCAATGTGCGGATCAACTCTTAAGAATGTGTGTTCCTGAAGAAGAAGTAAACGCAATGCTGCAACATAGCCATGCAATATCATATGGAGGCAATTTCGGAGAAAATTGGACAACCTTGAAAATCCTCCAATCAGGTTTGTATTGGCTTACTCTTTTTAAGGATGCTTATGACTTTATTAAATCTTGCGACAGATGTCAGCGAGTTGGAAATATTTCAATGAAGCACGAATTGCCGCTGAATAAAATTATAGAAGTAGAACTATTTGATGTATGGGGTATAGATTTCATGGGTTCATTCCCGATATCTTTTGGCAATCAATACATTTTATTAGTTGTGACTTATGTCTCAAATGGGTGGAAGTTGTTGCCTTACGCAGTAATGATGGAAAGGTTGTTTTCTAATTCTTGCAAAATAATATTTTCACTAGGTTTGGAACACTGAGAGCCATTATTAGTGACGGTGGAACCCATTTCTGCAACATCTAATTCAAGCATTTATTGGCTAAGTATGGAGTACATCACAAGACATCAATAGCCTACCATCCTCAAACCAATGGATAGGTAGAAATATCCAAAAGAGAAATAAAGATGATTCTGGAAAAAGTTGTAAACCCTATCCGAAAGGATTGGTCTATAAAACCGGATTATGCACTTTGGGCGTAAAGAACAACATGCAAAACAACACTCAACACTTCCCCATATTGCCTAGTTTTTGGAAAAGCTTGTCATTTACCCGTGGAATTGGAACATAAGGCATATTGGTCTATTATAAAATTAAATTTGGAGTCAGATATGGCAGGAGAAAAAAGACTACTCTTGTTAAATGAACTCTAAGAATTCCAAATGAGAGTTTATGAAAATTCTAACATTTATAAGGAGAAAGTCAAAAAAAATGGCATGATCATAAAATACAACAGTGAGTATTTGAAAAAGGATAACATGTACTTTTGTATAATTCTAGGTTGAAAATATTTCCAAGGAAACTTATGTCTAAATTGTAATGACCCGATTATTTATTTCCTTTTAAAAATGCGTGAAATTTAAAAATTTTATAAAATGACTGAAATATTTATTAAAACCTTTTAATATGAAATCAGAGTTCTTTTCTTATAACTAAACCATTAAAATCCTTTTACTTTGATTCGTTATCAAAATCGTTATAAATAGTAAAAAACTATAGTTATAAAAATCTTTTCTCAAAACATAGGGGAAGCATAAATTACTGTTTTTTAAAAACGTAGTAGAAGCATAAATAGTTCATTTAAAGACAATTAATTAAAGTGTTACTTTATATTTTATAAAACTAGTTCCTCTTTACATTCGTTAGTCTAACCAACCACAAGTCTCGTCTGTGCAAATCCTTCATCAGCTGCTCCTAAATCTATTTGTCATTTTCTCTCGTACTTGTACCTACATCACAAGACATAAACTATGAGCTTAATGCTCAATAAGTGATAATACCTAATATGTTACATGCTCATGTTGTGCTCTTTAAAACTGTATGCAGTTTCTGTTATCATCTTTTTCTTATATTTTATCCTTTGTGTTTTAAACATTATATTTCTATTTTCTGTTTAAGACCTCTGATATAGCAGCAATGACATAGTCCGAAAGCCTGCTAATCGTTGGTATTTCTTCTTATTTTATCTTCTTATTTTATGTTATGACCTCTGATATAGCAGCGATGACATAGTCTAAAAGCCTGCTAACCATTGGCCATCCTGTCTCGGCATAGTCCAGGGACTGTCCCATCAAATCCAAGGACTGTCCCGGCATAGTCCAGGGACATTGCAACCAATATGAGCAGTAATAGCATAGTTTGAAAGCTAGCTAGCAGTAATGACATAGTCCGAAAGCCCGCTAACGACCGTGCCCACTTAGGACTGAAACGATCTCACATCATATCGTTGCCTTTTCTTATCTTTTATTATTATCTTCTCTTTACTTTACTTTTTATTATTTATTATTTGTTTATTATCTGTTTCACTTTTCATGGTAAAATAGATATTCCTACAACTCAATTGATGGTAGTCCGCTTCGGGTGATCAGCCCTCAAGAACACTGTACACTTAGCATGTGAGCATCCCTTAAACCATTCTTTAAAACCGTGAACAAAATTCATTTTCGTATTCTTTTGAAAATCGTGATGCATGATGCTCGTGAATGCATACAATTTCTAACAATTAATATGGAAACATAAATAAACATTCAACGTGTGATTCACGGAACGTGCTATAAAACTGTAGATATGCTGTAAAAACAGTAAACAATAAAACGTGTTATTAATAACTATAGACATGCTATGAAAATAGTAAACAACGAAACACGCTACTAAAAACTAGTGACATGCTTGGAAAGTGGTAAACAACGAAGAATGCATATCCTATTCTTTCGATGTAGGGCCTGAAGACCAAAGCACACACATATCACTTACCTCATTTTCTTAAAGCATTCAACACTTAATGCTATCTTTCTTCGTTTTAGTACCTTCACAATTAGAAACATGTATTCGTTAATAATCACGACTTATTAATTTCATTCTTTTCCTTTCCTTAATTACATAATAATCCTAGGAACCTGTTACCGCCTAAATGAAACATAACATATCCCAATATCCAAACTATAAAAATACAGTGAAGCAAAGCATGAACTAATTAAATATCTTAACATGGAGAATATGTGACCAAGTCAACGTAACCACAGTTAAACTCGTCCAAACATGAAGAGCATAAATCTAATGCGTAAACACTTAACTTTAATCTCACTGTGCATAAATTTAGCCCAATATACATGCATAGCTTTTCCAACTTGTCCAATAGCAAAACCCAAAAGCACAGTTTTACAACCAAAGCAAAAACGTAGAGTATATTCTTGCTTCAATGTCGAACAATAAGATAGTAGCTAAATCATTCCAATTACTGCACAATACCAAAACAGATCATAAAACAGTTTCTGCATAGCACAATAACTAGTAGGGTATATTTCATCCAACAAACTCAACCAACTAAGGCATTATCTTATCACAGCAAAGCTAAATCCACAACAACAGTAACATCCAGAGTTACAGAATCACCACCAAGGCTGAACTCTAATTGACTAAAAAGAGCATAATCCATTACACATAAATTTGATGTTCTTAATCCCATAATTTCCATAAACAACAAAGAAGAACCTTACCAACAGAGCATCAAAGTCAAATCCAGAATACAACAGCTCACTCAAAGCCAAGAACTCCAACCTCACAGCCATCACCAGCAATAAACAGTTAGACCGTGCACCCAATAATACATCAGGAACATCCATAAAATCCATTCAAAAGAGGAGAAAGTCACTTACGAGGAGGACACCCGAGAGCACCCTACGATCATTCTTCCCCTTCTGTCCTGACTCCATCTCTCACTCTTTCTTTCTTTTTTCTCACGGTTCTGTATCCAGGGAGCATTTCACTCTCGCAGCTCCAGCTCTCCCGAAGCACTCTGCCAACCTCCCCATCCTCCACTGCATTTCTACATCTTATAGAGGCACACTGTGCCATGCCCTGCCATACATGCCATGCCCTGCCGTGCCTTCTACATACCTCCCACATGCTGTTGTCCCTTCCAACAGAGCAGGACAAACTGGTTAAAACCGAATCGCGAACCAAGCTAGCCACTACCCATTGTGAACTAAGGCTCCCCTGCTCGAGCCGTCCATCATGCTACACACTACCTCCTTGCCGTCACCACACGCGTCCCTGCCAATGCCTGATCAACAAAACGCAAGGAGGAAAGCCACCAACTTACCTCGACCTGACCCTGAAAATCCCCACCCTCGGAAGTCTTGATCTCGCACGCCATGCCCAAGCCCTAGCCTACAATCTGCATCGCAGCCAGCAACGCGCCCACACGTCACCCAGCTGTTCACCCGCACGTTCGCCAGACCCGTCGTTGCTGTCACCTCCCATTAGCCCTCGGTCCCTCTTGCCATCGCTCTCCCTCTCTATGTCATGATTTTTCTCTCCCTCGTTTCTCTCTACACGAATGGCCGAAGGCAAAATGTAATTTCTTCCCATTTGATTTCAAAATCGAACCAGAAATCCCAAAACAAGCTGAACTGAACCCAAAAGCCATAACTTGAACCAATTTTCCTCCAACTCCATTTAATGTTTCTTTTATCTTATAACTAATCCCCATTTATTTAATTTCATTTTATTATCCAATATATAAATTCTCGTAAATTATAATCTAACAAATACATCCTTAGTAATACCCCGATAATTATTCAATTAATCCAAATATCCCCAATTACTTTCTAATTATCCTTATTAAATTATGATATAAAAAGTTGGGGTATTACATAAATGGTTTCGACCATTCATGGTCGTTGAAGTATATTGTAACGACCCGATTTTTATTTCCTTTTAAAGTCGCGTAAAATTTAAAATTTTTTCTTTTATAAAATAAGAGTAACAGTTTCTTTTAAAACCGAGTGTTAAATCTTTTACTTAAAATCATATTTCAATTTATCAAATTAAAAATAATCATTTAAAACATTTTCGCAGCGGAATAATTATTTTTCTTGAAAACCTTTTATAAATTCTTTTATAAAACGCAGCGGAATTAAAACAAAACATTTAAAGAATATTAATTAGTTTACAAAACCTTTTACAAGTAATTTCTAATTACTCTCTTAGCCCAGCCAGCCACAAAATTCATTCGAGCAAATCCTTCATCAACTTACTATGACTTGTTCTCCTGTTACTCGTACATACCTACATCACAAGACTTAACTAATGAGCCTAATGCTCAGTAAGTGATATAAAATAAAATAAACATGCTATGCATCTTTGAAATCCTTTTTCGTTTTCCGTTTCTGTTTCTTTTCCTTTTCTTTTCATTTTCGTTTCACATTTCATTTCCTTTTCTTTTTCAGTCTTCTTAATCTTAACTTTACTTTATCTTTCCGTTTCATGCTTTGTTATTATTTAATTTCACTTTATGGAAGGAAACCTATTCGTTCTATATATCAAGGGAATGGATACATCATGTAGTCATGTAGCTATCGGTCAGCCCTTCATAGGGATACATCATATGGCCTCACTACCATGACCGTCACCATTCTCTTTTTGTTTTTCACTTCTCTTTCAATTTCATTTTCTGGACGGGAACCTATCCGTTCTATATACCGAGGGAATGGATACATCATATAGTCATGTAGCAAAATGTCACCCCTACTTAGGGATACATCATATGGCCTCACTACCCTGACCGTCACAACTCTCTTTTGTTTGAGACATTGGAGATTTCTGGAACAAGAGAAATGATGAACACTATAGCCCACGTGGTAAACCGTCACCCCGATGAGGGGATACATCATATAGTAACCCCACCGATGGACCGTCATCAGACTCCCGAACCCCGACACGCCCATTTACATTTATTCAGTGACACGATGGATATTCCTATAGCTAAGTGATAGTTGTTCGCTCGGGTGATCGGCCCTTGAGAACGCCATTCACTTACTATGTATGAGCATCCATTCCACCACTTTTCGTTTTCCTTTTCAAAACCATATGCATTTCCGTTTTGTGTTTCTATGTTCCTTTATCTTTTAGTTTTCTGTTTTCGTTCTCTTTTCGTTTTATGTGGAACGTGGGATGAGAGTATAATGCTTGTGAATGTATACAATTCTATCATATTATTCCAATAATCTATAAACACGCTCATCTATGAAGAAACATATCATTAAAAGAACCTAAATCTAGTAAACAGTCATCAAGCAATAGCACAATATACGGAACATGCTCAATTTGTGGTAAAACAGTAAATAACTTAAATATTCTATGAAAGCGGTAAATATTTAGCATACAACCCCTAATTCTTGCGATGTAGAGCCCGAAGACCAAAGCACAGTAAGTATCAACTTACCTGGGGTCCTCAGCGCGTTTAGCACTTTATTCTTTTCCTCGTTAGTTCCTTCAAAATAATTAACATTTATATATTAATATATTTATCAATTATAAACCTAATTTGATACCATTATTTCTTGTTTATTATGTAATTATCACTTAACAATGTTCTATTAATTTATCTTTTATTAATTTATAACCAGTAATCCAAATTTATACAATTTTCGCTCTTAACTCACGATCCAATTTATATAACCCATATTCTCCATCTCCCAAATCTGCTAACACCAATTGAACAAAACAATATTTCCAGTTCTTTAAACATAAGACAATATCCCTTTACAGAATTTGATAACCCACATCGCCTAAAGGTCCCAACTTAGTTGCTCAACCAATTCTAGCAAATTCAAAGCATAGAGGAAAAGCAATTAAGCTTAGCCATTAGTCGACATCAGAGTCTGTTTAAACATGGACATCAAACAATTTTAACTATATATCCCAACCTCCAGAATAACAATAACCCAAATTCAAACCATGAACATCTAGGATATATAAACATCCAACAACGGATTAACCATTCCTATCACAAAATCCAGAAACATAAATCCAACAGAGGCAATAACTAAACTAATATCAACAGAGCACAACCAAATAACTCAAATCTAACATATAGATGCTCCCAGAATTAACCAACAAAGTGTATTATCAATGCTGTAAATTAACTACTCACTTCACATAACCAACACAATAGTTATCTAGGACTTCACAACCAATCCAAGGCAATTCCAACAACAAAGCAGTAACAATCTAAACAACATTCCAATAGAGTATATTTCTTCCATTCAAGTGTTCAATAAACAGAGACAGAGAACATTCATTCAATGAACAGAACAATCCCTCGACTTTAACAGAGACGATTTTCATTCCATACTTGATGTGCACCAAGTTGCAAAGAGAGCACCAAGATAAATCGGCTAAACAGAATCTGGAAGTTCTGACCAGACTTGCTACAATCAATATTATCGACCAAACCAGACGTGAACAGAAGCTGAAATTTGGAGGATATCACAACAGCAAGCTCATAATAAACATATCAAAATTCCAGCTCAAGAACCACTCAGAATCTCAAGATATAATAGTTCCAAGACAAATGCAAAATTAGGGTTTTATCCCGGACAGTTTTAGCACCCGAAATTCAAAAGGATGGAACTCCACTTGCATACATCCAAATAATGTCAAACTTGGAGGATTCTAGCTCAACAATATAAGGAATAGGTCTATCGAAAATCAGCTCAAAAAGACATCATCAAGTTGCTCTTATCCGTTCCCAATCTTAAGAACCAAACAGAAAATTATTCAGAACAATTTATCGGTCAACAAAGAGTCATCAACCAAAAGAACCTAAACATGTATCATTCAATAAAATTACCATTCGTAGGTAGGAGACTCTGAATAGATGAATAATTTGCAGCAAAGGTCAAGAATCCCTTGATGAAGCAACACGAAATAACAAGAATCAACCAAGGAGTCCGTAAATCCTCCTAAAGTGAGAAGGGCGACTATCAAAGGCTTAACCGATTGGGAAGCTTTCTCCAAGGGTTGGAAAACTTCTTCTATCACCACACCACAATCACCACCACGAAGGAAAAGTATTGGAGGTGATCGAAACCCTTCCAACTCGGCCAATAAGCTTTCAAGAAAACCGAGTTCGGGCTATGGATGAATTGGCGATTGGGGGGGGGGGGGTGCCCCGGGTTCTCTCCACAAAAGGAAGCAACTAGGTTTTTTTTTAATTCAACCAAAAGGGCCTACCAGCAACAAAACAAGGGCATATAAACCCTTAATGTCTTTACAAGAGTTTCAAAGACCAAAATAACCCTAAAGTAGCAAATGACTAAACAATCCTTAACAATAACACAAAAACAATAAATCCGAGTTGGGTTTTGGTCTCTGTAAAGGGGCTATTGGACATAGTAAATGACACCCAAATATTAAGATCAATAGCTATTTCAAAAGCACTGGATGTTGGCTACATTTGGTATGAAGGACCAAAGTTGAAAAGAAGTCATCCCAATTGTCAACATAGCCCTTGAACGTCCGGAGGTCAGATTCAAGGCGGAAAAGAAAGCCCACAATTTTCTCCTATGCTTGCAAGACCTCCACTAGCCCAATTGTACAAACTCCTCTTTGTTTAATTGATCCAAAAACTCTCCTCCAAGATAGCTAGAGAAGAAATACCTACAAAATAAATAAAAATATTAGAAATCAAAGGAGCCCTTGGCTCGAGCTCAGGTGATGGGACCTTGGGGCACATCATACTCCCGGGGTTGAAAAGGATTTGCCCTCAAATCCAGGGAGTATGCTTGATTATGTTCAACAAATCTTCCTCCTGGATCAAGTGGGAAAAATTTGTTGACATCATGAGTCAACTCATTCTTATCAGAGTGCCCATATAAACGAACAATAATAAAACTTTCAATGATCATATCTCAATAGTTTATCCTTCCTCTTCGGCCATTAAGGATTTGTTTCCATGCGGTTTTCCCATGCTTGTAATACCAAAAGAAAAATTTCCACCAAGTCTCACAAATCTTCTTTTCTCCAAAGTAGCGAGTTAGATCCCAACCTTGAACTACGAATTCGGTTGATTTTAGAAGCTTGCGTGTTAGTATCCTAGGATTGCCAATTTTAAAGAAAATGTCTTCCATGGGGTCATACCCATCCTTAAGCTCTTTAGTATATAAAACATTCCAAGGACCAAAGCCTTTATCATCAATAAGTAGCCTTTTAATCCAATAAAATCCAAAAAGTTTAGCATTTAACTCGAACAAGAGAGAGTACCTTGGTTTTGATGTGCCGGTCAACAATGTTGTCTTCCTCTTCTTGCATTTTAAGAATTTAAGTATTGCTACAAAGACACCATTGTCAATATTTCTCATCCCCTTGGGTTGAATAGATTTATCACTAAAAAAACTCTTGATCCATCCTATTTCAAAAAGCCAAGTAATCAAAGTGTTTGGTGGGGGATACCTCGAGTAACTAGTTTCGGCTAGTATGCTTGATTCTCCACTATCGTAGACTAGCAAATAAAAACTCAAAGGTGGCAATGCACCGAAGCCCCAACCTTTATCCATATTCATGCACGCATGGATGTTAAATCTCCTTCCATTTGTGAATAAAAAATTTACTTTGTCTATGCCCCAACATAAATCATAACAAGTCAACTCGCCATGAATTTTCTCTTCTCGATATTCAATAATGAGAGGTCTTTCTACGGTCAAGAAAACAATTTCCTCTTGAATAAGAGCTAGCTCCTTAAAATCATTTTCTCCTTCATTGGTTGCTACAAAGAACTCATCTCCATGCTCCGTCATGCAAGTTTCTTCCATTTTACATAAATCACTTCGGTTTGGCAAAGTAAAGGACTTTCCATCCTCCATTAGGCGTGTTTCCTCTAGGACCGTAAGTGTCTCCCTTTGAGGGGAAGTTTCCTCCTCCTTAGTTGCTGCCATTAAACCATCTCCATTCTCTATATGTTCATCCTCGAGAATTTCAACTTGTAAACACTCTTTCTCAACTACTCGGAAACAATTTTCTTCATCCACTTGAGTCTCCATCACAAAAAATGGTCCTTCGGGAGCATAAACAGTCTCTTCTTCATTCTCTTCTTTGCTAAAACAAGAATCCCCTTTCTCATCCTCACTAATCACTTCATTAGTTTCTCCTCTTAGAATAATCACCTTTGAATTCGGGCATTGTGAGGCATTGTGGCCAAATCCCAAGCATTTGAAACATTTCACATCTCTCGATCTCAGTTTGCTATTGTCATTAAATGGCTTCTTTTCGTCACTATACTTCATGGTATTAGGCTTGCTTTCAATCTTTGGAATTAGCTTTTGGGGGATATTGGCTTTTTGGAAAGGCTGAGTCATGCCTTCTTTAAGTTTCCTCTTCCTTTGTCTTTCTATCTTTAAAGCCAATTGTATAACATCATCAAGAGTTTCATATGATTGCAATTTCACAATGTCACCAATCTCTTTATGCAGCCCCTTTATGAACCGAGCAACAGTTTGCTCTATTGTTTCCTTCACATTGCAACGGATCTTTAAAACCTCAAACTCGGTTAAATACTTATCAACCGATTGTGACCCTTGTTTCAAATTTTGAAGTTGAACAATTAAGTCTTGCTTGTAGTGGTGAGGAACAAATCTCTTTTGTATGAGGGCCTTCATAGTTGCCCAACTACGCACTTCACCACCACCAACTCGCTTCCGTTGAGTCTTGACGTCTTCCCACCATATACTAGCATAACCCGAAAGCTTTAATGCAATCATTTGAATCTTTGTCTTTTTGGAATAGTCATAGCAATCGAAAAAACGATCTACCTTCTTAACCCATTCTAGAAAATCACCACCATTACTAGAGCCTTTAAAAGGAGGAATAGAGACCTTAACATGTCTCATTTCATTTTTGATACATGGTCTCCTACTCGGACTAAGTGATTCCCTCTCTTCAGATTCCTCCCATTTGTCATCAAATACAATAGCATCCCGACCCCATGAATCAATAGATGTACCAAGCCTCCTTCTAGGCCTTGGAGTTCTAGGACCCCTCACATGATCATTGTCAGAAGCTGCCATTTTTTGTTGAAGCTTAAGAATCATTTCAAACATTTCACGCATACTAGGCTCAGCTTGATCATGAACTTCCTTGGGTGGTGCACTAGGATTGTTCCTCGTCTCCCTATTATTATGATACTGAGCTTCATTTATAGTACTCATGATAAACAACTAATAGTCTCAATAACACAGCAAAAAAGTGAGCAAGGCTTTGATACCAAATGATGTGCTCCAAGTTGCAAAGAGAGCACCAAGATAAATCGAATAAACAGAATCTGGAATTTCCGACCAGACTTGCTACAATCAATATTATCTCCCAAACCAGACGTGAACAGAAGCTAAAATTTGGTGGATATCATAACAGTAAGCTCATAATAAACATATCAAAATTCCAATTCAAGAACCACTCAGAATCTCAAGATATAACAGTTGCAAGACGAATCCAAAATTAAGGTTTTATCCCAGACAGTTTTAGCACCCGAAATTCAAAGGATGGAACTCCACTTGCATACATCCAAATAACGTCAAACTTGGAGGATTCTAGCTCAACAATATAAAGAATAGCTCTGTCGAAAATCAGCTCAAAAAGACATCATCAAGTTGCTCTTATCCGTTCCCAATCTTAAGAACCAAACAGAAAATTATCCAGAACAATTTATCGGTCAACAAAGAGTCATCAACCAAAAGAACCTAAACATGTATCATTCAATAAAATTACCATTCGTAGGCAGGGGAATCTGAATAGATGAATAATTTGCAGCAAAGGTCAAGAATCCCTTGATGAAGCAACACGAAATAACAAGAATCAACCAAGGAGTCCGCAAATCCTCCTAAAGTGAGAGGGGCGACTATCAAAGGCTTAACCGGTTGGGAAGCTCTCTCCAAGGGTTGGAAAACTTCTTCTATCACCACACCACAATCAACACCACAAAGGAAAAGTATTGGAGGTGATAGAAACCCTTCCAACTCGGCCAAGAAGCTTTCAAGAAAACCGAATTCGGGCTATGGATGAATTGGCGATCGAGGGGGGGTGCCGTGGGTTCTCTCCACAAAAGGAAGCAACTAGGTTTTTTTTTTTAATTCAACCAAAAGTGCCTACCAACAACAAAACAAGGGCATGTAAACCCTTAATGTCTTTACAAGAGTTTTAAAGACCAAAATAACCCTAAAGTAGCAAATGACTAAACAGCCCTTAACAATAACACAAAAACAATAAAGCCGAGTTGGGTTTTGGTCTCTATAAAGGGGCCATTGGACATAGTAAACGACACCCAAATATAACGTTCAATAGCTCGTTCGAAAGCTCTGGATGTTGGTTACATTTGGTATGAAGGACCAAAGTTGAAAAGAAGTCATCCCAATTGTCGAAATAGCCCTTGAACATCCAGAGGTCAGATTCAAGGCGGAAAAGAAAGCCCACAATTTTCTGTTATGCTTTCAAGACCTCCACTAGCCCAATTGTACCAACTCCTCTTTGTTTAATTGATCCAAAAACTCTCCTCCAAGATAGCTAGAGAAGAAATACCTACAAAATAAATAAAAATATTAGAAATCAAAGGAGCCCTTGGCTCGGGCTCAGGTGAGGGACCTTGGGGCACATCAATACTCTTAACTCAAACTAACTCTTTTTTACCTGAAGGATGGGAGCAATTTCCTCGGCCTCCAGAAGGAAATCGCTCGAGAACATCACCCAACTCTAGGACTCCTTCAGCTTTACAATGAATCGGCTCCTCTCCCTCAACTCTCCTCTGCCTCTGCCATTTTATCCTCCCAGAAGGCAATCCCTCTGTAGCCTACAGCACGCTCGACCAGCACACATTTCTTGCGACAAAAACGTTGCTCCATTCAGCTTTTTCAGAAGCTATCCACCACGCTGCACGTCGGTTTCATCATCACTGGTTCAAACTTAACGACCAGCTGGACCAAGGCCTTCGGCCGGTCTAGCTCAAACCACGAGCCTTCCTGTCGATCTCGGATCACCAGCTCCAATTCATTCCCTGCCAACACACGAACACCCGAAAGCAAAGGAGGAGGAAGAAATCGATCAATCCTACCTCTAATCGTCGCCGGAAAACATCACCCGAAGCTTGAAATCGCCGGCAGAGACTCAAATCCCAAACATGCCCTAGCGCGACTCACCTCTTCGATTCGCCAGCAGACGCCGCACACCAAAGCCCACTGAAGAACCCGCAACGCCGTCTCCTGCTCGTCATCGCTCACGATCTCTGATCGCCCTCTCGCTCCCCCTGTCTCCTTCTTCTATTTGGGTCTGAAGGAAATGGCCAAAGGCCATATTTCCTTCCCCTTCTTCCTTCTTTTTCTTAAACTGAACCGCCCAGTCACTCACACACACTGAACCGATTCTGCTGCATAACCGGTTCTCACCTCCGAATTCTAATTAATTCAACTCCATAATTAATCTTTCACTTAATTCTAATTAATCCCCAACTAATCACTCTCTAATATTATAACCCCAACTAATACAATAAATCTCATTTTATTTTTCATCCAAATTAATCCCTAAATTATAATTCGATAAATTCTCATAAATTATAATATAACGGATACGTCCTTGATAATACCCTGATAATTATCTAATAAATCCAAAAATCCTCAAATACTTTCCAATTAACCTCATTAAATACCGATATAGAAATTTGGGGTATTACATATATCCCTATGGAACACTAGGAATCATGAACGAGAAAAAAGGACAACACTTCAAGGTTAATGGACAAAAGGTAAAATTTTATTTCAGAGAAAAGCTTTTTTAGCATCCTTCAATGTCCATAATCTTGGATGAAGAAGAATTAGTATAGAAAGTCAGGCCGTCGACTATAAAACAAACTCTTCTTGGGAGGCAACCCAACTTATTTGTATCCTTTATTGTATTTTATTTTCTAGCAATCTTTATTATTATTTTAAAATTTAGGTAAATGTTCCAGCATGCTCTAGCATCCATAATGCATGAACAATATTTTTTTAAATGATAAAAAAGGGGGAAAAGAGAACTTTGGGAATGTAACCTAATTTTTTTCATTTAAACTTTTACTGTCAAGAGTAAAAATTGAAATTTTCAAAATTTCCCCCCGAGTTAACGTCTTAAATGCAACAACTGTGTGTAACAATCCAGTTTGCCTTTCTTAAAACGTGCATTTTCAAAAGGGATTTATCTTGAAAATTGCTTAAAATTAAAACTTTTGCGTAGCAGAAGACTTTTCATTCTTAAAACCATTTAAAGACGATAATATAAAATTATTTTCTTAAAACCTTAACAACTTGAGAAAACTTTGCTTAACTTAAATAAGAATCACTTTATACATTTATTAATAACTTTACAAAACCTTTTTCATTTCTCTTGATCTTTAGCCTAGCCCGCCACAAGGTCTGCGCATGCAAATCCTTCATTAACTATTCCTCTTCTCAATCTAGCATGTACCTATATCACAAGACTTAAACTATGAGCCTAAGGCTCAGTAAGTAATATAAATTAAAATATGCAATGCAATTGCTATGCAGCTTTTAAAATCCATATGCAGTTTTCTATTCTTATATATATTTTCTTTTCTCTTCTTTACATTTACTTGATTATAAAAACTGTGGTGAACTTTAATGAACTTGAACTCGGTGAACTTATGCTCTGGCGGTGAACTCGTATCATGGTGATGAACACATGCCACCATGAAGAACTTATACTGCAACGGAGAACTGTAATCATGATGATGAACGCGTGCCATCATGATGAACTTATACCATTTCCTTTTCTGCTAACAACTCGGGAGTGAGCAGTGAACTTAAGCCAACTCAAACATTTCTCATTTTCTTTACGTATTTCTCTTTACTTTTATCTTTCTTGTATAACACTTAATTATGCTTATTCATATTTCATATTTGTTTTCGTTTCCTTTTCAAAACCCATGCTTTCGTAACATTTTTAAAACCATGATGCATGAATGCTCGTGAATGCATACAATTATATATCCTCAAGTTAATCCTCAAATCATGATCAATATCTTTAACTTAAAGAACCTAATTCTAATAAACACAGCATCAAATAACAAGCAGCAATATATCCTTAGGACATGATCACAACCTATTACATCAAGTAAAAGCAGGCAACAACCAAGTCTTAACTCTTGCGATGTAGGCCCCAAAGACCAAACACAAACAATATCACTTACCTAGTCTAACAAACAAAGCACCAAACATCAAGCTGCAATACATCATCAATCAACATTTATATCACAACCTAAGCATCTAGTAACTGTAGTCAGCATACAAACCCTATGAACGACCTGGATTTTTCATACATTAAAAATGCGTTAAAATTTAAGAAAAACATATCAGAGTGTCAGTCGGGCCGTTAGAAACACTTAAAACATTTTATAAGTAAAATATTTTGAAAATAAAATAAAATAAAAACATTCGCGGAAGCGTTGTTAATGAACTAAGAAATTGAGATACAATTAAATACACTTAACGAAAATAAATTAAACATTTAATTACAATTTAAGAAAAGGAAAATTTAATTAAATTACAAATCAATTGTTCGTAGCCTGATTAACCACAAGCTCGCACGTGCAAATCCCTCATCAACTGTTTCGAGTCCACATGCTAACTTCTCCAGCAAATACCTACACCACAAGTAAACTGTAAGCCTAAAAAGGCTTAGTAAGAAAAGGGTTAACAATCAAAAGAATAGAATTTAATTAACTAGACATGCTTTATATTGATTAATCAAAGCACTAGTTATTTGAACATGCTTAAATTAGTCAATTAACGGAATTAAGTTGATTAAACGTGCTTGAATTCATTAATAAAAGACTTAGTTAAAGAAGGCAAGGTAATGAGCGTCCCATACACAGCAAGAATAAAGGCATCCACACATATATTAGAAACAAAATCATTATCAAGGAAATTCTTAGCTCATTTGTGCACAAATTCATTACATTCATTAACCCTCTAATCATGGATCAACAAAGAAATAATAAGAACAAATGGCAGGAGATTGAATTGAAGGAAACTAACCATAAAATGAATAGCAGGAAACTAATCATAAAAATAAATTATAGAGAACTACAATACAAAGCATTAAAATAACCTAAACACATAGTATTCATGCATAGAAAACATACTGAGCACTATCTATACAATACAGTGAACTACACAATTTATACAGCAGAGAAATCACCAACAGAGAATTCACTAACAGGTTCATCCACTAGAGAATTCACTAATAGGTTCATCCAACAGAGAATTCACAAACAAAGAACAGAAATCGACCAACCATACTCAACGCACGCACACATACTCGTGGGTAGGGTTTAGACGGCCAGACCCAATCCTTACCATATGAAGAACACACGAGCAGGGACAGCCACTCCACTATCGGCTCCACAACTATTTCACACACGGCAGAACAGCATCTCGACTCCTTAGTGATGGAGAAATCAGATGAACCAACATTCCCAACTACATAATCGAATTACACAACACATAAACAACGTAGTTGTTTACCTCGGTCAATCGTAGATAAGAATGTAGCATCGTTGTTCATCCAGCTCCAGCAACTCGGGCATAACCGGACCTTAGCTCCCGATCAACGACCCAGCAGCGAGGCCTGCACCGAAACGAACCCTCACACCTGAGCTCGCCGAACTTGCCGTTATCGTCACCCGTCGTTGACCGGCGATTTCTCTCTGCTCTCGTGATCTCACACTCCCTTCTCCTATCTCTCTCCCTCGTTATATAAAACGCAAATGGCTAGGGTTAATGGGATAGGCTATCCCTTGAATCCAGGAGAAGGATGCAGATTTCTCGGCCAACATCTTTGTCGCCCGAATCGCCCTCGACGCGTTCCCGATTTCCTCTCGATCACGGGCCCTCTTCTCTCTTCCTCTTGGCTGGTCTCTTACCAGAATGGCCAAAGGCCATTCTATCCTCTACATCGAACCAAACCAAGCTGCCAAATGGAGAACCAGTTCTCCATTTTTCCTTTTTTAATTTATTTTCTTTTAATCCAATCTTTTAACTAATACCCAATTATATATTCTTTCTAATTTAATCCTAATTAATTCCTTAATGTTAAACAATTAAATTAATCCTTAATGTACAATGATTATAAAAATCCCAAATATTAAATATAAATCCTTTAAATTAATATTTATTTTTAATTATGGTAAATTTCATTTAATCTCAATAATGGAATTCTTACGAATGAGTCATTCGTAATACCCCTATAATTAAATAATTATCCAACTTTAAAAATATCGGAGTGTTACACCCTAACTCTTGCAATGTAGTCCCTTTCGGACAAAACAAATGCAATATCACTTACCTGACGGTTTTCAATGTAATTTAACACTAATGTTATCCTTCTAAGTATCCATGTGCACCTTCAAATTAACCTTCACAATACCTTCACAAATCAATAACATTTAATACATTAGCTTCATTTCTTTAACAACCATTCACGGAGTTCCACAAACCATAACACTTAACAATTTCCAATATTTAGACTTAATACACAGCAGTTCACTTAGCACATAATGAACATTCCCCTGCCTAAACATAAAAATATACCAACTTAACCAAATCATAAACAACTTCTTGGTAGTGTACAATCCTTAACCATTACCATCATAATAGAACTAACATGAAAAACTCCTTAATAGTATCCATCAAGCCGTAACCAAACTGTAGATTAACAATCTATTAATATCCTTCATAATTAGCAAGGCAATAGTGGGCTAATACAATTACAGATTCATCCTTTAATCATACATTCCCAATATCCTAGTTGTCAGCAACTAAACAAACTATTAACATTTAACAATCAGAACTCACCAATATACATGCAACAGATTAATATCACTAAGTGCAAACACTTCATAAAACCAAGAAGCAGTAACAATAGGGAGCATTATCCAATAATAGAGCATTGATCTTGACACACATTATCGAGCAACAAGAAACAGAGAGCCTTAACCACATAATCCTTCATCTACTTTTATCTTCTACTTATTATTTCCATAAATTCCATAAAACCAAGAAGGAAGGAAGGCATTACCTGAAGCACACCTGAGAGCTAATCCTTCTCCTTCTTCATTCTTCTTCTATTTCTGTTTCTTTACTTTACCAGAAACCCAAGAACTCCCCTTTTCCTTCTCTCTCACTTTCTCTCGGTCTTTCACTCTCTTTCTCTCTTTCTCTCTTTTCTGCTCGGCTTCCTCCCTTATGCTTTCTTTTTTCTCCTTTTCTCTAGAGAGCTTCCTCACTCTCTGCTATTCACTTTATCTCTCTTTCTCCTCTCCCCAAAATATCTCATCTAACTCCTCATCTATACCGCCATCTATAAAGGAGGGACAAGCAGAGAAATCCTAAAAAACATCACCTCATAATTACATATTCCCCTGGTGTCGGACGATCCACTCCTCCCATGCTCTACCGGAACAACGCTTGAAAACCATATTTTCATAATTTCATGTGGAGCGTTGATCGACCCCAAGCAGAGAGTCCTAGTCAATCACTTGATCGACCAGACCAACAATGCACGCTAGCTTAAATGAAATTTTTGCAATCTGCAGTGAGGCTGGTCGATCCCATGATCGATCGCCATCCAACATTCTAGATCGATCACATGATCGACCGAACCAATGTCATACGCACACCCCACTACTACCATTTTTATAAAATGCCACTGTGAATTTCACAGTCGACCATTTGATCGACCGTTTCCTTTGTTGAAACTCTGCATTGAATTTGTCATTTTCGCAGTCAACCTTGGAGTCTACCATTTCCAACGTTGCCAATCTTCTTCAAAGCCTTTGTCATTTTTGCGGTCGACCCTATGGTCGACCATTTCCTTAAGCATAACGCTGAACTGTTGATGATCGACCTCCACTCCCTAATATCCACTTACATACTCTTCTAACACTTAACCAATTTATAACCCACTACCATTTACTCAACAAATACTATAATCTCCAAATTTTTATCCAACGAATCCAATTAATCTCCAACATAGTTCTTAATTATCCTTATTCAATAAATTCTAATATCACCCCGATTGATTTTAAAATCATCTAATGGATCTTCAATACGGTCCCAAAAATCATCACTAATTATACCAACTTATTTTGCTTACTAAACTTATTTTCGGAGTATTACACTGTGTCTTGATACAATATTTCATATCTTCTTCTTCACTTTGCAGCACAAAAAAAAAATTCTAAAGGCAAGATGAGATCAAAAGTCAGCACTGAAAAGACAACCAACAAGCAAGAATTCATTTCTAACATAGCCCGAATGCGATTCAAGCAAGGAATTTAGAAATGAACATTCACACCAGAGAGGGGATTCATGATAACTAATGGCGCAGCTATGGGATATCTTGAATATGTTAGCTCTGTAATCTAGTCACGTGGTTGGGCAAAATTTTGTGCCCAATTAGACCCAATAGTTATTATTTTGGTAAGGAAATTTTATGCCAATTTTTAAGAGAAAATCCAGAATTAGTCCGTGTTTGGCAGAGAAATGTAAAAATTTCCCCTTCTATGTTAAACACTTTCTATCGCCTATCAGAGGTAGAAGACGATGCTCATGCTGCCAACCATTCTCCAACCTTTTTCAAATCAATCCTGAAAACAATGCTAACAAAGTGGGATGTAACGAAAGTAGGTACTCACTCAATCCCACATGTTACACTCTTACCCAAGGCTCGGGTGTGGTATCACTACATTAAATCCCGATTATTACCATCATCACATGGATAAAACGTTATCAAGGGTAGAGCAATTCTACTGTTTTGCATCCTCTCTAGAAAAAAGGTAAATCTAGAAATTATTATTTATCGTTCATTATGTGCTAATGCTCCACGACCTGGAGGATAGTTTCTTTTTCCATCCTTGATTACAACCATCTGTGAACACACTAGAGTGGTTTATGATGACAATGAAGAATTATTAAAGACAATGAGAATTATAACTAATCTGGTGGTAAAAAGAATTGCTAAAGAACACTAACTCAAGAAGAATCCGAAGAAGAAGAAAAACTTCTTCGTTATAGGTTGTTAAAAGTTTGATTCAGATTATTACTAAAAAATTTCTTCATTAAAAAAACAAACCAAAGTTATGCTACAACACTGAATTTCGAGTGTAAAATTCTATGATGACTTTACAATTTTTCTAATTCACTTAGTCCTTGAAAATTTCAACACTATTCAATAGATATGTTTTAGGAATAATTTCCTTGTAAAACCCATCCCCTACATAAATGATTAGATATTAAAATATTCTTGAAAAATTTACAAAATATTAGATTTGTTATAATTTAAGGTTTTCTATTTAGAAATATGGACACTCAATATATGTAATATCCCAAAATTTCGTTATGCTAACATATAATTTAAGTAATAATTCTGGGGATATTTGGAGCCGTAATGGACAATTAAGATATTAGTCAAGTGAAACATATTTAGATAAAGTGAACTGTGATACTCGAATTGTTTGATGATATTTGGAGTTAGATAGAGCGATATCAACTAGATTGATAGTCAATGGAATTAGTAAGAAAAAATGTACTTGGATATAATAAGGTTGAACGTATAAGATTTATAATATTTTAGGGCATATTGGATTTAGTGAAGAATAAAGTGAAGGAGGAATGGTGAAATGAGTTTTGGATAATTTGAAAAAGTGAATTATAGTTTATCAAGGGTACGTTATATATATATTATAGATTTTGGAGGTTGAAGACATGATATTACAGAATTGTAATATACAGGCGAAATAACATGGTGGTTCATCAATTTAATGTGGCAGTTGATCCTCAACTGATGGAAATCGATCGACTGGCGTTTGATGCAGGAAACGTTATGGATGATTGGCGGTCGATTGTCCAAGGGAAACGATCAACCGACGTGATCAACTGGCAATCTGGAACAAAGAAATCAGCTATTGATCAACTGGATTTGTAGTCGATCATCAAAAGAGGAAATGATCGACCAACAATCCAAAAAGTCACCTGGAAATGGAAACACCACTACTAGAAGCTTTCAGGTTTATGTAGGATGTGTCTGGACAATGAAGGGTGGCATCCCTTGGCTCTTCACCTTCGTGTGTATGCTGAAGAGCCGTTGTGAGTGGCATATAAATAGCGAGGGAAGGGAACAAGAATTCACAGAGAGGGAAGGCCGTGGGAAAACTCTAGTGAAATTTAGAGTGAAGGTGATAGAGAGAGATTAGCATACAGTGAATGAGAGGGATAGAATCTATGAGTTGTATTTATGATACTGAATCCGTGAGGGTTGTTGAGGCTTGGTGTGAGCGCCTGTGGTTCTAGAGTTTCTGAGAACTAGAGTTTTTGTGAGAGAAACACTCTTATGTTTTTGAAAAGAGAGAAGCCATGAGGGTTTCTTGAAGAAGGTGAAGAGATTTTGAGGAGTGTGTTGTCAGTTTACAGAGGAGAAACTTGAGTGTGGAAAACAGTGATGAGTTCTGAGTGAAACTTGAAGAAAGGATTGAGGCTCTTTGTCTCTTAGGTTTATCCAGTGGCGAATGTTTGTGGAGGAAAAGTGAAAGGTGGTTTGGGTGTTCTCTTTGGTTTTCAGTTAGCGTGGTTCTTCAGGTAACAGATTCTTTTCCATAATTTGTGTCGAGTGATAGTATTTAGGTATATGAGTTTTGGGTATTGTCTTTGATCAGTTTTATGTTTTGTTCATATAAATGGACGTTAAAATTATAAGTTTTTGGATTCCCTATTATTAATAGCATGTTATGATTATTCATGCCTATGAGTTTACTGTGAAGTAATTTCTATTGATGCATTGATTCTAGAAAATGTTGGCTTTGTATTCTGGTTATTATCCTGTTCCTTAAATACTACTGCTGAATACTATGTCATTATTGATTGGCGGATAAGTTGGATTTTGGTGAAGGAAGTATTATCTTTGGTCATCGCCTGAATATTGTACTCGGTTAATATAATATGTTTCGAATATTTGGATAGGGGCTATTATTCAAGACATTTTTGGATTGTTGTTATTGGTTAGTCATCGATATCTATTGGGTCTTATTGCGAAAGAACTGCCAAGTAGACATTATACCCTGATTATTTATGGAACTTGCGTTATTGAAAGATAAAGTTGAAATTCAATGTTAGAATAGTTAAGGTAGAGGATTGATTCTTGAAGCTGCTAATGGACATGTTAGAGAAGTTGTACTCTGTTGGAGAAATTAATCTGTCAGGATTAGGTTGGTGATTATTTTACTTAGTTTAATAAGCTATTGTTTACTAATGAATAGGTGCTGAAGAAGAAGAAACTTTAAGTGGTAACCCTTTAAAGCTAAGGACTCCAAGAAAGTGGTACTGCATGTGCTTTGTCCGAATACACCACAGGAATTAGGGTTTGTTTGTTTGCTTGATTTTTTGAATTGTAAGTTTATAAGATTTAGGTTCAATTCTTTAGTTAGGAATGAATCACGTTTTGAGGATACAATCAAGGAAACGTTAGATAGGATTGTTAGCCTTTTTGTTAGGCTAAGTTGTATTTTAATGATGACTAAATGTTGATTAATTTAATAAATCTATAAGTTGTACTTTGTGTTCTATTTTATATGTTCCGGATATTATTCTTATCGTTTTTATCATAATATTTATATCCGTGTATATTGGAAATACCCTCAAAATGGGTATTATTAATGTTCTAACATGTTTATTTGAGTCCATGTAGTGTTGGATATCTTTTAGGGACTTAATATAGTTCAAGGGCAAATTTGGAGTGAAGTGGGGATGAGTCTGCAGAAGCCATTTTGCGTCCCCAAACTAAACTGTGTAGATGCGGATGCAACAGATGCAGCAGATGCAGCGGATGCAAATATTGGCGTCCGATTTGAATCTGTCATTTTTTGGGTGTTTTGCGGATGCAGCGGATGCGTTCTAAACTGGTGAATAATGACCTGCAGATGCAGCGGATGACAGATGCGGATGCAAATCTGCGTCCTAAACTGGGTGAACAGTGACTTGCGGATGCAGCGGACGCGAAATTGTGCGTCCTAAACTCTAAATTTCTGCACAACGGCTATATTTTCAATGGGCATTTTTCCAACGGGCACATGTTCCAACGGTCACATGCGGACGATACGGACGAGCTGAGGACATCCGAAAGTGGAATGTCTATAAATACAACTTCACTCCAACCTCTCCACAACGAACCGGGAATCGTGGCGAAGCCCTGCCGAATTTTATACACAATTCAATCACTGTGAGCTTTCAATATTGTTGTACATCCAATTCTCCCCAACCCATAAACTTGCGAGTTATATTTGGGAAAATTCGGATTAGCTAGATTTGAGCTTTAATTTCCAATTTTATTATATTGTGCTTGATTGTAAAGGGTGATTCCCTAAGAATTCATCACACGAGGGTGATAACCCGAAATACTCATAGGCTAGATTGAACGCCCGTAAGTTCAATCATTGGGTGACGCCCCGCAATAGTCAAATTAAGAGTGACGACTCGTAAGAGTTAAAGGTTGATGACCTAAGAATTAGTCAAGGGTGACGCCCCATTTAATAGTTAATTTGTAAATGGTTTTATTGGCACCCGTAAGCCAATTATTTAGTATATCTCCAAGTGAAACTTGGAGCGCGAACGTAGGCGAGTTTGCTGAACCGCGTAAACAAATATTGTGTGCATTTCTCTAACCCTTACTCTTTAATTTACGCATTTAATGTGATTGCATATTTAATCGTATTTGATAAATCACTTAGGGATTTAGAGAATTTAAATATCGCACCAAAATATTAGAAACGCTATATTCACCCACCATTCCCCCCCCCCCCCCCCCCTTCTATAGGCGTATATTGATCCTTCAAGGATTATATGCGCACAACAACATTAAGACTTGGAATCCTAAAGTATACAAAAATGAATAAACCTAAATAGGCGCTTAGAGATGTGGGTTCTTGAGTTTGTCAACTAGGTGTATGCCACGGGATTGCCGCCTGGTTCATAAACCGCTCTACCTTGTCAAGTTGACATCTTTAACACTTGGATGGGTAACTAGAAGTAAATGAAAACATAACAGTAATAGAATTCAATGGAATATACGTAAATAGTAGTTTTTGTGGTCCGATTGGATACATCCGGCATAGAAACAGAATAATTAATAGTAAAAGAGAAGAACAATAACAGATAAGCAAAACAGAAAACTTAGTACAGACTTTAAGAGTTATATGTGTATTTCATGTTTTACATTTATACCACTTACTGAGCTTTAGGCTCATAGCTAGGCCATGTGATGTACATAAGGAGTCGATGATTGGATAAAGCTGATAAAGGATGTAGTTGATAGAGTATTTCCGGGTTGGGCGTTTGTGCTGTTGGCGACATTGACCTTGGGGGTTATGGCTCATGGAAATGGAATAAACGAATTTGAATGTTTTAAAAGTTTTCAAGTGTTTAATGACTTCAAACTATTTTAAGTTAATGTTTTACCTATGTTTATTTAATAGCTTTTAAACTACTGGTTTGTAACATTTTATATGGTTAAGACTTTCGCTGTTTGTTACTTTGGTTTTCCCTCATGGGTGTTTTCAAGGAAAGAAAATTTTTATACGGTAAAAAGTTATAGGATGTTACAATATAAACAAGAAGGAATTAGACATCATGGATTCATACGAAATAAAATAAGTTTGGGGATATTTGAAAAAATGAATAAAATTTTGTGATTTCCTAATCCACTTTCAACCTCGAGTGATGATGTGCCCCAAGTTCCTGTCACTTGAGCCTGAGCCAAGGGTCCTTTATTTTCTAACTTTTTATTTATTTTGTAGGTTTTTGAATCAAATAAACAAAGAGGAGTTGACATTTGAGCTAATGGAGGTCTTGCAATCTTTTGGAGAAAATTGTGAGTTTTCCATTTCCGCCTAGAAACTGAGTTGTGGACGTTCAAGGGCTATTTCTACATTCGGGATGATTTCTTTTCAACTTTGGTCCTTCATACCAAATGTAGCCAACATCTAGAGCTGTCGAACGAGCTATTGAAAGTTATATTTGGTTATTGTTTGCTATGTAGAATGTCTCTTTTACAGAGACCAAAACCCAGACTCGGATTTATTGTTTTTGTTTTTATTGTTAAGGGCTATTTAGTCATTTGCTACTTAGGGTTATTTTGGTCTTGTTCTTTATTGTAAACTCTTAGGGTTTAAAAGCCCTCCTTGCTGCAATGAAATGGACTTTTGCTGAATTGAAAAACAAACCCTTGTTCTTTGAAGAGAGAAACTGTGCGGACACCCTTCCCTCGGCCATCCTCCATTTTTGCCCGAACTTGCAGCTCTTGGAATGCTTCTTGAGTTGGTTGGAAGGGTTTATATTTCTTCCAAAGCTTCATCTAAGTGGAGTATTTGTTGCGTGGAAATAGGAGAAGCGTTGGACCCCATGGAGAGTGCTTAATCTTCGGTTGAGCCGCACAATTCCGTCCCTCTCACGGTAGGAGGTCAAAATGAACTCCATGGTTTTCTATTTGGTTTTCTGAAGATTCGTGCAAGTAGCTTCTGGTATTTCTATTCTATCCTTCATATAACAGGTTGCTAAGTTCGTATTTGATGGTTATTGTTGAGAAATTTAGGTCAAGACTGATTCTTGATTGATTGCTTGATTATCGCTAATCTGCCCTGGATTTATGGCCGCTGGAACTTCTGGGTTGTGACTGTAATTCGAAGACCTTATGTTGTTCTTTTAGATTTTGTCTCTTCTAGTGAATTGTTCTACAAGAAGTTACGTCACTACCCTCAAATTTTGGTATTTATTAGATTTATACAGAGTGAGATCTCTCCGATTGAAATCTGGTCGCCAAATCTGCTCTAGTGAAGCCCTATATTTGGAGATATTTTGTTTCGATTATAACTAGAGATCCAAAATGGTTTTTACAATGAGATTTTGATACAATTTACCTGATTGTGTTATTTTAGTGTCCTCCAAAAATCAGCCAAAGTTCACGTACGGATTTGGAGGATTATTCTGTTTATCGTTGCTAGTTCAGATTATTTACAGCTTTGTGATAGATTTCTCTCTTGTGCTCTAAGCGATCCTTGGATCCTATCAAGTGACCCTTGTAGATACTTGATGGGTGAAATTTAATTATAGTGACACTACTGAGTAACTAGAAGCCTTCATCACCAATGTTGTCAATCGCATCAAAAGATAGTGTGACTTACAAGAAAAATCAACAAAGTATTTAATGGGTAAAGAAAACTCCTAATTTTTTTATAAAAATTTGATTGAATAATTGGTCTCTGATTAGTTTGAGTAAGTAGGGAGAGTTCATTAAACTAGTATATAAAACATTAAATTTAGCTTGATTTAAGATACTTGGATAGTTTAAGAAATTTTTAATATCTAGCATGCACACACACATTTTTGAACGAGAATTATTTTGAGAATAATCATGAAGCATATTGATTTGAATAGTTAAGTTAGAATTTTCATTGCTTGAGAATTCAGAACAGTTCTAAGAATTTGGATTTTGAATGTTGATAGCATGAATTATTTTTCTTAATAAGCTTTTGTTCTGCATCACTCAAGGACGAGCAATGACTCAAGTTTGGAGTTATGATTACTCTTGAAAAAGAGTTGTTTTACAAGTATAAATTGTATGCATGTCGTTTGAAATTGGTGATATAATTGATAAAAAAATCATACTTTTGCCACAGAATGCCATAACACACGGCAGCATTACGGTTTTATATAAAAGAATCTGTTTTATGATATTTTTATGGTAAAGTTCACAGGGAATGAAGTGCAGATGGATCACAAAAATGGGAAGTCAAATTATACATCAATTAGAAAAGTCAAAAGAAAAGAGAGAAAATGAATTTTGGAAGCAAATAAGGAAGTTGTGATTGCCAAATTTATGGAGACAAGATGCTAATTCAAATTTGGATATGCCACTAGATGAGGCAGAAGATACTTGAATCAATCATGCTAGATATTGAAGAAACTAATAAAAAAAAGTCTGAGAGATAATATTGGAGGAAACAAAGGAGAAATCAAAGATAAAAAAAAGGAAAGAAGCCTTTGAAAAGAGAGAGCTACAAGAAAGAGCAGAGGATTTAGTATAGAAAGAGACAAGTTTTCCCAATGACGAGAGTCGAAAAGAATCAAGGAGGAAATTATAGAAGCTGTTGAGCAAGAATCTGTTCGTCACTGTAGTATTTTGAATATAGTATTGCTATGGTATCGTGCAATATCTATTTCACAGGGAAGATTTTGTCTATTTCCTGTTATGTTTTTATCCAGTGGCTAGGAAAAGAAAGTACCAATTTATGTGAATTTTATTATCTTGCTAAGTTTGATGCATGATTGAGTTGAATAATTCAATATACTTTTGTGATTATTTTATTTTGTGTTGGTAGGCATAAATAATTACTCATGTTTTTGTTATACTTATCGGTAAATAGGAATTAAAAGACCGATATTGAATTGTGTGAGGACAATAATTACTAATTCTTTGTTTTGAATTGCATGATAAAGTAAAATGATGTTTATTTGAATTTTCTGAGATAATTATCTTTAATAAAATATAAAAGATTATAAGTCATTCAACTGATCGTTGCAGCACGCTGAAGCAATTGTAGGAAAACTTACATAAGGAGGGAAATAAAATCCAAACCACTTCATTCTAATCTAAACCTCTTAATATTTTATTTTCATTTTAAATTAATTGTTCAACACCTAATTTGTCATTTTAAACCATTTTCTATTTTTAATTCATTGTTTCGCATAGATTAAATTTTGATAAATTTGTCTTCTTGGGATCGATAATCTAACACTTCATTATTTGATTTGTGACATATGCACTTGTGTAGTGTTAGTTTTGCACAACAACATGGCAAACATGGATGGACAGACAATGCAAAAGAATTAGTATTTACAGAAGCATTAGTGTCCATGGAAGCATTAATGACTGTTTAAGTGAGGTATCCATGGAAGAATTGTATACGTAGTAGACATGGATGGATGGATAATGCAGAAGAATTGGTATCTGCGAAAGTGTTAGGGTTCGCAGAAGCATTAATGTCTACGGGAGGGAGATGTCCACAAAGGAAATATATATGTGGCAAGCAGTTATTGGCATTAGTGTGAAAAGTTTGTATCCTCAAAAAGGAACGCAACTATGGTGGATAAGTAGAAGAGTAAAATGTCTTCATTGAATTGAAGTATCCACTAGGAAAAAGTATCCGAAGAAAGGAACGCATCCGTGGTGAATAAGTAGAAGGGTAAACCGCTATCGTTGAATTGAAGTATCCACTAAGGGAGGAGTATCAACAAAAAGGAACGCATCTGCGGTGGATAAGTTGAAGGGTAAAACATCTTCGTTGAATGAAAGTATCCGCTAGGGATGAGTATCCAGGGAAAGGAAGGCATCTGCGGTAGATAATTAAAAAGAGTAATACGTCATCATTGAATTGAACTACCTGCAAAAGGATATGTGTACATGGCAGATGGTGATTGGTGGATAGTTTAAAAAATATCCGCGGATGAGGTGTCAACGGAAACGTTGGTATCCATGGTAGAATGGTATCTACAAAAGAATGTGTATGTGGCAGATGCCGATAGGCAGACAATTTAAGAAGGATCTGCAGAATGAGGTGCACACAATAACGTTGGTATCCACGATATGGTTTGTCTCCATAGGAGAGAAATCCATGAAAGGATATGCATATGTGGCGGATAGCGATTGGTGGATAATTTAGGAAGGATCTGCAGGATGAAGTATCAGTAAAAATGTTGGTATCCATAAAGTGCTGGTGTCTATGGAAGTGTTGGTGTCCGTAGAAGTAAGTGTAAAATATAAATGTGGCAGATTGTCATTAGAGGAGAAAGATGTGCAAATATCTGTAGTAGAAGCCTGCACGTCCACTGCAACTTTACGGACAAATTCAAAACTCATTTGTTCACAGAATCTCCTAACTGCAATTTGATTCTCAGACTGATAAGGAAACAATAATATCAAGATGCGTCTTCTGCAGGATTTTTAGACTTGAGAATCTATGAATACAAAAGATTGGGACGAAACCCTAATCACCATTGAGCTGTGAAATTAGTAGATTTTCTCTCAGGCTCTCTAAAGGTATGTTTTCTACAGTGAGGATTTCAATTTGATGGATGATTGTAATGAACGATGAAATCATGGAGCAATTTCTAGGTCTTTGAAATAGTATAGTAGATAAATTTTCATCTTTTTATTGTGAACACAATTCTTTTTAATTGCAAGGGAAAAAAATGTTGTGGGAAAAGTTGGATATTACAAACTCCATTAAGAACTTTAGGTAATTGATGTTTGCTTGTATTTGGCCTTTGGCCTATATCACAAAGTATTAAGGTAAGGTAGTGTTATGATGATGTTCTGCTGGGATGCCTACAAGTTATTGATTGAGGTTATGGTTTTCGCTTGTTGCATACTGTTATGTCTAAGACATTGAACTATTGATTGATGATATGTTTACCACTTGTTTACTGTTTATGTTTAAGACGTGAATTGATGATATGTTTATTGATTGATATCTATTGTTTATATTTGGTACGTTGTTCGAGGATATGTTTACTATTATTATGTCTTATGTTTATTCATGTCAAACTGTCATTATGTGTCATATGTATGTTTCATGCATCATCAAAGATGTTTTCATTAAGAAAGACTGAAAGAATGAAAGACTAACTAAATAAACGTAAATAGTCATTGTTGGCGAGGTCTGAGTTACCTGTCCCGTATGAGGTGGACCTAATGGTGCCACTCTCTCCCTTAGATTGAATTAACCACAACGACTGGACTATTAAGTGGAAGATAAAGAAAAGAACGATGACTGAAAAGATATTATTTTTACATGTTGCATCTCATATTCATGTCATCTATACATCTCTCATTGAGCATTAGACTCATAGGAGAACTTTATGATGTAGGTGCGAATGAAATTACTGAGGAACCTAAGGATGTGAATGAATGATCGTTGTAGTTGATGGAGAATTTCATAGGTGAAGCTAAGACATTGTTGGAGCGAAATCAACCTGTGGGTGCAGAATTGAAGAAAACGAATTGAAAAAAAAGACTTATTATTTTTACTTATGCTTTTAAACGTTTGAGTTGAAGTTAAAATATTTTATGAATATTTGTATTTATTTTATGTTGGGTTTTACTACATTTAAATTATAAATGATATTTCATTTGAGACTTTTGCTTTATTGTTTTAAAAACACGATTTAAATGGATTTTAATAAATGGAAAAAAAAAATGACTTATGCTATAAGGTGTTACAGAATGAGTGTACCCTCAATCTTTCAATATTACGTAGTTTTCAGGATAAAAAAGAACTGAAGATATGGATCATTCAAATAGCATGAATCTTGTGATCATTGGAAATATAATTACAAAAACTTTGCACATGACAAGGTTAGACCCCACATTATTTTATTAACAAATTAGGGCAAAGGCAAGTTGGAATGAGTTGAGATGGGATAGATTTAAATAGTAAAGATTTTCAGGTGTTTAATTGGCAGAAACTTAAAGATTTGGAAACAGAATGTCAAGATTATTCTCGTTTGCATAGATTTGATTCTTGCACTAAGGAATGAATGTACCCTCACTCTTTCAATATTAAGTAGTTTGTATGATAAAAATGAATTGAAAATGTGAGATCATGCAAAATAGCATGAACTTTATGATCACTAAGAATATAATTACAAGAATATTGTGGTGTATAATGTAATAGCTGGAATTTTCCTATGAATAGTTTAATTATATAATGCGACAATTTTGAAATTAAATAGATTAACTATTGTCAATTAGGGAATTTTAATGAAGGAATAAAAATATTTGCATTATTAAATAAGTTATGGAATTAGGAAAGTTAAAATAAATAATTTAATTTTATAAATAATAAAATAAAAAAGAATTAGGAAAGCAGAGTATATTAGAATTAATAAAGAAATATTGAGTAATAATCCAAGATTAAGGAAAAGATTTAAGTGTTGTTTTAGTTATTTTTATGTTTTGGATTAAGGAAATACGCGTATGAAGGATCAGATGAATTAGAAGACATTGGATAAGGATTAGGAATGGCTGAGATCAATCTGGATTGGAGAAAGATGCTCTACAGTAGTAGTGTTTGTTGCGGAAGACTATTGGACTGTTGTATCGGTTTAGCGGAAGAAATGTGAATCGTTGAATTTAAGAAAAGATGTTTCCATGGGAGTGTTGATATCGTTTAGGTGTGAGAGAACACTAGACCATGGGATTAGATTAGCGGAAGGAACGTAGACCGTAAGATTTGAGAAAGATTCTTTCGCGGAAGAGTGTTGGATCGTTGGATCAGGTTTAGCGAAAGGAGTTTGAGTTGTTGGATTAGGAAAAGATTCATCTGCTGAAGAGAAAGATGTTGTTCAAGAGAGTTAAGTAAGAAGGAACATTGTCATTTTACGTTTTAGCATGTTTTTGCAGCTACATTTGTACCGCAACATTGTTTTAAGTGATGGAACGACGATGTATGGGTTAGGAAGTCTTGATTAGTAGTGTTAGAGAGGAAGCATTCACTTTCGAGGAAGGATTGGTGTATGCGGTAGGCTTTGGATGAAATGAAATGCCATCGTTGGTTTTATTGAATTCAAGGCAACATTGGAGTTTTTGCAGGAGTGTTGCTGTCACGAAAGTGTTTGTGTGTGCGGTTTCTTTGGCGACCGCAAATGTAAGTTTTAGGGCTGAAGTGGTTGATGGCCATTGATCGAATGGGATGTTATGGACATCCACAGCAGCTGTTTGTGCGTCCGCTGTAGCTCAGGCAGGTTACAAATTAGTTAGTTTTATAAATTTCTTGCGAGCTACGATTTGATCCTTATATTGGTTAGGAACAATAAAGTTAGGACACGATTTAGTGGGATTTTATCTCGTGAAGATTTTTGGTTTTAGTTCTATAAATATTAGAGTATGGGTTTAAACCCTATGCATATGTTTCTTACGGTAGGTTATCTACTGTTTAGTTTCTAAAGTAGTTTGGACTATGAGTAATGTTTAGAATTATTCTTTTAATAACTAACTCTTTGTTTATTTAAAGGAAAATTTAGCTTAAAGAAGAGGTTAGGACAGTCAGACTCTACTAAAAATTTTAGGTAAGTGATGTTTACTTGTATTTGACATTTGACTGCATCACAAAGTACTAGGGTAAGGTATAATTATGATGTTATTCTGCGATGCCTATAGGTTGTTGTTCAAGGATATGATGTTTGCCGATTATTTACTGTTGATTTATTTATTCTTTACTGCTCACATTGTGATATTATTTGAAGATATGATTTCTATTGGTTGTTAATCGAGGACATGTTTTGATGATTGTATGATTTGATGCCTACAGACTGTTGATCGATTATAAGTTTATTGTTATGTTCATGCATGTTAAATTGTCATTATATGTTACCTGTATGTTTCATGCATTTGTGAAAAACATTTTCTTTAAGAAATATATGAAAGAATGAAAGACGGACTGAATAAACATAAATAGTCGTTATATTCAAGATTCGAGTTGGCTGTCCCACATGAGGTGGACCTAATGGTGTCACTCTCACCCTAAGATTGAATTACCCATAACAATTGAACTGTAAAGTGAAAGAAAAAAAGAAAAAAAAAATGTTGACTAAAAAAGACACGATTTTTTACATGTTGTATCTCATAATCATATTTTTCTATTATACATCTCTTACTTAGCGTTATGCTCATAGATGAGTTTTGTGATGTAGCTAATAATGAAATTATAGAGAAACGTGAAGATAGAATCAATTGATAGCACAGTTGAAGAAGAATTCTCATAGGCGAATCTAAAGCATTGTCGAAGTGAAGTTGATCTGTGAGTGAAGATTGAAAAAAAGAAGGATTTTAATAGCGAGTCATGAGCTTTTCATTCAAAGTTATGTTATTTATTATTAGGATTTAAGTAAAAATATTTTATAAATGCTTATGTTTATTTAAATGATGAGTTTTACTACGTTTCATTTTAAATAAGTTTTCGTTGAGACTTTCGCTGCATGGTTTTAAAAAGATATGAAAGAATATTTAATTAATGTGGAGTTTTACTAAGCTTAGATTTCAAAAGAGATTTATTTTAAAGACTTCCGATGTGTATGATTTAAAGGCGTGATTTTTATGCAAGATGTATTTTTTTAAAAAAATAGCAAGAAATGTTTTTCATGCTTTGGGGCATTATATACTTGATTAAACCTAATATTATTTTACTAACAAATTGGACCAAAGGCAAGCAAAACTAAGCTGATCCTAGACAAATTCATTGACCTTGGGTTAGTGATGCACCAGCGGAAGAGGTAAAGAAATAACCTGCAAATTATGTTGTTGAAGTGTTATTGCAAGTGGTTGACCAAGTGTTGAAGAAGGATGTTGGAGAAACCAGGTGGAAAACTCCTAGAGGAAACGGTCGACAAGGAGGTCGACCTCAAAATGGTTAGAAACAAAAGTAAATCGACCGAATTGAATTTCCTGTGCTGGCGGTCGAGTAGGTGGTCGACTTGTCCTTCTTTCCTTAAATTTCTACAATTTCAATTATGGAAACTCCAACTTTGCAAGCTTGTAACTTCTTCATTTTAGAAGCTTTTGAGTTGATATTTGGACCACACTTTCTTGAATGAAGAAGGAAAAGAACCCTTTAAAAAGTTTAGAAATATCCTTCAAGAATTAGGAAATATGCTATAAATACACCAAGTGGTCGAATTTAGCAAATATGGAAGCTTGTAACCTCTAAATGGATGTTTTGCTAATGATGACGCCTCTTGATTGTTGGACACCACTTCTCATAACCTTTTCTCAATGAGTAGGGCTGTGTATGACAATAAGAGAACTCACTCAAGTCCAAGTGAGCCCAATCTTGTGATACTACTAATACATGGATGCTTTTGATATAACTCACCAAAGTGTTTGAAAAAAGAATCTCTCCAATTTCGAATTAAGCAAAGAGCTTTTTGTATTCAAACTTCAATTGTGTAAAACATAAACATTATGTGGCTTTATATAGCCAATTACAAAGCATAAAATAATAATAAACTAAATAAACAAAATAACGCTAATCGGCTCATAGAATAAGTTGTCTGATTTTCAACTTAATAGAAATTAGGTTAAGTAACTAAAAGATTATTTAATTAATATCTTCCTTTCTTCTTCTTCAAGTCTAGATGCATTTGGCAACTATTCCATGTTGGTGCTTGGCCACTTAGATGGTTTCCATGTATAGACTTCCTTGGTCTCCAAGCTTGGACACTTGGACTTTCCTTAATCTTTGCTCTCTATTCTGTGGGCCTTTGATAGAGCAAATGAACTTAAAATTTAACAATTCAACTCATTCTAGAAATCTTAGAAAATCCGCTACAATCTTTGTGAAGCACTATTTTTGAAATGACATTGTTTGCAATGCAAAAATAGTAAAATACTTGTTGGTGGTCAAAAGGAAGACAGTTTTGGAAAGTCTTTCCATTGCTCTTAAACTTACACTTATGCTTGACCTTGAATGACTCTATGATATTCTTTGAGGCTTGATTAATAATAGAATAGACCCGTAGTCCATCATCCTCTCGTGAAAAGGATTCGATCTCAAATTATATCTTGTGTCACCATATTCTTTATTACCATAAAAAAAGGAATCATCTTGGGCCATCAACTTAGCAATATCTTCAATATCTCCATGGTTGTAATAAGAAAACAAATAATGATTGTTGAAGTAGGTTAACCATATTTCCATAAACCTCTTCCCATGCTTGAACAATAACTTGGATATACAATTTCCATTCTTGGCCCTTAAGTTAGAAATAATGTAGGCCACAATAAGAATTGTCATAAGCATAATCTTGATAACCCCTTTTAGTATGTGTGGCCAAAGAATAATTTCTTCATAATATTCCTTAATCAAATAAGGAGATGTGTCATGGGCCTTGAGAGTTGCACCGGCTACAGAATCTCCATGAATGAAATAAGAAAATAATCCTTGTATGATATGGTAGGCCAATAATAGTAAGATATTCATAAACCACTTCCCATAATTGAACAATAGATTAGGAATGTCATGGATACCCCTTTACAATTTCATAATTTCCATAAAAATAGTTATGAGAATATCTTTGAGTATATGTGGCCAAAGAACAATTTTTTGGTAACTCCCCAAGTTGTCCTTTCTCCAATATAACTTGCTAGGCCTCCACCATGAACTTTCATTTTTTGTGATTCGTTGGTAGCTTCCTATGTTGCCTTTCCCCAAATATGTCTTGCTAGGTCTCCACCAAGAACTTTCCTTTACAGTGATTTTTGAATTCCATGAGTTGTCATAACAATCTTGCCATCTTTCGAAACTTAATCTTTGACTTGAAGTATTGGCCAATAGTTTTGTCTTTCCTCTTTTGCATTTGATCAAGTAAGAAAAATAATCTAGCAATTTATTCTTGGACAATGATGCATAAATAGGTAAGTAGTTTTTGAAATCATAAAACCATTTTAATATTGAAACTATCCTTTTTGCCATAAATGTCTCGCCCAAGAATATCTTCACGCAAGATATAATAGGTTTCCATAATCCAAAAATAGTAATCAACTTTCAAATTCATTAAGACTAAGAACATGCCAATAATGTAAACCTCAATCCATCCAACTCTAAAAATCCAAGCAATCAATTTATCCATCGACACGTACCTCTTTGTCATAAGTATAATAGTTTTCATCCGATTTCCTTTTAATGCACCGTAATCCATAACAATTTTCTTTGGTTGAATCGGAGCTGGATTGACTATCCTTTCACCATCTTTAACTAAAGAATGGTAATTTGAATATCCATTATGTGCATGTTGTGGTAACTTCCAAAAAAGATCACTCGTACTTGCCATATCACATATCACTATATTAGTAAAAATTTCGTAAGAAAATTCAGTCCAAGTTTGTTTTACCTTGATGTCTTCTTTGGCACTCAACCAACTTAAACTTTCCTTAAAATCCATAGAAGGCAAAGTCTCGTCACTCTTTCCATCTTTGATTTGAGGACATACCCTTGCCATGTGTAAATTTCAGCCATGAACCTTGTGTTCTTTGTCAACGTGCCACCAAAATTTATGACGAATGTCATGCATTAATATCTCCAAACAATTTCATTTGACCAAGAACAAATGAGCCATGTTAGCGTAAATCCTTTCATCAATGATTAAAGAACAAACCTTGTTCCCGGATATGGAAAGTTTGCTCCTTTTGTGTTGTTGTTGCCATGTAGTCGACTTGATCTTATACGGTTTCAGCTAGTTATTCTTCTTGATATTCTTCCTCATCTTCTAACACCTCATCGTGGTCTTTTGCTTGTGAAGTTGGAGTGCTCGACATAATTGCTTCAAGTTGTTGTAGCAAGGCACTATTTTTTTTGAGTTGAACTTGTTGACTTTTGAAAGAATTTTCATACCTTTGGATTGGTGGTAAGGATGGGGCAAATTTTCTCCTCAAGAAATTTCTCATCAAGTGCCACGTGTGGATGCCTTCTCTTCCATCCATCCACCGGTCACATATCAAATCATCCCATATTCATCATTCACATATTCATCATTCTACACTTTTCACATTAGAACATTAAATCATCACAGCAGTCAAGGTAAAACATTTGCAGTAAGGAGAACAACTAACAACAAGGAAATCTGCACTATCCACTAGGGAATAACAAATAGCAAGAGAAATCTACAAACTATCAATAAAGAACTGCCAACTGTAAATCATCCCAGAAATAATAGCAGATCAACCAAGGAATTATCAACTATCAACTAACAATTAACTACCAGCTAACAATTAACTACAACAGTAATGATAGAGAAATCACATAGCATCAGCAAGGGAATAACAACCGAAAATCATCCAAGTAAACCAACACTACTCATGCAGTCTACTTGTGGGTAGGGCCTCCACAGGCCAAAGACACGCCCATTTCCTTTCCCTCTATGACAAAACTAATAGGGATAGCAAACTCCAAGCTCCATAGCTCACGATCAGCACATCCAGCAGCTCCAAGCTCTCGAGCTCCAACCTCCCGAGCTCCAACCTCAAGTGACCCATGTATCACACTCGCTCCCATAGAGGACTCTCACAAGCTCACAATAGATCCTTCACTCTGTACACACTCACACGCTTTGGACGAGGAACAGGATGCAAAGGAATGGAGAGGCAAACAAAAAAAAACACCCCGCAGGGGAGGGATGGCTGGGGATTAAATTGATGGGCTTACCTAAGGGGGACAACCTGAACACCTATGGAGGGGTAGGGATGCGGCCAGGGCAGGGGAAGGGTGGCTCTACATGGGTCTAGAGGGGATTCGCTGTCAGGGGTCGCGTTTTCCATTGGCTACATGTCAATTTTTTTAATTTTTAAGTCCTTTATTATCACAGATCTAGGCTGTTTCGGACGAGTGCAGACGTGATGGTCTCGTCCGCATTCGTCTGCATGTGTAAAATTCCTAAGGCTTAATCGTGGCCACGAACGAGAAATGGCATCCCCATCTTCATCTGTGCCGTCTGAAGACGACTTTCAGACTCGTTTTGGGGTTCACATGACGCATCCACACGCGTCCAAATATGTCCACAATTCAAATAGATTCAAATTGGATGAGGTCTCCCCACGTCCGCATTCGTCCAGTCTCGTCTGGAACTCCACAATGCAGGCAAAGTCAGGACACAAAATCGCATCCTGAGTCATCCCAAGGCTAGGGGTGACGTTCAATGCACTTGCGGGCGACACGTCTCATCGACAAGTCATCCACATGCGTCCAAAAGTCAACATTCAGATGCATTAGGATGCAATTTCTCATCCTGGTGAGTCTCAAGCGTTGGGGACGCCACGCAATGAATGCACTGCAAGCGTTTGAAAACGCCCAGAACAGCCTTTCCTCACCTTTTTCCTACTTAACTCTCATCCCATAACACTTACCCTAGAAATACATGTCATAAAATAACACGTATAAATACGTAATGTAATATCCTGATTACCCCAACACTTGATCTGACTACGTATAAGGGGAAAAACATTACCAGGAATACCCCTTGACTTAACGATCCGAAATGTCCTAGGTAATACCCCGATAATTATCCAACTTAAAAAGTCAGGGTGTACACGTGAGGAATGAGTGATCGTGAGCTAAGGAGTGAGCTACACTGCTAAGAGTTGTAGCTTTGTTCACTAAGCTGCTGTGAGCTAAGGAGTGAAGCTGGGTGCAGTGGAGTAGCTGTCCGTGAGTGTTCTTCTTCTTAAACAGTAAGGAAAATCGGTGTGTTTTGGCCTGTGGAGGCCCTACCTGCAAGTAGAGTACGTGAGTTTTACGTTTAGTTCACTATTAATTCCATTATGCTATACTATCATTTGCTAGTTAGATAGGTTGATAATGATAATGCTTGTTGTTAGTGGATATTTTTGGTTGATAGTTCCTTGGATGAATTTTTGTTGTGAATTTCTTTAGTGATTTCCTTGTTGTTAGATATTTCCTTTGATTTATAGTGTAGATTGATTGGTAGCTCTATTTCTTGTTGTTAGTTCTGTGATCTCCTTTATTATTAGTTCTGTTAATAATGCTTTGCATTGATAGACAGTTTATGAATGATTCCTGCTTAGATAAATGAGTTAATGACTTGAAAGGTATGACGAGTTTAGAGAGAGGATGACTCTGTTCTTCATAGTTTACCTGCTGTTTAATTATGAACCATAAGTTGTTATGTCCTTCATTATTGTCATGTTGCTTCATTATTGTTCTGCTACCATTGGCTCAATTTACTTCCATAAACTAGCATGTTTAATAAATGATAATTATAACAACCCATACTTTGAACTTGTATAAATACTTGTGATACATTATTATAAGTTAATCATGTTTAAATGTTAATCAACTAGAATCTCAAGCATTTTAATCAATTGAGCATGTTTAAGTGACTAATTAATTAACTAGTCATTAAATAACTAATTCGAGAATGTTTATATGCGCTTTCAATTTCTGTTATTCAATTACTTTCTTTTATATGCGCACTTCAATAATTGTTAATGTTACGTTATACTACATCATACATCATACTAGTCAAAGAATGTGTCATCATGCATCAGCTAATAGAAACCAATAGGGAGTGCCACTTTGGTGGTGGTACTCACGCATGCATTAAGTGAGGAAAAATGTTAAGAAAATGATGAGATGAGAATAAGAAGAAAAAGGAAGTTTGGGGGTAGACGGATAGTCCGGACCTAGCTTGGCAGATAGGCCAAACCCTTACCTTGTCGGGAAATGGACTAGTTTGCACACAGAAGGTTAAAATCTGACCAACTACACCATCTCAAAGGAAAATCCTCCAATTTCTAGCTTGATGTACGAGTAAAGAACCAAAGAATCAACGACTTAAGGAAAAGATTAGTTTGGGTGGCCCCATTCCAAAAAGGACTAAAGAGAGGCATCTCATACTGCATAAACCTTTTTTCCTTACTAAGCCCTTGGGCTTACAGTTTACTTGTGGTGTAGGTGTAGGTACTTATACGAGGAGATGACTAATAGATCAAAAACAGAGATGAAGAATTTTCACGCACGAGACTCGTGGCTGGCCAGGCTGAAGAGAGTAAAAGAGAAAATAGTTGTAATTAAATTGTATTTAATGGTTTAGTCTTCATTTCGCAAATGCAATATTTAATTGTTTAGTTTTCACATCTCAAACGATTTACACTTCCACTATGTTTTAATAATCCATTATGTTTTCACAAAAGACTTTACAGTTGTTTCCTCTATGTTTTAACAAAAAGGGTTTTAACGGTCCGGTTTCGCACTATCATATTATATTAAAATAGTTTTAATTTAAGGTTTTAACGATTTGATAAAAGTTTTAAATTTTAACAACTTTTAAAAGAATTATGAAAAATCGGGTCGTTATATACTATAAGCTATTTTATTTTAGAAAAGTCCACATAATGAAATGTCTTCCAAGCCAAAAGGAAAGAAACTTGACTATCAAGTATTGAACTATTATTTCATTGAGTATTCCAAAAAGGATCAAAGGAGTTTTTTTTTATTATGATCCCATTGCTAGGGATATTTTTTGAACGAGAAATTTTAAATTTTTTTGCGGATATTAAATGTTTGGGTACTTATCAATTTACCCCTTAAAGTTTAGGGGTCTTTTTTACTAACACCCTAAAGTTTAATTTTTTTTGTATCTGACACCTTGAAATAATGATCGTTATCATCTAACACCCTCTGTTAAAATTTGTCTGTGCATCTCACGTTTCACCCAATTTCTTCAGTCTACGAACTCCCGAAGACAGCTCTACAAACTTCTCTCTCGAAGATGAACCCTTGCGAACTCTGTGAAGGCGAACTCTACGAGGCAAACTCTGCGAAGGCGAACTCTGCAAAGATGAACCCTTGCTCAGAGAAGGCGAACCCCTACTCTGCAAAGGCGACCCCAGCTATGCAAAGACGAACTGTTATAGTTCATGACAGTGATAAACAAAGCAAAAGGAAAAGAAGTAAGCCTAAATGGTTCAACGATGATGATATGGAGTTTACAACAAGGTTCAGATGTCCTTTATTAACAACGGACATCCTTTATCAGTGAATGGACATCCCCTCAACTAACGGATGTCCTTCATCAAATAACGGATAACCTTCATCAACGACGGGTATCTTTCATCAGCCAACGGACGTCCCTTCAACTAATGGACGTCTCTTCTCAGCAATGAAAATTGTATAACTGAATAGCTACATAATACAGTTATAAATGGTTGATTACATAACCAATAGTATTCTGTATAAATAGAACAAATGTAAAGAAAGAAAGATATGAATGGAAAATTCTTCTTCTTCTCTAACTTCTTCTTCAACTTTTTTTCTTTTTTCTGTTCTGCAACTTTTTCTGCGAATTGTCAGTAACATTGGTGCTTTCATCGAGTTGCTGCCATGGCAGACAGAACTCAGTCACAATCTGTTCAAAATCAGATGTTGGAGGAATGCAGAAATAAACTTTCAAGTCATGATCAACAGTTCTTGGATTTCAATAATCTGTTGAAAGAAATTAGCATGAAGCTTACGTCTATGGAGGGTCGAATAGAGCAGCATATGCGAAATCCAATTCCAGCTGTTGTGGAAACCTTTAGTAGTAGAGGTAAAGCAGCTGAAAATTGTATTGACAATCAATACAAACTAATTCGTTCTCTAAAATTGGATGTTCTAAGATTCAATGGAGAGGATCCAAATGGTTGGATTTTTAAAGCCGAATGCTTCTTTGACTTTCATGAACTGGATAATGCCCAAAGATTGAATATAGCTTCATTTCACCTAGATGGAGTTGCATTGCAATGCTTTCAGTGGATGCATAGAAATGGCAGAATCAGTACGTGGCATGATTTTTTGCAAGCTCTATTGGTCAGATTTGGACCTTCAAAATACACAGATTTGCAAGGCGAGTTGTTGAAATTAACTTAAACATCAATAGTTCTGGAATTTCATAACAGATTTGAGTTCTTGATGAATCAAACAATGGGTGTATCATCTTCTTTTCTTCAGAGTTGCTTTGAGTCTGGACTGAGAAATGATATGCTTCGTGAAGTACGTGCGTTAAAACCACAATCTTTAGAACAAGCCATTAATTTGGCTAAATTGATGGAAGATAAATTGAATGATCAAGAGCAAAGATTTTTTTAGAGTAAAAATCAGTATCAACAATCATTTAGATTGAATAATTCAGCTCCACCGTTGCTTCCAACTCTGAAAATTCAGCCTAATCAGAATATTTTGAATGTTATATCTTCAAATATTCCAGTAAAATGCCTTACAGCTGCTGAAATGTTGGAACGCAGAGATAAGGGATTGTGTTACAATTATGATAAAAAGTTTAGTATAATCATATATGCAAAGCCAAGTTTTTTGTTTTGATGTTAGAAGATGGTGACAGTAGTAATTTTGATTTTGCTGCATCTATGGATATTCAGATTAATGAAAATCTAGTAATTGATAATGAGGACATACCTGCCATTAGTTTCCATGCTTTGGCTAGACAAAAATTTCCTCATACTATAAGGTTCACAGGAACAATTACAGGGAAATTGGTGCAGTTTTTAGTTGATGGAGGTTCAACTCATAATCTCAATTGCAATTAGTTGTTCAACCTTCAAAGCATTTCAAGGTTCTGGTTGGTATTGGTGAAGAACTCGCTTGTACTGGGTTGTGTTCTCAGTTGGAGATTAGAATTCAAAATCAGAAATTTTGTATTGATTTTTTTATTCTTCCCATACAAGGAACAGATATTGTTTTAGGAATTCAATGGTTAGAACTCTTGGTATTAATAACAACAGATTATAAAAATTCTGTCATGCAATTTGAATGGCAGCAGAAATTGGTAACATTAAATGGTGAAAAGCCACAATCACCATCACCAATTCACTTTCATCAGTTGAGGAAAATGGAAAAATTTAACGTGGTATCTCAATATTACTACCTACAGTCAAGGGTAATAATTCAGGAACCAACAGTGATGAGAAGTTGTGCTGATATTGAAAATCTGTTGATTGAATTTGAGAATGTTTTTCAAATTGCTAATGGGCTACCTCCAAATCAGGCAATTGATCATTAGATCCATATGAAGCCAAATGTTGCTCCTGTCACTGTGAAGCCATATCAATACCCTCCTTTTCAAAAACAAGAAATTGAGAAACTTGTTGCGAAAATGTTGCAATAGGATATTATTAGGCCAAGTCAGAGTTCGTTTTATTCACCGGTACTCCTAGTAAAAAAAAGAGATGGCACTTGGCGTTTTTGTATCAACTATAGAGCTATTAATAGCTTGACAATTCCAGATAAATTTCTTATTCCGACAGTGGACGAATTGTTTGATGAATTAAATGGTGCAATCATATTCAGCAAGATTGATTTACGAGCTAGATATCATCATATCCGGATGAGAGTTGATGACATATCTAAAACAGCATTCAGAACCCAAGAGGGCCATTATGAATTTTTGGTCATGTCATTTGGTCTTACAAATGTTCCATCAACGTTTCTGGCTGTGATGAATGCTACATTGAAGCTGTTATTACAAAAATTTGTCATAGTTTTCTTTTTACGATATTTTGATTTACAGTAGCTCAAAGGCAGAGCACACACATCACTTGAAGCAGGTTCTTCAGGACGGTCAAATGGAGGTGAGTAATCAGACATTAAAACAATATTTGAGATGTTTTAACATGGACAATCCAAATTAATGGGAGAAGTTGTTGGACTGGGCAGAGTACTCTTACAATACTTCGTACCACTGTTCTATTTCCATGACTCTGTTTGAAGCAATTTATGGTAGAACGCCTCCTATGTTCCTTGATTGTATAGCAGGACAATCGACTATTGAAACAGTAGATTTTGATCTGTAAAAAAGACAAGTGCTTTTGAACCAGCTTAAGACAAGTTTACAACAAGCATAAAATCGCATGAAGAATTTTGTTAATAAGCATCATAGTGATCTCCAATTTCAAGTGGGCGATTTGATTTTGCTTAAGTTGCATCTGTATAAGTAGACATCGTTGAAAGGTCAGCCTTATTCAAAATTAAGTAAGCGATTTTATGGACCATTTAAAGTTGTAGAACGAATTGGTATTGTTGCATATCATTTGCAATTGTCAGATAATGCAAAGATCCATTCGATGTTTCATGTGTCTCTATTGAAGTAGTTTAAAGAAGATTTAGTTATACATTGTTCAACTTTGCCGACAGAATTTGTGGATAATCATCCAGTGCTACAACCTTTAGCCATTTTTGAATAGTCGACAGATTAAAATGGGTTCTGATTGGAAAATACAATTACTTGTTCAATGGGTTGGATTACCGCTGGAAGATACTTCATGGGAGATGAAAGAGGATCTTTGTAATTAGTTTCCAAATTTTCACTTTAAGGAAAAAGTGTTCTCTCAAGAGGAAGGCAATGTTATAGTTCATGACAGTGATAAACAAAGCAGAAGAAAAAGAAGTAAGCCTAAATGGTTCAATGATTACGATATGGAGTTTACAACAAGGTTCGGACGTCCTTTATTAACAACGGACGTCCTTCATCAGCCAATGGACATCCCCTCAACTAACAGATGTCCTTCATCAGATAACGGATGACCTTCATCAACGGCGAACTTCTTTCATTAGCCAACGGACGTCCCTTCAACTAATGGACGTCTCTTCTCAGCAACGAGAATCGTATAACTGAATAGCTAAAAAATACAATTGTAAACGGTTGATTACATAACCGATAGTATTCTGTATAAATAGAGCAAATGTAAAGAAAGAAATATATGAATAGAAAATTCTTCTTCTTCTCTAACTTCTTCTTCAACTTCTTTTCTTTTCTCTGTTCTGCAACTTTTTTCTGCGAACTGTTAGTAACACGAACACTGCTCTGCAGAGGCGACCTCAGCTCTGCGAAGACGAACCCTACTATAACACCCCGATAATATTTTCCCTGTATACGTGATGTAACCAATTTTTGAGATAGTTAATATACTTCATTGCGTATCATTACATGTTAAGTTATGACATGTAATTATGGGGATAAAATATTATGGGATAAAAGCTTAGCATGAAAATGTGAAGAAATACTACACTAGACGAATTCGGATGCATGCGGACAACTTGAGGACGTGAGACGTCGTCCGTAAACGCAAAGAACTTCATCCCAGCACTTTGTGACGATGCAGGACGCAATCCTCTCGTCCTAATTAGCCCTTGTCTCTATGCGGACGCATGCGAATGGAAACGAACGAATGCGGATACAGCCATTTTGAATCTATCCAATTCCTGGACAATTTGGACACTACATGCAGACACATTTCTTCGTCCAAATGACACATTCGGACGAGTACGAATGCATGAGGATGATTGTGGACACGAAAGATTTGAATCTATCCAAATTTTTGGACAGTTTCGGATGCTTGCGAATGCCTTTTCTAGTTCGAATGATAGATTCGGATGAACGCGGACGAAACTAGGACACACATTCTCTTTCGAAAAGTCCTAGTTTTGTAAAAAAATTAGGTTTTAAATAAAGGAAATTTGGACATGTGGGTATTCTTGTAACACACGAACACGACTCCAGGCGAGTCTTCTCCCAACGATTTCACCACGTCGCCCTATCTCCACATTCTCCCTCTCTCGTTAGCACACAATTTTCCTCTCCAGGTAAAGTTCTACCCTTTTAATCACCAGATTAAGTCCCCTCCGACATTTTCTACAATTCTTGCAAGTGAGAGAGTTCTCTGGGTGAGAGAGAGTCTTCCTTTGTGTGTGAAAAATTTGTCTAGCAAGAGGGGTGCGTTTCTTCAATGTGAATCATGAACCTGAAGGGGGTATTCGTGAACAAGGAATTGGTGGGGATTGCAGTTGTCCGTGATTGAATTCTCCAACAAAAGTAAGGTTTGGGTAGAGTCTTGACCAGTGGTGGCCCTACCCACAAGTAGTGTTTGTTTACTTTTAATATTGATATTCTGTGATTTCCTTCTTGTGAATCAATGCTTTGTTTGGTAAAGAAATTGATAATGCTTCTTGCTAGGATTATAGTCATTAACGTTTAGACCTATAATGCAAAGTGATGAACTGAAGACTTTAGTCCTTACTGTTAAACCTTATGATATGAACTGTCCCACTATAAAGTGTCTATGATCTGTAAATTTTGAATAAACAGTTGGTTCTTAGTTTTATATGTAGATATTATTTCCCTATTAATTTCTGACTCTTGGTTTTGTTTTCTTTGGATACTCCAAACATTGTTCTTGCTCACTATTTGATGGTCTCAATATAATATATTGTTGCTTAATCTATCATTGTTTGTTACCACATGCTAAATATTGATGTTTCTTTGATGAGAGCGTATTTAGTTAACCCTACTATGAATTTCTTCACTATGTAAATGTAAACAAATTGATAGATTTTGATAAGAAGCATGACAATCTTTATATGTTGGTTGTTTAATCTCCTTGTTAGAAGCACGATATAACACTGAATATTAGCTGTTTAAATTCTCTATTAAAAACATGATAAAATATTTAATATTGGTTGTTTAAAATTTTGGTTTTATCCCTTTGTTAAAAAGCATGGTAAATCATTGTATGATGGCTGTTTATTTTCATTAGCATGGTAGATTAATATATATATATATGTGTGTGTGTGTGTGTGTGTGTGTAGTTTCATTTATGTAAGCATGCCAAAAACTGTCAATGTTTTTAGTTGCTATATTCGATAAATTCACGTATGTCATTTGCTATTTAAGTTTTGGCCATAGTTGTCATTCAATTCACTTTGATTTGTTGCTGTTCAATCTTACGTGTTACTTAAATTCCATTATTTTTATATATTGTATCAACATGCACCACGGTAATAGAAACAAGTAGGGAGTGCCACCTTTGGGTGGTACTCACATACATTGTGTGAGGAAAATTGATAAACGAAAAGAATGAAAGAAAAGAAAATGGGAAGATCGTGGACGGAGGGCAAGTTCGGATCTAACCTAGTAGCTCGAATTACACCCCCTCCTTCGTCGAGAATGGGACCAGCTACACACAGGAGGTTAGAAGCCGACCAAGACTATTCCCTCACACATGGGTTCCCCTATCTTCCCCTCGATGTACGAGTAATGAATGAATGAAAGAACGAAAGTAAAGAAAATATTTGTTTGGGACAGTACCCACTCAAAAATAACTAAAGAGAGGCATAGCATACTGCATAACCACATTCCTTAGTAGGTCTTTAGGCTCACGTTTTACTTGTAGTGTAGAAAATAGTCAAGAAATGATAATGCCAGGAGCAGAGGAGGATGCATTTCCCATGGAGCCTACTAATTATCCAGATGAATCACGACCTGAGTAAGATTATGGCTTGAATGAAGAAAAGATGAAATAGCTCTTTTGAAATAAAACGAGAAGGGTACTGTTTTGTAAAACATGTAACTCTTACTCTATCTATTGAACCATGTTTTGATTAGTAATTACTTTTCTGTTTTTAAAACTTGAACTTTAGTCCATGCATCTTAAGTTTCCGTTTTACTTTGATTTACTTATAATCTTTAGATTTCCACATAATATTTAAATTTTATTGTTACTTGTTTCAAATAAATAAAAAATGAAAAAAAAAAATTTACACTAAAATTTAAGGAGAAAAGGGTTAAGAAAGAATGATTTTGACACGGGTCATCACACCTGCTATGCGAAGACGACCCCTCCTCTATGAACCCCTGCGCTACAAAGACGATCCCCTTCTCTGCAAAGACAATCGGTCATCTCTCCCCTCTACAAAGACACTCGTTTGGCAGCCCCTTTCCAGCTCGATTCTTCTGTTTCTGAAGGAATATACACATAGGGGTACGTATACAATTAGGGTTTTGATTTGGAATTTTTGGAAAATTTCAGTGAAATAAGCCACTGTTTTGTGTTTCTGCCAAGAGGTTTTTTTTAGGAAATGTTATTCTTTCAAATTTGGTCTGTTCTTGGTAAATTTCGTCTATCAAAGGAAAACACTAGATTTTATGCTTAAATTTCTTCCGTCAAAGGAAAACACTAAATTTGGTTTGTTAATGTATATTTTTCAGATCCACAGATACAAGTAACTTCCCATCAATCTAAGCTCTTGCACATATTAGTCTATTATTTTAGAGTAACTTTTCTCAAATTTGGAAAAATTCAACAGAGGCAGTACATGGAACATGCATATAAGAAAGGCATTATTTAATTCTAATTTCCTATTAGCATAAACTTATTGTATGCTTATCAAGCTTTCAATTCTCTAGCAAAGACAAGCTCAACATTATTTCCACAATCTCGAATGTAACAACAATATAGTTTGCAAATTTAAAGTGCAATGCAATCATTATATGGACAAAGATTTGAGAAATAGATGTAATCATACGAAATGGTTTATTTAAACTAGTGTTGAAAAATAAAGTAAATGTCGTAGAATCGTCAAAACAAAGCTGCTTGAGAAAAAACAATCACCAACAACAATTATCATAAAGTATCAACCAACAAGACTCGAAATACAAACCTTATGCAATTGTAATTCAGCATAATCAAAATTGGACTATGTTCTTATATTCTCGAAATAATAATTTAATGAATATTCTCTCTCAAAATTGATCAATAAGAGGAAGAATAAGAGGAACAGGTACAGGAACAGGAAGAGACAATGACACCTTCATGAGATTTAATTCGATTAGCGATGTTGGAACACAAGTATGTTTATATTTTCCATTTCTCCTAGTTATTATCATTTACTTGTGTTATAGCTAAGTACTTCTATTGCAGGGCTCATCTTTGGAAGGTATGAGACGTTGATATTTAAGTGTCGCAGGGTCTATTGACATTCCAGAAGTTTAAAGTCAAGCTCCAAAATTTTACAACATCTATTTTAGTATTTTTGGTGGTTATGCTTGGGATGGTTTTAGAACTTCTATTTCATGGTGGGTTTTGGATTGTGTTTGTGATGGTTGTGATTGTAATTGTGATGATTTTAGAACATGTGTCTACATCTATTTTCCACTGATGTGAATGGTTAATTTCTTTCAAATATTTTGAAATTACATTTTCACTTGGTCAGTTTGAGAATACATGATTCTTTGAATGTTGAACAGATTTCTATTTTCGCAGATACTATGAAAATTGATTCAACTTCCATAATAAAAACTTAATAAATGTAAAGGGATGTTATAGTACATTACACCCAAGTTTATGATAAACAATCAATCAAAATTCAACTTTTATAATAACCACAAAATGCATAAAAGACTAAAAATCAAATAATGTTTACAATATACAATAAACATAAATAAGTTTGACACTTTCTTGTAAGTTTTTTATTTACGACTTCTAAATGTGCGATAGTTGATTGTAGACAATTAATAATCTTCTTTTCTTGCATGTCTATTGCTACATCACGCCATGCAAAGAAATTGCATCCTCCACTTCCTCTCCAAACATGATCAAGAAGAAATTGTTTAGTGTAGTATAAAAGTTTACTACTTGCTACATTCCCAAAGTATAATTTATACCTCATAATTTTGGCAACCGAAAAATCTTCATCCAAGATTTGCTCATGTCCAAGACATACGTATAGCATCTGAAACATCTACATAAAACACACTCAAAGACACAAAAAATTAGACAAAAGCAATATGTACTAATGTGATCAATCTGTAATTTTAACGAAAAAAGAACTTGATGAGTATTGACCACTACTAGAAGTAGAATCACGCGACATCAAGCCTTACACCTCAAATCTACATAAAACAAAAACACAAATAGAATAGAAAGACAACCAAAAATATGAATTCAAAGAAAACCACAATTGTTTCCACTCCTACAAGAATGACTCACGTCATATTAAGTTCAAAGTTTTCCTTCTCAGCGATAAAAAACTAACAGTTCAAATAAACCATATTCATCAGCTAAAACAAATAAACCATGTTCAAATAAACTGAATTCCTTGCAGAAAGTTGGTCACAAATCTAATGTTTTCCTTTGGTTATTGAATCCGAGTATAATAATTTAGTTGAATTTTGCACTTTTGAAATGTACAGATACCCTCTTGAATGATTTATATCTCCTACTTTTGATTTTGAAGTCTATGTGTGACAAGTTTAATCTCAAAAGTTTAAGCATTTAACCTAATTCAACAAAGCATATATTGGTCAAAACTATACATCCACAGTGTAAACATTTTCAAAATGCATATCTTACAGAAATTTACCAAGAACAGACCAAATTTGACAGAACAACATTTCCTCAAAAAAAAACTCTCGGCAGAAACACATAACAGTAGCTTATTTCACCGAAATTTTCAAAAAAAATTCCAAATCAAAACACTAATTGTATTCGTACCCCTATGTGTATCTTCCCTCAGAAACAGAAAAATCGAGCTACAAAGGGGTTGCCAGACGAGTGTCTTCGATCGTCTTCACAAAGGGGACAGCCGGTCAGTCAACTTCGCAGAGAAAGGGACCATATTCACAGCACAGGGCTTTGCAGAGTAGGGTTTGTCTTCGCAGAGCAGGGTTCATCTTCATAGAGTCAAGGTTGCCTTCGTAGAGCAGGGTTCGTTTTCGCAGAGCCAGGGTTGCCTTCGCAGAGCAGGGGTTTGCCTTCGCCGAGCAAGGGTTCTTCTTCGCAAAGTTTGACTTTGCAAAGTTCACCTTGCAGAGTTCGCCTTCATAGAGTTCGTAGAGTTTGCTAAGTTCGCAAGGGTTCATCTTCAGGAAAGGAGTTTGTAATACCCCGATTTTTTGTAACAGAATTAAGTAAAGATAATTAAAAAATTATTTGGGTATAATTAGATAGTTGAAGATTTATTTGATATGAAATTCAATTGGGGATTATTTGAATAATTATTGAGGATTTATTTGATTGGGAAACTGAAACAAAGAATTTAAATTGGACTGAAAATCATCGTCAAGAAATATTCGGAATAAATCGAGAATCAAAATTGGGTTGAGAATAATTTAATTAAATGAAGGATTTAGTTAAATTATTAAAGAGGAATTTAATTGGGTAAAAAATGGTTTAAAATTTAATGGGAAAAAATCAAATGGATTATTTGGAATTAAAGATTTAAAATAAAAATTGGATGGAATTAATGAGAGGTGAACTGGTTTGGTTCACGTTGGTTCAATTTAGCTGGAGATTAAGGTGGCCTAGTTCTTGGTTAGTTGAAAATCAAATGAAAATGCCTTAGGTTTTTTTGAAGGAAAGAAGACGAATTGGGAAAAATAGAGAGAGGAAGAAATGGAGAGAAAACGAGGGGGGGAGGGACCAAGAGAACCCGAGTGTGCACGAGGGTGAGTCGGTGACGAAGATGACGACGAAGGCTCTGGACAGGTTTGGTGTGTTGCGGGTGCCGTCGTCGAGGGCTAGGGTTGCGTTGGTGGAACGCCTGAGCCGCGGGAAGGATGAGCCGAGTGTGCGAGCTTCCGTTTTCTCCGCAATTGACTGAGGTAAACTCTCGGTTATGCTCTGTGTTTTGGTGTTCTCTGATTAGATAAATTAGTTGGGCAAATGGCACGTTGATTTGGCAATGAAGATTTCGGTAGGGGCTTGGCGGTGAAGGAGCGATCAACTGCCCCTGCACTCGGTCTATCAATGGTTCCTTTGGCTCTCTTGGACTGTTTTTGTTGTGAACTCGATTCACAAATTGCGTTCTGGCCGACACAATAATGTTAGTACTCCCTTTATAGATGGGAAGCTTGCTGGAGTTGTTGGCGAATTGAAGAAGGAAACAGCAAAGGACAGTCTATTAAATGCAAAAGGAAATTATGGAGAAGCTGTCGGGTGAGGTGAATTAATACAAAGAGCTAGAACCGAGAAGGAAATGGGGAGTGCTATCGGGAGTGGGGTCAGAAATGAAGAATAAATTGGCAGAACTCAGTGTAAGCTGAATATCAAGTGCTCTAGAGCTGTGAGCCCTGAGGATGTGAGGAGTTGTGCTTCTGTGAGATGAGTTGTGCTTCTGGGAAGAGGTAGAAGCAGTGTTAAGGTAAATTAAAAGGATGAACTCCCTGCTCTTTAGTGTTCTCTGGTGAGTGATTTCCTTCACTCTTATTCTGGAGTTTATGGATTTTAAATGGAAATATGTTAAAATTAAATGATGGATGGTGTGTTTATGTTCTTTGAAGTTAGATGTGCTCCCTGTTCTCTTACGGTTTTGCCCTGTTGTTGGGTTGAAATTTGGTTATCTTTTTTGTTATAATTTTGATAAAAGAAGGATGTTAGCAAGTCTGTGTATTTGGATTTGTTGTTTGTGATAGATTTTATTGAAGAATAATCGGGTTATGTTGGTTTTTGAATGTTCTGTTGGCTCTGTTGGTTTGAATGTCCTCTATGTTTAGTGCTTCCCTATTTGTATGGATTAAGTTGATGATAGTTATTAAAAAGTAAAGGGATACCAGTTGACTACAAATGTAATAATGGTTGAAGTGAAGAAAAATGGTGGAACTGTGAAGCTGTATCCTTGACTAAGCCTCTGTTTTATTTATGAATCAGATGACATGCTCTATTGGTTGGAGGTTTCATATTGTCTGTAGTATACGTGATTTGAAGAAAAAGAATATTGCTGAAGTTATATTCTGTTAATTTGGTTGGGAGAGGTCGGTTAAATATTATTCTGCACATTTAATTACTAAATATTAATGGGGGTATGCTATGTTAAATAGGGGTTAATGGATAACGAGATATTACCCCGTTGAATTGATGTGTATTGTGGATTGATTACTGCCTTTGTGGGATATTGATGGAAGAGGTGTTCTATCATGTTATTCGGCTAAGTTAATTAAATTGAATTTAGACTATGAAATCCTATTACAAAAATGAATGAGGAATAAGGATATTGGTTGTTAAGGCTTGAATGTTAGGGCTCTGCCTAAGTGTTATTAAATTCTGAAAACTGTTATTGGAAAAATGGATAAGTATTGGTTAAATTGGTCGATGAAAATAATTGGGCAAAATGAGTAATAACAGTATCAAAGTTAATGCTTATAATTGATAAATATATTAATAAATAAATGATAATTATTTTGAAGGTATTAATGGGGAAAATGATAAAAAGCTAAACGCGCTAAAGACCGTGAGAAAGTTCTTCTGAGGTAAGAAATAGGATGTGGTGGCCAGTGAAGACCCTACATCATGGGTCTATTTTTATTATTGCACTGTATACTTCAAGGACTGTTATAAAATAGATATGAACTGTCATACATGCATCATGCTAGGATTTACGAAACTGCTGACATATGCATAGCATGTTAATAAATGAACCAATAAACGTAAATAGGTGTATGAGATCAAGTGGTGACACCCCTAATGGATGTATCCCCTCGTCGGGGTGACGGTTAAGCCACTAGAATGTATAATGGATCTAACTTCCCTAGACTGATGGATCTCATACATCTGGACTGTTAACTGAAACTAAAATAGCATGAAGAGAAGATAGGATAGGTTCTTCTCTGAAACGACTGCATAAGCATTGAATTGCATATATTATATTTTTTGCTTAGCTTCGACTCATGGTATTGCCCGTGATGTAGGTATTAGGCTTAATGTTATTAACGTGAAGGAGGAGACATTGACAAATAAACTCTTGGGTTATCAGCTGGATTCCACCTAGAAGGTTATGGCTCAAAGAAAATAAAAAGAGTTGTTTAAATTATAGTTTTATTTAAGTAATGTTTTGTAAAATAACTTATATTCTTTAATGCTTTAAATACTTCAGCTGCATTTACTAAAAATATTTTCAAAGAAATATTTTATAAACAGACTTTTATTAAATATTGTTCTGCTAATTTATTTATCTTCCTATATTTGCTTCTATCAATGATCATGTTTACATTACCCGGGTAGAAAATCAACAAGAAAGACAATACTAAAAAATTCCTAGTTTGAGTTCAAGAGTATCCTCAAGAATTAATGCATTTCAGAAGATTGAGAAAGGAGACATCCAATTTTGGAATTTTCCTCAAAAACATAAGATTGACATGGGAATGGTGGAAATGATCTTATCAACTTCCATCAAGTCATGAAGAGTTTTGATTCTCAAAAGTGGATTAATATCATAAGTGAAGAGTAGAAAATCAATGAAAGACAATGATGTTTACAAAATCAATGAAAGTCAATATATTTGGTTATGCATCAGTTATAAACATACCTGCATTAAAAAGACATCTATTATTATGGAGAGATAATTGTATACGTCCAATAGAAATAGAATTGTGCCGCGCCAAGAGAAGTTTATGGTATTAATATCATAAATTTACTTTGACACGTGTCATGATTTAAGCATACCAAGCTCATTCGACCTACCAATGTCATATCTTAGCAATAAAGTGGGAAATTTCAAACCAGTTTCTATCTCCATTAATTTACATAAACCAATAAAGCAAGATAAGTTAAAGCGACATGTCGTACAAAGGCCACCCAAATAAAAATGCTTTCAGTTTCAGAGACCTGGCCACTGATTTCTTTTTCTTTAATCTAAGCCGTTAACCGTGTAATTGAAAAAAGAGACTTTATTAAGTTACCAAATATATAGGCATGGTGGAGGTAGCTATCCTCTGCTGCTGTTCCATGTTAAGCTCCCGTAGGCTCATGTATGGGATTTCCTGTTCACCTTTTCTCGTCGGAGTTGAAGTTCCAGCGAGAGGTCCAGAGGACGGTCTATTTGTCGTTCTGTAAGGCGAGCTGGAACCGCTACGGCTCTCGGTTATGTAGACCGGACCGGAAATAGAGGCTCTGAAAGCTCGAGCCCTAGCGTGGTGGACGTCGTCGCGGGCACCGTGGCTCGGTCGGGGAAGACGAATCCACTTCCATTTGAAGAAGAGAAGAGCGTTTTTCCACCATCTCTTCTTCTTGATATTCTTCTTCGTCTTCGTCTTCGTCGATTCGTCCCTGGAAATAGGTTTTTGGAGCTTGAAATGTATGGAGTCTATGGATCTTAACGTCTCGCGCTTGTGCTTTCTCGCTTCCTCCAAAACCTATCGAAAACCAAAATACGAGAGAAATTTCTGAAAAAAATCAGAACAACTGGATCCAAAATTGATAAAACAGCGAGAGGAATCCGAAGCGAAATTGTACCTGAAAATAGTCGATTTGGGGATCGAAGCCATAGTCGCTGAAGTGCTGAGGGTGAGGGATGGGAAAAATGGGAGAGTTGTGCGACATTAAGGAATCAGTTAGATTGGAGAGTGAAGGAAATGAGGAGGGGATGAAGAAATGGTGGGAAACTGAAGGAAAGAGAGAAAACGGGGCCAAAGCTTAAAGGTGGTAACGGAGGTTGAGCAATGAATAAAGAGGAAGCCCTAGTAAATGCAACTACGCATCTTCCCCCGCCACTACTCTCTGCTCTCGTCTTCCATTTATGATTTATTGTCTTTCCTTTGCCCTTGACCAATAGGTTGTTGATTCCTCTTCAATATTTTGTCTTTAAACTAATTTATGTCACCGCTCCAAAGGACAAGGGTTAAATGAGTTAGCCTAACCAAACCGATATATAAAAAATAGGGTAAATAACACTGTAGACCCTATAATTTGCGATCAACGACAAGTCAAACTCTGGAGATTATTTTTTAACAACTAAAACCCTGAACTATGAGAAAATGTCGCCGGCGACCTCGCAGTCACGATTTCCGTCCAGAGCCGTCGAGGTTAACGCCCCGTATGTACCCTGCCTAGCGGCGTCGAACGGAGTCGAAGGGCGATGGCAGAGCCGACGGTCGAATCGTCCAGAGCCGACTGAAGTACGACATTCGCTGGCCGTTGGATCGACGAGGATCGTCCCTTGTCTGGATCGACGGCTAGGATTGAATCTGGCGTCCCTACCAGATGCGATGACGGACAAAGATCCTTGGCCGTTGGATAGAGCGAGGGACGTGCCTCGGATCGACGGCCAGGATTTAATTCGCCTGGGGAAGACGGACGTCGATCCTTGTCCGTTGGATCCTCGCCTGGATCGAACGGTCAGTAGTGACTCCAAATTAATTGGGTCACGTGCGGGTCACATGCGATCCTAAATCGCCAGAATTCCCCATTATGACGGACGTCCGTGGGAATACCACGGACATCCGTCTTTAAATAACACGTCATCAGCCTCTAGACGACGTCCGTCTTAACATGACGGACGTCCGTATGAAAATGACGGGCGTCCGTCACTCTCGGATTTTATACTAAAACCCTAACAGAGTCGAGCACAAAAAGGCCGACCATTGCCATAGATATTCGAGAGAGAGAACTTGTTTCCCCTGACCCTCCCTCAACGTAAGCGAACGAACAAGAGTGTTGCACATCACATGGAGTCGTCAAGGTGTGCTTCTTCATCATACATGGTTGAAGAATCCATTGATTGTGGAATGGAGGTGGATCCTAATCCTAATCCTATTTCGGCAGTAGAGACCAATAAGAATCGGTGGTTCTACCACGAAGCCGGTATAGAATTGCGTTCAATCTCGGGATCCCTGGAATCGGAGCTACGTTCGATATGTGACTCAGAGGATGATGATTGGGCAGAGAGTATGCATCCCCAAATTGAATGTTCGTCCTCGGAGCTCTGTCTGGGTAAGAAGTATAGTGCGTTGAAGGATATTAGAGAAGAAGTGGTTAATTATGCTTTGAAAAATGGGCATGGGATCAGGTTTGTTAAAAGCGAACGACATCGGATAACTGCTGTGTGCAGTGATGGATGCAATTGGCGGCCTCACGCTTCAAAAATGAAAGGTGAGCTGACCTTTTAAATTAAGAGCTATAATGAGGAGCACACATGTGCACGACAAATGGAAAGCCGACACGCTTCCTACAAATGGGTGGCAAACCAATATTTGGATAGATTAAAAAGTCAACCCAAGTGGGACCTTACTTCCATAATTGAGACTGTAAGGAAGGACTTTAATGTCAATATTTCTCTGAGTCTTGCTAGAAGGGCAAGGAATTTAGCACAGACTTTAAACGAAGGGGATGCTGACGAACAGTACAAGCTACTTTGGTCCTACGCAGAAGAGATTCGAAGATCCAATCCAGGTAGCACACTGTTGTTGGTGGTAGATTTTCCAGATTTGGTGGCCCGTCCAAGTCCAATATTTAAAAAAATGTACATGTGTTTGGATGCGTGCAAGAGGGGTCTGAAGGAGTTTGGTAGACCCATTATTTGTCTTGATGGCTGTCACTTGAAGGGGTCGTGCCCAGGCCAATTGCTCACAACTGTCAGCATTGATGCCAATGATGGGATTTATCCAGTTGCTGTGGCACTTGTTGAATCAGAATGCAGAGACTCCTGGACCTGGTTTTTGTGTTGCTTGCTAACGGACTTAGATAGTGACATAGGCAGAGGATGGACACTCATTTCCGATCGACAGAAGGGGTTGGTGCCTGCTATTGAACAATATGCACCAGCAGCTGAGCATCAATTTTGCCTAAGACATTTGTATGCCAATTTCAAAAAACAATTTCCAGGAATACAATACAAAGATATCATGTGGAAGGCAGCAAAGGCCACAACATCACCGAACTTTCAGAAAGAGATGAGTAAACTACTTGCGCTCGACCATACAGCGCATGCATATATGCAGAAAATTAACCCGAGGTGTTGGTCAAAACATGCATTCAGTCCTGTCCCAAAGTGCGACATGGGCCTTAATAATTTGAGCGAGTGCTACAATGCCTGCCTCCTGCCAGCACGGGACAAACCAATCCTCACTATGTTCGAGATGATTAGAACGGGCATAATGACTAGGATCGTTAAGAAACATAAGCAGCTGGTTGAATCAACAGATCTTTTGTGTCCTAAGACCACAAAGAAGCTTGCCAAACTGAAACATGTGGCTCGGAATTGGTGTCCAACACCTTCAGGATGTAATCGGTTTGAGGTAAGCGATGGTAACGAACGGTACGCAGTCGATCTGGACACGCGTACCTGTAATTGTAACAGATGGGAGCTGACTGGAATCCCATGCGTGCATGTCATCCCTTGCATCAATTTTATGCGGACTTCAGCGGAGGATTATGTGCATGCATGGTACCATCGAGACACATATATGAGGATGTATTCCCATTTTAGCCGACCTGTCAGTGGCCACCACATGTGGCCTGCAACGAACCAGCCTCCAATTTTTCCACCACCAGTAAAGAGACTCCCTGGTCGGTCTCGAAAACGAAGAGTGCGAGATGCAGACGAGCCCCGTAGCAGCACGGTACTCAGCATGAGACATATCCCTATGACATGTAGTCGTTGTCATGGTGTAGGCCACAATGTCCGTTCTTGTCAAGGCGGAGGCTCAACAGGTGGCACCGCAAGTGGCAGTGTAAGAGCAGAACGCTCATACGACACCTTCATGGGGTTTAACATTGTTGCCGATACACAGGTGCTTAGATTGTTATGCTTTCTTATGTTGTTCTCACTATGAGCGTTTCGTCTGACATGAACTTCCTTTTGTGTTTTGCAGGAGTCCGTCGCCCCACACCCACTTCCTTAATCATGGAGCTTCATCTACGTATTTGTTTTGTTCATGTATAATACACTAAAGTTTTTAATACATTGAAGTTTATTTGTTCATTTACGTAGTTGTTTGGATAATATTTGTTCATGTATAATACACTGCATGTGATGGACGTCCGTCATGTTAAGACGGAGGTCCGTCATGTTAAGACGGATGTCCATCACATTCAGATGGCCGTCCGTCACCTTGAGACGGACGTCCGAACCCTTCTGATGGACGTCCTTCACATGCAAACAGACAGCACTTGCCCTGTTTTGGGCGCCCCTCGCGCCAACACAAAGCAGATTACAGCCTACAACAAACCATAAAGCAGTATGAAGAAAACCACAAAGTAGACTACAGACTACAACAAATAATTGAATTCAATTTCAATTAAGCCACTTGTTCAACGTTTTTTCTATTCTTTCAACTCTTTCACGGGCTGCACCTCTTGCACCTCTGGCACGTCCTGCGTTTCTTGTATTTCTAGAATACGTTACAGGTGGTACCGTTGCAAGTGGCTGAACAGGTGGGGCCTCTGGGAGTGGCTGAATAGGTGGGGCCTCTGGGAGTGGCTGAACTGGGGCATCTGGGCGTGGCTGAACAGGTGGTGCCTCGTCAAATATGGAAGGCTCTGCGTCCCGGATGTCGATGATGTTGAAGTGCAAATCGGAGCTCATCTCCACACTCGTGCACTCCTCGTAGAGTTCATCTCGATCGTACGGATCGTGGAGATGGAAGCCCTGCCCATTGCATTTGGACATCACCGACCACCCTACAGGGCGGGAGACTTGAAATATGCCGTGTTGGCTGCAATTGAAACTGCAAATTAGTTTGTCACGTCATTCAAAGCGCAGGTCATTCAAAAACATACCGTTTTTTGTCCACAGGTGCCATGACAATTGCAATTGAATCCGGCATCAATTGTTCGTATGCATACTGCGTGTGCATGTCAATCGATGACATGAAACAATCCATCTCCGGGTGGCACTGTAGGAGGAAGAAATATTAAACCATGTATGATTTCATGAATGAATAGAAATGGCTTACATGGATCCAACCAATCGTCAACAAACCCTCCCTTATTTGAACAATGGCGGTGTCCTCCTCATTTGTCATCACGCACTGCATTTTAAGAACACGATTTATGTAGTTATTTTTAGTAACAATATAATATAAGTTGGTTAAACATTCTCACATAGTCAGGAGCGCCCGATTGCTTTGGCACAAGGAGAGTTGTGATTGAATATATCTTGTCACCTTGTAAATCAACAACACGACGCACAACATTAATTTTCTAATCACAACTGATAATAAATTTCAAATGACGTTGCTTCTTACCTTGGAGCCGCAAAGGAGAGCACACGTCTCCTTATTATTCTTCGTATTGACCCGTGCAAGTGCCATGAACTCTTCCATCAAATTCACAGGCTGCAATGGAAATTCAGTGTAAGTGTAAATTCTACACATTGTATAAAACCAAATAGAAGACATACCACTTGCACTGTCATCCTCTGACGAGCGGTAGGACCCACCACTGAAGGACCTGGGGCAAATATCTTTTGAACTTTAGTCAGGGTTGGAGGAGAGGACGGTTGCCTGATGATCGGAGACCTGCATAATTGTAATACATTGTTAATCAACGATACTAATGCATATAAGGAAATTACATGTAAAATCAAAGACATACTGGCATCCGTCTGGATCGGCATTGGAAGATGTATGAGATGCTGATGGATGAGATGGCTGGGCGATTGTGCAAGCAGTTGCCATATGCGTTTGTACTTCTTGCATCTGTAGTACAGTGGCTTGAAGCTAGCCAAGTTGACTCTCCTGTCTATCCAACTTGGCTTGAATCTCGCCAAGTTGGGTGACAAGCCACTGCCACCTCTCTTTGCTGCTGAGTACGGAGGTCGACGATGAGGACTGGGGTGGGGGAGGTGCATCATCCGCCATAGGATGCACAAAATCGTCATCCACAAGACGCACAAAATCGTCATCCACCTCCACGTGATATGTCGGTTGTGCGTTTGCTGTCCACGGAATTATGGCAGTGCACATGGAAGGAGCAGGTGGAGCTGACGTGGATGGCAGTGGTGGAGCTGACGATGATGGCCGTGGTGGAGCTGACGTGGATGGCGGTGGAGCAGCTGAAGTGGAAGGACGAGGTGCATGAGGTACAAGATGTGCAGGAGGTGCAGCTGCCACATCTCCTCTGAATACCCACTCCCCTCGTACTTTTTGCAACCCCATCCGAGCCAATGTAACTTCATTATACATGTCAAGTGGTTTTTCGTCTGTTCGTCGCTCTGTGTGAGGGACAACCAACCCGTTGCTGTCAATAATGCGCTGAATGAGCCAATTATATGGGAGATTCTTCCTTGCACTATTCAAAGTTACTTTCATTTGCTGCATAATGACGTATGCAAGGTTGAACCTCTTCCCATTGTATAGCTTCTCCATTACGTACAAATCCATGGCTGTGACAAGGTCTCTATGTCCATCACGAGGCATAAATGTGTGCGTGATCATGTGATGGATGACCCTTACTTTCGCATCGAGGTCTTTTGATTTAGGCCGGAAGAAAGACTCAACGGCTGTAGGATTGCGAACCAATTGCTTCAGCAATGCAAGACCTTCTCCTTTTTGGACAAATTCGGGGCCCTTTGTCGCATGGTAATACTCCTCCAACGGCTCATCCATGGAGCATCCAATGAGCTCATTTAATTGTCCTAGAGTTATCCTAATCTGTTTTCCAAACAGAAAACTCCTCAACTCTCTATCACTTGATTTGTCCAACTCCAAATTGGCATAAAACAGTTTGATAGCTCTCTCATAGAAATAACCTCCCATTGTGCACAGTTTATCCAATCCAATTAGATCAAACATTGCCTTCAATCCAAAATCAGCAAATGAATTGAAATTTACCTTCCTGGATATGATTATCGCACAGGGTACAATGTCCTGCTCGTACCGTACATGGGCGGAGGCTGAGCTGAACATCCCAGGTTCTACAGACTCCACTGGACCCGTCGTCTCGGTGGGAGCCACCACCTTACGCTTCTTCAACGCTTGACTATTCCTCGGTGCCATTTTCAGATTCAAAACTCGGGGGTTCAGGAATTAGTCGGGGGAAATCGGGAGTTCGGGAATTCGTCAGGGGAAATCGGGAATTCCCTTCGCGAGTATAAGCAGCATTTTGTCATCCGTCAAGACGAAAATGCGGTCGTTTTGGTTATGACGGGCGTCCGTCATGGTCCGACAGACGCCGTCCAGATGCTGATGACGTGTTATTTAAAGACGGACGTCCGTGATATTCCCACGGACATCCATCATAATGGGGAATTCTGGCGATTTAGGATCGCATGTGACCCGCACGTGACCCAATTAATTTGGAGTCACTACTGACCGTTCGATCCAGGCGAGGATCCAACGGACAAGGATCGGCGTCCGTCTTCGCCAGGCGGATTAAATCCTGGCCGTCGATCCGAGGCACGTCCCTCGCTCGATCCAACGGCTAAGGATCTTTGTCCATCATCGCATCTGGCAGGGACGCCAGATTCAATCCTGGCCGTCGATCCAGACGAGGGACGATCCTCGTCGATCCAACGGTCAGCGAATGTCGTACTTCGTCGGCTCTGGACGATTCGACCATCAGCTCTACCATCGCCCTTCGACTCCGTTCGACGCCGCTAGACAGGGTACAAACGGGGCGTTAACCTCGACGGCTCTGGACGGAAATCGTGACTGCGAGGTCGCCGGCGACATTTTCTCATAGTTTAGGGTTTTAGTTGTTAAAAAATAATCTCCAGGGTTTGACTTGTCGTTGATCGCAAACTATAGGGTCTACAGTGTTATTTACCCTAAAAAATATTTAGTTCACTGAATTTGAGTTAAATAAAAACGAGTTAAGTCTACTCAGCCTAACCTAACAAAACAACTCAAAAAAATTATCAACTTGAATTGACATGTAACCCACGAGTTAAACGAAACGAATTAAGTCGAACTAACTAAATGAGTAGAGTCTAGCAAACCAAAGATATAATAAATATTTTAAATTTATATGTATATTTTTTAAATATTTAATTAATGAAATTACAATCATTAATTTATCATTATAATGTCAATATCTAATAGTTAATTGTTTAATTGACAATTATTTTATTAAGGGAAATTAATAAAACAAACTCTTTATTTTGGAATAAGGAATACGGTAATCCTTGAAGAATTTTTGCAAACAACTAAAATCTCAAACTATGAGAAATAAATGACGCAAACCTTCCTGTTATGTTTTCCGTCCAAAATTGTAGAGACAAACGCCGCAGCTACTCTTACGTTAAAGTCTGTCCTAAAATTTTTGTTTTTCCTTACCTGAAAAGTTTTCTCCTTACTGCCAATCTCGTCTGTTGGTCTCGACCTCCAAATTCGATGTTAAACTCTTAATCCTCTAAGAAAAATAAATTTCACTGTTAAATTCTACATTTGATTGAAAAGAAAATCAAACGTTCAAGAATTTCGAAGTTTACCCTAGAGAAGGACTTTTGTTGAAGGCCTCCACCCTCCTTTGTGTTGTCAGCAGGCTAGAGAGAAAATAAAGTTGATCCAGATTGCCAAAGGGACGTCCATCTTAAGCAAGAGACGTTCGTTTTGAACTAAGGGAAGTCCGTTTTAAGCTAAAACGATGTCCTTTTTGTCTGTTTTAAGCAACAGACATTCGTTGTTAGCTGAAGAACGTCCATTTTAAGCTGGGAACGATGTCGTCTTTAATAGTTTTAAGCAAGGAACGTCTATCATAGGTTGAGGGACGTCTGTTTTAATCGAGGGACGTCCCTCGCTTAACATGGATGTCCCTCAACTTTTGACGGACGTCTCTCGCTTAAAACGGATGTCCCTCAACTTTTGATGGACGTCCCTCGCTTAAAACTGATGAAGACGATGTTGTTCACAGCTTAAAATGGACGTCTCTAAGCTAAGAATGGACGTCCCTCGTTTAAAATGAACAAAGACGATGTCGTTTCAACTTAAAACAAACGTCCCTCAGTTCAAAACAAATGTCCCTCACTTAAAACGAACGTTCCTCACTCAAAACGAATGTCTCTCGCTTAAGACAAAAGTCCCCCAATTATTTAAGTCCTTCTTTGTCGTTGGATCAACCCCTTGTCGTTGTAGGACGTCCATTGTTGATGCCTTGGATGTCTCCGTTCGACGATCCTTGATGTTAACGAAACTGCATTAATGTATACAAATTTAGACGGGAAATGTGACTGCGATGTCCCTAGTGTTCTTTTCCAATAGTTCAAGCTTTTAATTGTTCGCGAATTTTCTTCAAGGTTTGACTTGTCGTTGATCCTAAACTATAGGGTCTGTGATGTTAATTTCCCTTTTATTAATATATAAATCAACATGTATTAAAAAAAAAATTTTATTTGCGACAATTCACTAAAAAAGAATATCACACAAATATCATTACAAATATTTGACAGTTGCATCACTACAAATTAGATATATCACAACTAGGTTGACACCTATCTAATTGTCAATCATTTACAACTTATCTTAAAAATCACAAGTTTTAAAAACTACTTCAAATTACAATGCAAAATCAAAAAAATTAAGATCTAGTCTTCAACGTCTAAATTTCTAAATTCGTCAAGTATTTCAATCTCTTGTTATTGATCTCTAATTTTCACTTCGGTTCAATGTTTGATGCAAATGAGTTCCTCCATGAGGCCATGTGCAATTCGTCTTCTACGTTTATTCTACATACGTCTGTCTGCACTAAAAGCAAACTTTGATTCTACAGTAGAGACCAATAATGTTAGTAGATTACAGGCTATTATAGAAAGAATATAATATATAGTAGAGTTTTTTTTCACTAATATGAAATATCAAAATCATCTTCTCAAGAAAATTGATAATGAGCTTCAATATAAATATTAAATTCATTTCTCAAAGAAATATAATAACTTTCGATTTCTAATTCACTTCATATATCATGTATATTAAATTGTGTAGTTACAATACCACCACTACTACTACTGCTAGGATAACTCTCGTTATGTGGAGGACGGCAACGACTAACATTAGGATATTTTGTTTTATAAGAAGAATATAAATTATTAATTTCATATGTTATTCGATCTCAAGTAAATGAAAAAGTAGCACGTAAATAAGTAACAATCTTATTTTGCATAAAACATTCCTTTTAATTTATATATAGAATTCATGATAAATGGATGTATAACAAAAAATAGTAGGAATATCATATTAATATTTTTAAAATTTTGTTTCTATTTTATTAAGAATATCACTAAATTAGCCTAATTATCGATCAAAATGCAAAAAATACATATTAAATTTACAAAAATTAGAAGAACAAGGTAAAAAGTAAATGGGTTTGTAGAACATGGGTTTGTAGTATCATAAAAAGTTTTAGAAAATCAAGAAATATATTAGCAAAATCACAACTAGATTTATCAAGATTAATATTTTATGTTTTTCATTAATATAAGCACAAATAACTTGTCAATATAGCCAAATATTTTTTAATAGTAAATAAGGTAAATTCTACTTATAATATAGGTTGGTTTTTAATTTTTTTTTTGTTTAAGTTGAGCAGCTTTACAAAATTCTTTATATTCTTGTTGTTTCGAATTAAATCCAATAATGTAAGAAAATTGTGGATCTAATTAATTCAATATGAGGTGAAACATAAGTCATATCATCTTTAATAATCAAATTTAAAATATTACACATACATCTCATACAATAAAGAGAATCATAGGTAATATATAATTGTAAATAATCTTTGAAAGGAGAAATAGTAACATCATTAACACTAACATTGTCAATAATTATATGAAAAATTCTATCTCTAATACAATATTTTTGCGACATTGTCACAATATATCTATATATAGTGATATCGGTGTTAGAATATTTACATTTATGAAATGCTAAAATTATTTTATTTAATTGCCAAAATTCATTAATAAGAAGTGAAGTTACAAATATATAACCTACAACAGTACGCACACTCCATAAATTAGACCTAATATAAATAGACATTGAAGAGACATTTGTAAAATATGTAATTAATTCATCTTTCATAACATAAAATATTTTAACAGTTTAATTCTTGTTGTACTTCTAGGTATACTAACTTTTTTGTGTGATTAGTTAAAAAATTTAGTTAGCTATTTCTATGTAGTTCTTCCTTCAATTAGATAATCTTTAAACAACAAACAATAGTTTTAACACACAAATAAATTAAAGAGTAGGGTAAGAGAGTGCAAATAGATTTGGTAATGCGGTTCAGCCAAATATATCTATGTCTGCGCTTTGAGAGTCCTCCTCAAAGATTCTATTCACTTTAACCTTCTCAGTTACAATTGACTTAACTTCATGATGTCAATTCAACCTTACAATGACTTTCTCGGGCTTCATCTTCAAATCAATTACATGAGAAAAATATTGGTGTTTCGATCTTTTGCACACACTTTCCTAATCATCAAAATGTAAATCTCAAATTTATAGTGGGAGAGATTAGGAGTTTGGGCTCAAAGTAAAGGCTTGAAAATCTATAGAAATTTTGGTAGAACTTCATTGCAATCTTCACAATTCATAAATTTTCCAACGGACCTCTCTTCTATTCATATACTTCTTTAGAAAAATTGTGCATTGGTTGACCACCCAACCACAATAGTTGACCGTTGCATGACCATTCGATTTTTCTGTGAGCATCTGGTCGTCTAAGAGAGATTCTAGTCTATCACACTATTTGACTTATCTTGTCTTCGGTCGACTGCTCTAGCATACTTTAGAAATTTAGAACTTTCTAGCATTTTTCCAGTTGACGTCTCTAAACCATGGTCGACCACTTTGTGTTCTTCAAACAATTTATGCTCTTTGTCATTTTCAAGGTTGACCACTCTCAGCCCTGGTTGACCTCTTTGTGTTCTTCAAACAAACCATTCTCTATGTGATTTTATAGGTCAACTACATCTCAACCCTAATCAACTACTTTGTGTTCTTTAAACATGCACTCTCTCTAGAACTTTTCCAATGTACTGTGCCTTTTCATAGGTCGACCGCTCTTTTAAGTTTGCACACTTCAACAAATAATGACTGTAAGGACTACAACAAGCATGTTAGCATACTTAAATACCCACTGTCGAGGATATTTCTAATGAGATAAATACATTAATGTATTCATCATAAATCACATTTTAATTTGTAAACAACTTTGAGGTAATTAAATTGCACACCGTCAAAACAATTAAGCTTAATTCTTATTAAGCTAACAGTCTCTCCCTTTTTTATGACAAAATGTTATCATGTGATTATCTGGATTAAGGATTAACCCTAATAATCATGTTTTGTATAATTAAATATGATTCAACAAAAGAGTGCGGTGACGATCATGGTAGTGATGCCATAGGATGTATCTCCTCGTCGGATTGACGGATAACTACATGACCATAGGACATATCCTGGCTCTTGGCTTGATAGAAAAGATACAATTCTTTTCTGTAATGCATCACATTAGCATTGCATTCCATTCTATCACTTACTGAGCATTAAGCTCATTAGTTAAGTCTTGTTGATGGAGGTATGTACGAGAAACAAAATAACAGGTGAAAGACAGTTGATGAAGGATTTGTATGGATGGATCTTGAGGCTGGCTAGGCTAAAGGTAGAGAGAAAATAGAAAGAGTTTGTAAATGATTTTGTGAAGTATTTAAATGGTGAAAGAAAAAGGTTTAAATTATCGTCTTTAAATGATTTAAGAACAAGGAATCTTCCGCTGCAGTTATAAAAGAAAAGTTTTAAATTTCACGTGATTTCAAAGGTAACAAAAACTAGGTTGTTATAGATAGGGTGGTTTCTAAATTATTTTATGTTATTGATAAATGTGAAACAAATTGCTAGTTAAATTGTTATACACTGTTGGATAGTTCTCCCAAGTGATAATATTGGATATATTAATTGGTTAGGGTTATATTATGTTGGCTATTAGGTATATTTCGAAATGGATTAAGCCACTGTATATATGCTAAGTAAAATCTAAGTATTAAGGTGATATCTATGAAGTTGGTTATTAATATATTCTTGAGTTTATGATTGGTTATTATCATGTGGAATAAATTATTGAGATGAGTTTTAGGATAAGGTGGTTGTTGGAATAAATGGTTAAGCTTGTAAATGAAAGGAGTGGATTGTATGTAACTTGATTTGTTGAGAGTAATGCTATGGAGAGAATTAAGTCCTGTTAAGTTGTAGTTAGGGATAATAATAATCCTTGAAGTGTCGTAACCTGCGGATAAATGATAGTGTTTAGAAAATTATTATTGATATGTAAATATTATCTAATTGTGAATAGGTTTTGGAGAAGGGTAACTCTAAGTGCTAACTCACTAAAGCTAAGGACTCTAGGTAAGTGGTACTGCATGTGTTTTGTCTGAAAGGGCCTATGTCACGAGAATTGGGGTTTGTTTATTTGCTTGATTTTTTGAATTGTATGATTATTAGATTAGGTTCAGTTTCCTAGTTAGGAATGGATCACGTTATGAGGACACGATCGAAGAACACGTTAGATAGGATTGTATGTGCACAAAAACTTTAAAACTTGGAATCCTAAAGTATACGAAAATGAATAAACGTGTATAAGTGGTTAGAGATGTAGGTTCTTGAGTTGGTCGCCTAGGTGTGTGCCACAGGATGGCTGCCTTGTGCATAAACCCCTCTAACTTGTGAAGTTGACATCTCTAACACTTGGATGGGTAACTGAAACTAAATGAAAATAGAAATGAATAAACATAAATAGGTGGTTAGAGATGTGGGTTCTTGAGTTGGTCGCCTAGGTGTGTGCCACGGGATGGCCACCTTGTGCATAAACCACTCTACCTTGTCAACTTGACATCTCTAACACTTGGGTGAGTAACTTGAACTAAATGAAAATAGAACAGTAATAGAGTTAAACGGAATATACGTAAATAGCAGTTTTTGTGGTCCAGTTGGATACGTCCAGCGTAGAAACAAAATAAATAACAGTAAACGAGAGGAACAGTAATAGATAAGCAAAACTGAAAACTTAGTACATACTTTAAGAGTTGTATGTATATTACATGTTTTACGTTTATGCCGCTTACTGACCTTTAGGCTCATAGTTAGGTTCTGTGATGTAGGTAAGGTGTCGATAATTAGATAAAGCTGATAAAGGACATAGTTGATGGAGAATTGTCGGGTATGCAGTTGGCAACATTGACCTTGGAGGTTATGACTCACAGAAATAGAATAAACATGTTTAATTGTTTTAAGTGATTCAAATGACTTTCAAGTGTTATTGGCTTCAAACAGTTTTAAATAAATGTTCTAGCGATGTTTGTATAAATAGTTTTTAAACTACTGGTTTGTGGTATTTATATGGTTAGGACTTCCGCTATATATTTACTTGGGTTTTCCCTCACGAGTGTTTTTAAAAGAAAAAAAAAATTTTATACGAAAAAAGTTATGGGATGTTACATTTCCACCATTCACTGCGAGTGCGTTTGCTACTGTGTGCGCCTACGGTTCCATGACTTCCACTGCTCAACGCACACCTTAATCCAAAATGACGGCATTTACCTTACTTAATACTCTTCCACGACATCCATCCTTGATCTTGTTAACCTAATTAACATTAGGTTTATTTGTTTTGATGATGTGTGGTTTATAGTTTATTAAGTTGTTTATGTTTTAAATATGTTTAACTTGATTATCATTTAGATTATTGTTGTTCTTTATTGGTAATACTCTCTAACAAGGGTATTTAGATATACTAATATCTTTGTTTAATTCCATGTAGCTAAAGGATACATCATTTGGACTTAGAAGCCTCAAAGATTGGAGTACACAAAGTATAGGTCGACTAAGGCATTGTGGGCAGTCAACCAGTTTGAAATAGAGAAAACTGCTAAAAAGTGATCAATAGGTGAAGATGGTTATTGACCGTAAAATGGACAAATTTGAGCCAAATTTCTACTATGTGAAGAAGCAGTCAACCGGGGATAAAGCGGTCAACCTTTCCGACTAGACAATGTAACGACTATATTCCAACGGTCTGGAGGTGGTCGACCAAACAGAGGGTGGTCGACCGGTTATGCTATATTTGTCTATAAAAGGCACTCAAAAGCGCACTTTAAGGAAGAGAGAATTGTACCGAAGTTCTGCCAAAATTCATATACGATTTCTCTATATTCAAATGGGTGCATAGGCCTAGCTCTTCCATTCCCAAACTTGTGATTTACATTTGGAGAGCTTAGATTCTAAATTGTATTTTCTATTTTCACAATCCTTGTACTCAAACTGAGGGTGATGCCCTGTGAATAGTCAAGTTGAGGGTGGCTCCCTGTGAATAGTCGTTATAAAGGTTTGGTTTGCACCCGTAATGTAATAACCCAAATTTTTATATCGAAATTGAATAAGGTTAATTGGAAAGTAATTTGGAATATTTGAATTTATTGGGTAATTTTCGGGGTATTACCAAGGACATAGTCGTTAGATGATAAATTATGAAAATTAATGTAATTAAAATAAACTTTATTTTAATGAGTTAAATTATTTTGTTGGGGTAAATTATTTATAGGGAATAATTTAAAAAGGGAAGAATTAGTGAAAGATTTAATTAGAAGAGAGATTTGAAATGAGGTGGAATTAATTTAAATGATGGAGTTAAGAAAGAATGGGGAGTGAACCGGTTCACAGTGAACTGGTTCGATTTGAAAGAGATAGAATGGCCGAAGGCCATTCTATCGGGAGGGAATTAGAAAGGGAGAGAGGGAGGAGAGGCGAGAGAGAACGGGGGAAGGGGAGATCAACGGCGAGATGCAAGGGACGAGCAGGAGGGAGTGAATGGGATGTGACAGCAGGCCAGCTGTTGTGACAGCGACGACGTTTTGCGAACAGATGGCGACGACGTTCAAGGCTAGAGCTCGCATTGGGCTCCGTTAGGTGGCGTTTCCAACGGCAAAATTAGGTACGTTCGTCGAAGCTCCTCCTTTGTTGTGTTTCTGTTGAATCGTTGTGGGTTGGAGGCAAAAATCAGGGGGCGAATCAATGAAATCCAATTCGTTGATGGAGTCCCCCATGTTGGTCGTGTGGGTACGAACTCGAACCACGACTTGGGGGAGTCCGAACTAGGTTTGGCTGGTTCAGACCGAAACTTTGTCGGCAGAAGACAACTCCTTAAATTTCTTCCAGCCGGGAAATGCAGAGAACTTGGTGGGGGAGTTTCTGAACCGTAAGAGGAAATAAATGGTGTTGTCGGTGGCTAGAGAATTGGAAGAATAAATTGAAATACAGAGGATGACTGAGGGGCTGAAAACTCTCGGGTGTGTGCTGTGCATGGCTCGACTACTTGTTGCTGGTGATGGTCAAGAGGTTGGAGCTCTCGGATTCTTCTTGGGTGAGTTCCAGGTATGGACTTCCTCTTCTGTTTGATGAATTATGCTTCAATGGGTGTTAACGTGGAAAATATGCATCTGTCAAGTTGAAGTTGTTTAGGATGGTTTTTGTTTAGTTGTGATAATGATATTCGAGGATGTTTCCTAGTTTTATATAAATTTTATGTGGAGATTTAAGTTAAAGAAGAAATGTAGGACAAATGGATGGACTATATTTCCTTGTGTTGAGCCTTGTTAGCATGTTGTTAATTGGACGTAAGGTTATGGGATCTTCTAACTGTTATTGGTCTGCAAATACATTTATGTTAGTGTTTTGGATGGATTTTTGATAATTAATACCTATGTTAATTACTGCGTTGTGAAATGTGAAATATCGTTGGAGGTTGGAATTGTTTGAGTAATGTAGAATTTGTATTAGTGGCTGGACTTGAGTTATTGGTATGTCATTTTATTTCCAAGTAAGTCTGTTGGATTTCGTCCTACTGTGTAGTGGTGTTGGTTGTTGAAAAGCTGTTGTGTGATATTATGGAAAGTTTACTGCCTTCATAAGATTAGGAAATATTGATATTAGTATTAATCTATGACGGTATTTGTGAAGGTATTAAAAAGAAGAAGAGGGATAATGACGGAACACTAACACGCACTAAGGGATTGAGGTAAGGAAATAGGGGTGTCGTGGCCAGAGGAGGCCCTACACCACAAGTAGAATGCATGAGTTTATGTTGGTTTATTGTAATGCTTAGTTGATTAGTCGATTTTAATTGATAATTCCTTGGTTGATTTCCTACGATTTCATTTCTTGTGATTGCTTTACCTAGATGTTAATTTTTCATTGATTTGAATGACGAACTAAAGGACGAATCGAAGGAAAGAACATAGGATGACAACTTAAGACGAATGAACGAGTGTCATTATGAAGATTTTATTAATATATTTATTTCCTTACTGCTATTAGTGCATGATTGTTATTTTACTACTATATGTAATTCAATAATCCTTATGGTAGTTATCAACTTGCAACTTCTTGTTAATAGCATGTTAACCAAATTGTTAAACTAAGCATATTAACTAGAAGTTACTTATTTAATGGTTGTTAATCGCTTCTTGAGCATGTTAAATAAATATTAGCATGTTATCTTTTATGAAACCTAAGTATGATTAGTAACTAGAACAAAAGCATGTAATTCAACTCGAGAACTTATTAATAAATTGAGCATGTTAATTGACCAAGCATGTTAATCATAATTAGTAAGTATGTTAATCATAATTAGTAAGCATGTTAATTAACTAGGATTAAATAGTGAGTATGTTAAATTACTAAGCATGTAAATTAACTAGGCTAACTAACTAGAATGTTAATCGTATCTCCCTTGAGCATGTAATCAACGTGAACATGTAATTATTTAGGATATTAATTAATTAGAATAAAAGTATGTTAAATCAACTAGAATAAGAATCACCAAATTACAAGCATGTTTTCTAAGCATGTTTCCGTTATTTGTGGTTTAAAGCATGTTTTCATGTTTAGTTTAACTTAGTTTAACGAGCATGTTTAGTTAATCGTCATTCATCGCATGCTTCTTTATCGTCTAGTTATTGCTCATTTACTTTCAATTACTATTATTTGTTGTATTCGCAGATTTCAATTTCAATTTGCTTTCAATTACTTTATTTAAATGTGCATTTTAATTATATAATCGATGCTTTACTTTTCTAAAGAGTAGAATGATAAAGAGGATAAAAAGATAATGAAGTAAACGAGAATGAGTCATGGGTTTTATTTACTAAGTGAATGAATGTCCTATGAATGCTTTTGTTATTGTTTTCTTGTATTGCTTACGATTCTAGATCCTTAGCATGTTATTTTCCGTTAAACCAAAGCATGATTAGTTAAGTAGAATAAAATCAGCGTAGGAGCATGTTAATATCTGATTAAATAATGGCTTAGCAATATAAACGTAGGGAGCATGTAAATGGACTAGGATAATTTACATGATAATCGATAGTATGTTTTTTATTCTTTTTCGAATGATATTGTTCTATTAATTCGAGCATGTTTTCCTTGTTCCAATTCATGGTACTTATTCTCTGTGGTGTGCAGTTATTTCCTTTGTTATGTGCTTTGCTTTCCTTATATGTGCTTTCAATTACTTCAAATGCGCACTTCAATTTCTGTTAAAGTTACGTTACTGAGCATCATGCATCATGTTAGGTTGAGAATGTATGGTCACGCATCATGTTAATAGAAAGTAATAGGGTGTGCCACCTTGGTGGTGGTAATCAAGCATGCATTATGTGAGATAAAATGTTAAGAAAATGAAGGATAGGGAGTTGGAGGGTGGATGGATAGCGGGTCTAGTTTGCAACTAGCCGAATCCCCTCCCAATCGGGTACGGGAGTTCTAGTTGCAAGTAAAAGGCTAGGTCTTATCACTATTCCACTCCATAGGCAATCATCCAATCTTCCGCTCGATGAACGAGTGATGAACGAATGAACGAAAGTAAAGTAAAGAACGAACGAATGACGTAATGAAAGGATTGGTTTGGGTGACCCCCATTCCAATAAGGATTAAAGAGAGGTATCTCATGTTGCATTAAACCCTTTTCTTTACTAAGCCTTTGGACTTACAGTTACTTGTGGTGTAGGTATAAGTATGAGTACAAGGAAAGAAATGCACAGACTTATGAGTAAATGCAAAAGACGACGAACAAATAATTAAGCAAGGATGAAGGATTTGCACGCGCGAGACTCGTGGCTGGTTAGGCTTAAATGAAAAGAGAAAACGGTTGTAATTTAATGATGTTTAATTTGTTAGTTTCATTAAATGCAGTATTTTAATTGAGTTCTTTTTATTAAGTTCCTTTCATCAAATTATTTACGCCTCTGCAATGTTTTAAATAAACGATATTTTACGCTTCCGCATTTTATTTATCAGTTTTCAATACGAGTTTAACTAAAGGTCAGTAGCGATCCGGTTTAGCGTCGCACTCTGATAACTGTTTTAAAAGGAATTTTAAAAGCCTTTTGAAAATTTTAAATTTCTAGCATTTTCAAGGAATTACGAAAATCCGGGTTGTTACACATAAAGTCAATCATCACTAACCGGGGAGGTTAGGTGATTAAGGATCTATAATGAGGAAACTTGGAGCGCGAATGTACGCCGGAGTTGCTGAACTGCTTGAACAAACTTGGTTTGCACTTTCTTTATCCTTTAACTCTTTATTATTTGTTATTAATTGTTTGCATTGAATGTGTTAAATCACTTAAGGTTTAGAGATTATAATACCATATGAAAAACATAAACAACTTTACTATCCTTTTAAGAGTCACACTCTCTCATACTTCTTATATGATTATTATGAAAGCATTATTATAGAATCAACAATATATTCTACACCATGATCACTTCAACCAACCATGAGATATCCTAAACCATTATCTCAATTTTATAGGCCATGAAGCCTTAAATTACTAATTTAATCTAATAAACTACGAAGTAATATATCTCACCAATAAATTGACTGATATAATTCATTGTATCGTATGATGTATTTAAATATTTATAAATTCGTCCAAAAGAAATTTCGGTAACTACAATTATGGTTCTAAATTATTTGAGAAAATTTGAAGATCAAGTGGATGGATCCAATGAGATTTTATTGCAACAAAAAATGAACAATTAGCATAGCTCAGAATTCAATTTAATATGATTGAAAATACATATTGGATTGAAAAAAGAGACACTTAATCAAGGTAAAAGATAGAAAGTTTAAAGTGGGATAGCATGTACTCCTTACATCTCCATACATGATCAACTCACAGAATAAGGGATAAAAATGATTGAATAGCTGTGTATCATAATATCGGCAAGCTATACATATTCATCATCTTGAGGAGTGCCGGAAAATATATTCAATACATTTTGATACATGAGTGTGTTTATTAATTAAGAAATTTCCATTAGTTAAGAAAATTTTTCAAATTTTATTTCTAAAATTATGGTTGAGTTGATATTGTAAGATTGTGTAAGAAGCTTATTCACATGATTGTAATATTGAATATTATGCAATATCAAAAATCAATTCTCCTAAACCATTTTCATAAATTTCTCAAAGAAATCATTGGATCTCCAAGGATCTTAAGACACATCTCACTAGAAATCAAGCCAACATATTGCTTGAATACTTAATTGGACTTCAAGCTTCATTTTCAGCTTTGTATAACGGACGGCTGTTTAAGAAGGCATAGACTGGATTAGCATCATTTAATAGAGCTACCAGGAGTCAGTTGGGTATTACCGGATTCATTCCTTGATGTTCCGAACAAAGACTGTGGTGTGGAGATGATGGATTAATTAGTGACTAATAGTGTTATGGTCTCTGAGTTTTCATATAAACCATCCATTGGTCAATTTCAGGCGACCTGACTATAGATGTGAAAGTCATTCCAAGGCCACAGTACAACACCAAATAGGCCCCGGCCACGATACCACATTCACTTTGTTCCGGCTTTGGTAAAATCTATTTTCAAATACGAATTGTTTGTGAAAGGAGGTTCCCTTCTACTCCGCATATTTTCATCCAAACGACAACATAACATGACATTTATCGAAATCCTTCATTGCAGCAAAGCCAGATCACAAGTCGGACATTAAGCACGGACAACATGCTTACTCGGCAACTGGAGTGAAGCAAGTCCCTTTCTCACCAGTAAGCTATTGCACAGGACTAGCAGGCAGGGAGTGTGCTTAGAATTCAGAATAGTAGAAAAACTCAGGGTGCTTGAAATGCTTGAATCTTTAAAAACATGATTCAAAGTGAAACAATACTTGACCAAAACGCACACCTCCTATCACATTATTTCAAGGCCTCATAAATACATTATTTTCGATCCTAAATAGAAAGCAAAATCTATTCTTAATTTCCTGAGTGCATAAGCATCTTTCTTTGTTCATTCCCAAAATAGAACGGAATGGAACCCGATAATTTCAGGGGGCCTAAACATCACTCCTTACTCAATCTCTTGGGGGTGTCATAGTTCCAAGGGTGAAGAATTACCAATGGGATCCTTATTTATCAACGACCCTCCACCATTATCCATGTGCATCGTTGCCATATGATTGTATATGATGCATGTGATTTGAAATACAAAAATCTACATAAAGATTTTATTTTAGACATTCAAATTACCATAACTTATCGACTAAGAGTATTTTTTTTTGCCATGACACCATAAGGGGAAATAAGGGAAACGATATTCAATATCACCATAAATTTATTTTTGAGCTCAACATAATAATTGTGCATAAGTGTCTCTAAGTGTGGAACCAAATTAGACAATGAGATCATACAAATTAGTTCCGCAGAAACAGAAAACAAAATTCTATTTTAGATTTCTATAGTCAAATTTTTCATTGGCAAATGTTGAGGAAAAAAATAATGTAGTTGGGAGGGGCAAGCATAATTTTGAAAACATCGAGTTGAGTACAGCAGGAAACAAGCAAAGCAAGTATAGTTCTTCCCAGAAACTTCACATCAATATATTAAATCAATCAAAGTATTTACATTATATACAAAGACCAGCACCAACTTCGGGTTAGCGGAATGAATATAGGAAATTTCCCCATTTTTACATTGAAATATGGAATATAAAGGACAAGACGCCACCTGATCAGCATAGTGAAGTCAATCTAAGGGGCACCTTCTCCCTCTCTGCTTCTCCGATCCCATCAGCAGCGAACCGAATGATTTTCTTGAAGGCAAAATGCACGCAATTCGAAAGAGCTATCCAGCACATCACCTCGTAAACGAAATCTAAAGCCGGATCAGAGGATGAAGATGAAAAAGGTTCATCCCAATTATTCCAACCGAATCTGTCAAAATTCCAACCCCTACCACCTCCTTCGCCTGCTCCACCAAATGGACCATCACCGCGGTCGCCTCCAAACTCCTCGTCTTCGCCGTCATCGGAGTCGCCGGCGTACGATCTTCGCCTTGTACGACGCTTTATCCGAAGAAGAGTACGAGGTGCGGTTCGGTAAGAACTGGATTTCACGGCTGGTGGAGCAAGAGCATCGACGGGGAATATTACCGCCGAGATTTGTAGAATTCCAGATGGAGGATAGTTAAACGAATTCTCCAAAATCAAATCGGAGATCGAGATGTTGTGGTCGGACAAAGAATCGGGCCTACGAAGAATGAATTTTGCAAATCCTAGACCGTGACTGGTAGCAACTGATACAGTTTTAGCAATAAGAGAGACATCCATTACGCTGACAATCCTTCGAATCGATGGAAATCGCAACAGAAGCGAGAAAGACAGAGCTAGGGCTAGGATTTCCGGGAAAACTTGGGAAAAGGAACCGGGAAAATTGTGGAGAATGAAAACCAAGATCAACACGCAAATCTCCCAATTGCCAGGTGCTCATCTCGATCGTATCCAGCTAGCCATTTTGGAAATACCAAGGCCGGCTCCTATGGGATCCGAATAACTAATGGGCCTGGATTTATAAAATTAGTAGGCTTTTTAAGGCAAGTAATTTTTTAAGGGAAAATGACAAATTAAATATTGTACTTTGTGATCAATGACAAATTAACTATTAAAGTATTATTATTAACAATTTAAGCACTAAACTATAAAAAATCGCTGCCTCGAATATCACTGCTAACTTTCTAAAAATTGTAGTGGTAAAAAGTAAATACCCATGAAAAAAATAGAAAGAACTTGTGATTTTATAAGAGACTTTCAGTGGAAAACAGTTAATATGTATGGAGAATGAATTTAGAAGATTTTGAATTTTGTAAAAGAATGAATTTAGAAGATTTTGGATTTTATAATTTAGAAGATTTTGTAAAAGAATGTTAATGTTTTAGTTTTCGAATAATTTAGAATTATTTTACAGTCTATGGAAGAATTAAAAGTTGTCTGTGTTGTCTGAGTTTTTTTTACGAAGAAGACAATGATTTTTCTTTATTTGTAGACATTCCTATGTGGAAAGACAACTTTCCTTTGCGGGACGTTGTCTTTCCGTAGCGGAATGTCGTCTTTCTGCATCAGAATGTCAACTTTCTGCAAAGTAAAGACGACATTCCTCTAAGGAAAGATGACATTCCTCTGTAAAACGAAGAAATTCCTTTGCGGAATGACGACGTTCCTCTGCGAAACGACGACTTTCTTGAGTTATATTTTTAGGATTCATGTTCTGTAGCAGAAAGAGAACGTTTCGCTGTGGAAAGCTAACATTTTGTAGAGGAAAGGCAATGTGCCATAGAGGAACGACAATGCTATTTAACAAAAAATGTAACCGCGGTTTTTACTCCCTCAATTTTCCATAGTTCAGTGGTTAGATTGTTAGGAAAAATACCTTAGTGGTTGATTTGTCATTGCTCACAAAAGTACGGTGATTGATTTGTCATTTTCCCTAACAATTTAACCACTAAACTATAAGAAATTGACAGAGTACACACCGCAGTTACGTTTTCCATTAAATAACATTGTCGTTCCTCTACGGAACATTGTCTTTCCTCTGCAGAAGGTTAGCTTTCTGTAGCGGAACGTTGTCTTTCAATTGCAGAATGCGAATCCTTGAAATATAACTTAAGGAAGTAGTCGTTCCGCAAAGCAATGTCATCGTTCTGTAGAGGAATGTCATCTTTCCGCATAGGAATGTCATCTTTCCTTAAAGGAATATCGTCTTTACTTTACAGGAAGTTGACATTCCGCTGTGAAAATACAACATTCTGCTACAGAAAGACAACTTCTGCAGAGGAAAGTTGTCTTTCTGTAGAGGAATGTTTGAAAAAAAAAAAATCATTTCCTTCTTTGTAAAAAAATACAGACAACTTGTGATTCTTCCATGGACTGTAAAACAATTCTAAATCATCCGAAAACTAAAACATTAACATTATTTTACAAAATCTTTTAAATTATAAAATTTGAAATCTTCTAAATCTATTCTGTTACAAAATATGAAATCTTCTAAATTCATTCTCCATGGATATTAACTCTTTTCCACTGAAAGTCTCTTCTAAAATCCCGTGTTCTTTCCATTTTTGCCATGGGTATTTGCTCTTTACCATTACAATTTTCAGAAAGTTAACGGCGATGTTCACGACGACGATTTACATAGTTCAGTGGTTAAATTGGTAGCGAAAATACTTTAGTGGTTGACTAGTCATTGGTTGCAAAGTACAATGGTTGATTTGTCATAGTTATAATATAAAATACCTTAAAAATTTATAAATTTTTTACTGTTAGATCATTTTTTATTTATTCGGGGTCCTTTCTGTCACGACCCGCAAGGGATCCGAGATAGAACGGGGAACGACTTGGCCCAAAAGAACCAAACCGCTCGTCCCTTTTGCTCTTACTATATATTAATTCTCAGCAGGAGACTTAAAATACTAATTATAAGTCAGGGCCCAACAAACATGGGCTGAACAGGTCCAACAGTAATATCAGATAACATAGTAATATAATCAAAAATAAAATAAAGTAAAGTATTGTATGAAAAGTAAATTAATGATTCGCGTCGTTTGAATATGAGATAAATCTCAAAATATTCACTTAAAAAAAATTATGTAATGCAGTGCATAAAATAAATCTCTACCTCAAAGTGGCTTACAATGACCAAGGCTTAATAATAATCCAAGTAGCCCAAAACTAACGTCCAATAATTTTAATTTAATATTGGATACATATCCAAAAATTAAGGTAATAATTTTTGGGGTCAAATTTCATAAATTAAAATATTCAATTATCATTTAAAATCATTCCAAAATTGATTGGATAAAATAACCCAAAGTTCTAGTTCAAAATAAGCAAAAATTGGCCCAAAAACTAGTAGGGACAGGCCCAAAACAGGCCTGGACCACACCCAAATTGGTCTTAGTTTGTTGGCCATTTGGTCCAGGCTTTAGGCCCAGACCGTGGCAAATTTGACTCCCACAAGTCAGACCTTACGAATCTAGTTTGCAATCCGCACAGAAGGGATCACATCTCCTTCTTCGATGCGAATGTTTTTGTCATTCACCCTCCCGAAGCTCCCGACTTTGTTCTTTGTAGCAAACAGACCCGACTCTGGCTAAGACTCCCTGTCTCGGCCAATCGTCCACTGACCGAAGTCAATGATCCAACAGAAGGTTCATCGCGACTCAGCGCTTGCTAAGTCGCTGCCTGACGTTTCTTCACCGACGGAAATTTGCGTAACAGAAATGTAGGATTTCGACCAATGGTTCAACCACAACAATCCATATTATCACATAGTAATCCAAATCCAACACTAGAAAAACGGAGCTACACCGAAGGTTTTTTAATACCTCTTTAGACCAACGACTTCTGATTATAGTGATTTATGTAATTCTCGTGAAATCCCACCATTTTTCCCCCTTCAACGCTTGGTTTTCCTTTAACAAACCAAACCAAATTTCACTACTTCGAGTAAGAAATCGAATATGCAGGATTGAGAGGAAAAGGGGCTTACCAAATGATAAAGACTCGATCGCAGAGTCTCAACTTTTTCACCTAAAATGGTAGAAGGTAACACTGTCTGACATAAGGATTTCACTGCAAGAAGAGGAAGAGATGAATATGGGCATGTGAAAGGCAGAGGGAAGTCAACATTATTAAGGTTTAATGAGGGAAACAATTCGAGGAAGGAATCCCCGATTACCTGCAAATTTCCAATTGCAGTTTGGGGAGTCATTTAAAAAAAAAGTCTCCCCAAAATTTTAATTTTAATTTATTAATTTATTTTATTTTTCATTTATTTTAATAGCAGATATTACATTTTCCTCCACTTAAGAAATTTTGTCCTCGAAATTTAGAACAATCTCAAGAGTACCATTGAACAAACGGGGATACTTAGTCAACATATCAGATTCAATTTCTCAAGTGGTTTCTCTTTCATTATGGTTCTTTCACTTAACCCGAACAAGAGGTATTCCACAAAGATGCAAAACTCTGATTTCACGACCCAAAATTCTTAATTCTTCCTCATAAAACACATCCTCTTAGATAAAAACTTCAATAAAAAAAATAACATGCGAACGGTCAAGAATGTATTTTCTTATGCTAGAGATACGATAGATATTATGAACATAATTTAGTTGTTGCAGTAATTTCAATTGATAAGTCACCGCACCAATACTCTCAATAATCCAAAAAGAACCTATATATCTTGGGACTAACTTTTTTTTCACACCAAAACGACTAATACCTCGACGAGGTCACACCTTTAAAAACACAAAATTATCTGCTTCAAACTCCACCTCCCTTCGTCAGAGGTTTGAATAACTCTTTTTGCCGACTCTAAACTAAACTTAGTCGTTCCTTAATAATTTGAGTTTTCTCAACTGTCTCTTGAATCAAATCAGGCCTGAGTGTGACACGCTCCTCAGTCTCAGCCCAACATAAATGTGATCTACACGGTCTTTCGTACGAAGCTTCATATGACGAAACACCGATACTGGTCTGATAGCTGTTAATATAAACAAACTCCACTAAATGTAAGTGTCTTATCCAACTATCACTGAAATGTAGAATACAAGATTTTGACACATCCACTATAATCTAAATAGTATGCTAAGACTTACCATCTATCTAGGGATGAAGTGAAGCATTCAAATTCAACTACGTATCTAAAATTTTATGAAGTGATCTCCAAAATTTTGACGTAAATTCTGAATCTCTAACATAAACAATACTTGAGAAAACACCATGAAGACGAACGATGTACTCAATATACAACTTAGTTTCATCAAAGAGAAATCCATTCTGTCTGGAATAAAATGTATGAATTTCGTCAGTCTATCAACAATCACCCTTATGTCAACAAATTTTGGCACTGACCTGGGTAAACTGGTTACGAAATCCATGGTAATCCTGTCCCATTTTCACTCTCAGATAAACAAGGACTACAACAACCAGCTGATCCTTGATACTCAGCCTTAATCTGTAAACAAGTTAAACATCTCGATATACACTCAACTACATCTTGTTTCATTCCAATCCACCAATACTAACGTTTTAGATCATGATACATTTTTGTACTGCCGAGATGAATAGCAAATATGGATTTATGGCCTTATGCTAAAACGGCTTGCCTCAAATCCAAATCACTAGAGACAACTCAATTCTTGAAGAAAAGGAATCCAACAAAACTGATCTTACAACCATCAAACCGCTCACTAGCCTGAATCTTTTTTAATCTTTCTTTGAACTCATCATCAAACCTTTGCAAATCTTTCACACGTTGCAAAATTGTTAGAGTAGCTACTAAATTAAAAACTCGAACCATTTGACCATCCTCTTGGTATTGTAGCTCAAAATCCCCAATAATCAGACATCTCTTCCAATCATCCAACACAATATAAGAAAGAGATTATTGAGGTTAACAACTCAAGACATCATCTACAACGTTCTCTTAACCAAGATGATATTCTAAAATGAAAATCGTAGTCCTCCATATACTCAACCCAACATTATTGTTAGACATTCAAATCACGCTACGAGAAGAAGTACTTTAAACTCTTGTGATATGAAAATACCTCAAATTTGACATCATACAAGTAACTCTGCCAAATCTTCAAGGTGTAAATAATAGCCGCAAGCTTCAAGTCGTGAGTAGGGTAATTTCACTCATGTGTCTTTAATTGTCGATATATATAAGTTATAACTTTATTCTTACAGAATGTAACCAAAACTAACTCTTGATGCATCATTATAAACTGCATAAGGCAAACTCTCATCAAGTACTGTCAAAACTGGAGCAGTAGTAAACCTTTGCTTGAGTTCATGAAAAGCATCCTGACACTTTTCATTCCAAATAAATTTCACATCCATACTGGTCAACAATGTTAATGACATAACAACATGAGAAAAATTATGTACAAATCGACGATAATAACCAGCCAAACCCAAGAAGCTATGCACTCCAGTAACATTTTTGGGTGGCTTCCAATCAGAGATGGCCTCAATTTCAGCTTAATCCATGGAAATGTCATTTTGAGAAACAACATGGCTAAGAAATTTCACTTCAATCATCCAAAAATTGTACTTTTCACGCTTTGAATATAATCGATACGTTATTAGCATCAGTAGAAAAATTCCCAGATGTTCCATAGGTTCATCTAGAGTTTAGAATATATGAGAATATCATTGATAAAGACTACCATGAACTAGTCAAGATATGGTCGAGAGACTCGATTCATGAGATTCATAAAAGCAGCTGGTGCATTAGTCAACTCAAATGGAAGCAGCATAAATTCAAAATGTCCATATCAAGTACGAAAAGCAGTATTCGGAATATCTTCTTCACATATCTTCAGTTGATGATAAGCAGATCTTAAATCAATCTTCGAGAAGCACAAAGATCCTTCAAGTTGATCAAACAAGGCATCAATCCTCAACAATGGATACTTGTGCTTTATTGCTACATGATTCAATTTGCTATAATCAATGCATAGGTGAAGCGAACCATCCTACTTCTTCGAAAACAAAATGGGCACACCCCACGGTGAAACACTATTTTAAATAAACCCTTTGTGCAGCATATCATTTAATTGGGTTCTCAATTCATTTAATTCAGTAGGAGCCATGTGGTACGAAGAAATAAAAAAATTAGAGTAGTACCGGCCATCAAATAATGCAAAAATCAATCTAGCAGTTGGGTGGCAACCCAGACAGATCCTCAGGAAAAACATCAAGGTAATCACAAACCACTGACAAATCAAAATTATGTCTGACCGTAACAAGGTCACCGCTAATAACAAAAATATCACCGTACGACTCCAACCACCCAAACAGGCTGGCAAAACAGGATTAATAGAAAACATACGACTATTACATGGAAGCACTAGAATCTTTCCATCTTCTAATGTAAGGGTAATATGTCTCTGATAACAATCAATCTTAGCTTTGAGTAGGTTCAACTAATCCATACCTAGGATTATGTCAAACATATCTACAGGTATAACTATCAGATTAACTGATATTCATGTCCGCCAACAATAAGGGCAATAGATTGAACAACGAGATTCATTTCATATCTCTTATTCAGAGGAAAACTAAAAATTAGGGAATTTTTTAATTTCTCTATAGTCACACTTTCCTGCTTCAAATCATGATAAACACTGATCATATTTTGGCGATGATCAATGTTGAAATAGTTGTTTCCAAACATTGCCTCAAACTAAGTCCATATCATCATAACTAGCGGTTAATCCAACTTAAGTGACTTCTACCATACTTTGGCCATCTTCTCGAAATAGAAACTTGCAAACTCAACCCAATGCTTCAATGGAATTCCAAAAGCGATCAAATTTCTTTTCCATCACCCTTAACCAATTTTCAACTCTCATTGAATAAGCTCCACCCACAAACACTAGACTTTAAATGTTTTATAATTTCATCCTACGTGATTTCAATACAAGTTACTTTCAGAAAATTCTCTATTGAAGTCATCATTCCACTTGAACAACTCTAATCTTTGGTCCAAATATTCCTAACTGCCTATGTAGAAATTTACATTAGTGCCGAATTGTACAATTCAAAGACTAATTAGAAGTGTTTACCAATAGTTTTCGAATCAGAGTCTTCAAATGCAAGGTTCTAATTTAAACTAGCAGATTCCCAATATGAAAGAGTAAGCATTGGATTTTGAAAGAAAACAGAGGCTATGGATTTCTTTATATGATAGGTTTTTTAAGTTTAAGCTTCATAAGCCCACACATATAACCCTAGAAGAATTTGCAGACTCATATATTCAAAAGGTTATTTCTACTCTTTTATAGAGTGTACTCATTATCATCTCTAACTAAATTTGGACCACTCCAAATTACTTGTGTCCAATTAGAGAAATGCCTTCATCCACCAGCAGACAACTTCAAGCTATCTTTCTAGCAGCACCTTAACGCAAATTAATTTTTGTATTGTATTCTTAGGCACAGTATTTGTAAATCCTTGTATATTACTATACTACCTATTTTATAGATATCATTTTTCAAGATGGAACCTAGCTATGATACCAAAAATTCTCTCACGACCTACAAGAGACCCGAGATAGAACGTGGAACAACCCTATCCAAAAGAACCGAACCAACTGACCCTTTTTCTTTGACAATATATTAATTCTTAGCAGAAGACTTAAAATACTAATTATTAGCTAGGGTCCAACAAACATGGGTTTAACAAGTCCAACAGTGATATCAGATAACATAGTAGTATAATAAAAAATAAAACAAAATAAAGTATTGTGTGGAAAGTAAATTAAGGATTACAGTCATCCAAATAAGGTATACGTCACAAAATATCTCTAAAAGGAGAATACTAAATAAAAATAAAACTTCACCGGATCTAAACTTGACTTCGCAACTAGAAATCTAACTGATAAAATCTTGAAAGTTGTCATTAGGGTGAGTTGACTAAACTCGATAGGGATTATATTTTTAATAAATTTAATTAAAATGATGTTTAAGCATGCATGAATTTAAAACTCACATTTTATAAAATTCATTTCAGAAAAATGTGTACAAAAGAACATGTGTTTCAAACCACCCACTAATATGAGGTACATAATTTAAAATAAGTCATTGTTGTACTAATTAAAATTTACAATGAAAATTGAGTCACTCATAGACTCCGGGCACACCATGTCATATGCATATAATAGAATAAAAGCGATGTTCGGTGATCGCAAAAGCCAAATAAATATCCTAATCAAGTTTAGGGATTCAAAACCCAAAGACACGATACATACAGATATCTTATTACCCATTTTAACAACAACAAACACATTCTAACACGTCGAATGTGTGTAAAATAAAATAGACCTCGAACCGGGTTGATTGAACTCGGTTCACACGACTGAGTTAATCCAAAAATATAATATGCATGCTTAATTTAAACATGTACAGTGAAATAAAATATAATATAAAAATCTAACGGCCATGAAATGGACACATCATTTTAATATGAGATAAATATTAAAATATGCACTTTAAAAAAAATTATGTAATACATCGCATAAAATAAATCCCCCCCTCAAAGTGGCTTACAATGACTAAGGCTTAATAATCAAAGTGACCCAAAACTAACTCCCAAAGATTTTTAATTTAATACTGGGTATCTATCCAAAAATTAAGGTATTAATTTTGGGGCGAAATTTTATGAATTAAAATGTCTAATTATCATTTAAAATCATTCCAAAATTGATTGGATAAAATATCCCTAAGTTTTGGTTCAAAATACGCAAAAACTGGCCCAAAAAACTGGTATGGACAGGCCCAAAACAGACCTGGACTGTGGCACAAAATGGTCTTGGTCTGTTGGCCATTTGGTCAAGGCTTTAGTCCCAGACCGTAGGCCCAACTGCAATAGATCATAGCCCACAACTCAGACCTTACGTGTCACGACCCGGAGGGGGGCCAGACAAAAACGCCAGGCCAAACGACCAGATCTTCGTAGAAAACCCGATCGCCCACCCCCAGACTTGTTAAATTATTTCGGAAGACTTTTATAAATACCCAGCCACGACCCACTTGTGATGGGTCACGATTCATTTACTAATTGCGAGAATAATTAATATTGCAAAAATGATAAACTTTAAAGTCCAAATGATACTGTGCATACAAACTAGGAAATCCAACAACCAAGTTAAATATTTTTACAATCATCCAAATTAAAAATAATTAGTCGTCTATTGTTACGCTTACTTATGGATAAAAGTTTAACTAGTTAACGAAGAACTAATGTAAATAAGATCTCCAATCTGATTCCCGCTCAAGCTTACTTAATCTTCTCTTTACCTGGAGTGGTGGGAGTCGTGGGATGAGTGACTAGTTCAGTATGGAATTTATACTAAATACTATGCTTGTGTAAAACTTATTTTACCTTTTTTTTAAAACCATGAGTTTCGGAGAATCATGCACATTTTAATAAAGCATTGAAATCATTTTCGTCTCAAGGAAATCAGACTCAAAGGCCTCTGACGAGATTTAAGAAAACTTGGTCGTATACATAGACAACTATTAGTTAAAATATTATCGTCGTGTTTTGTTACGAAATTGTGTGTCGTGAAAAAGGAGGGTCACTCAAGGACTTCCCCGAACAAACGCACAGAAAGACGGCAACCGTTTCCGAGCAGCACCTCATGAGCCTGGAGGAATGAGAAAAGAAAAATGACGACGGTCTGTAGACCCGGCTCGTCACCCAGGTTGTCGTGCAAATTTCGCTACGACACGCCCGTAATATATATACAGATAAAAAATAATACCCTGATCAGGTTTAGGAATTTGCAACCCACGGAAGCGTCATCACCTTCCCAATGTCTCCTATTTTCACACAGCGCGCAAACAAAACATCTCCACGCTGTAGGAGATGTATCGGGGATGTCCCCTTGATACTTTGACGTCGAGACCGTGCAAAGTGTCAGGAGGATTCATCCCATACAGGTTATAATCATCACATAAAAACATGAAATCTAATGCACAAAAGTAAACGTGTAAAACTTTCGTACATATATAATATAAAAGCTTATGTGCTGTCGAACAGTCCCCGTCAGGTTTTTCATGTGTGGTAATTCACAAAATAGGGTTTTATTTTGAAAACTATGCAATGCGATGCAAGCAACTAAGTATAAAGCCCCTACCTCGACGGCGATCTCTCCTCTTGTCCGAAGGAGCAGTAGCCTCAGGTATCGGGTCGAAGTCCTCGAACTCGTTAGAGCCTAAAAATATGTCAAACACAATAATTGAAATCAACATGCCAAAAACAATGAGTGGAAGGGTTCCTATATTGGGGTAGGAGCCCAACCAATGTGTAAGTGCCGTATCTAATAACCTCAACAAAATTTTCAAGCTTTATCTAACATTATTCCTTAAACTCCAAGTCCAACTTTAAACACTTATACAGTCCCCAGAATATAAAATCTCATTTCTTTCTTCACTTTCTCAATGGCATAATTTCAATCCGTCAACACTTCAAAAAGAAATTCCACTATCCAAGATATCGATCCCCAATAATCCTCTTCGATAAAACCACAACCAAACAACCAACAATTCAATAATCTCCTAACTTCATCACTTAACAACTTAAACATGACGCCCACTAATTTGAACTCAACCAACAGGACCAATCAAATAAAAATCTCCAAACTTCACTCCTTAGTTCACAACATTTCTTTCACAAGTATCCATTGACTTAAACCGATTGAAACACTTACACTAAGACACATGCTAAACAATTTGCAGTGCCATATTTTGAAGTGAAATGACCACTGGATAAAACTCTACAAGACTTCCCTTCCCATCCAAAACAGGTTGCAGAACCAAAATAAAATTTATACAGAATCCATATCAACTTCACGGTTGTACAGAACCTTAGCAAACAGAGCCTTATCATTGACTCTTTCATCCAAAATCCCGAAACGACATAGAGACAGTAAATCGGAAACCATAATCAAAGCACGATCGGCCATTCCAAAATCGAAACACAATCGGCCATTTCTCATCAACAAGAACTAAACCCAAAGCTTACATTAACCAAAGTTTGCTGAGAGACCAAGAAAATGTGCAGAAACCTTACCGAAATTGGAAGAAACGGCGGAATGGAGCTTCCCGGTTCAGTTGATCGTCGTCTAGACAGCTCGGCTATGTCGGAGCTGCTGCCGTCGCCTGCGCTCGGAAGCTCGCAGTCGGGACGGTTCTCGCTCGAACAGAATCGGTCGTCGTTCGTCTCTGCACGGAGCTCGCCAGTCGTCGCGCTTCAGTCGGGTATCGTCGCCGGGATCGCTCTCTCTTTTCCTCTCCTGCAATATGTCCCCGTCGGCCAAAATGAGAGAAACCCTAGTTTTTCCCCCTTTTCATTCCCTATCAGCAGCACCTTCTCTCAATGTCCCTTCCACCCTTTTAATTCTTATCTTTAATTTATAAATTTCATTCCAAGTTTGCACTTTAAACCTCTATCTCACGTGAGAGACCACTTCCTTCTTTTTATTATTTTATTCCCTTTCTTTTAGTTACTCTCGCTTAGTTAAATAAATACATTCTAATTTTAACTCCAACTTCCTACTTCAATCCAATATATTTCAATTATCAACCAACAACATTTATCGTTTTAATTAATTCTCTAATTCTATTTTCTTGAAAATTCTCGAGCTTTACATTGCGGGTCTGGTTTGCGATCCATGTAGAAGGGACCGCGTCGCCTTCTTCGACGTGAACGTTTTTGTCGTTCACCCTCTCGACTTCCTTCTTCGCAGTAGACAAACCCAACTATGCCGAGACTTCCTATCTTGGCTAGTCGTCCACTGACCGAAGTTGATGATCCAGCACAACGCGCATTGCGGCTTAGTACTTGTGTTATGGTATTTCCAGGAAATCAAAGGAAAACAAGCAATTGTATTGATATTTAGAGAACAAAAGGTTCAGATAAGAAGAAAATTACATGGAGAATAGAGAAGAAATAATAGAGGAAGAAGATGATGAAGAAGATAGAATGAGAAGAGAGTCACAGAGAAGAGGAAAGAGAGATAATAGAAGGCTTCACTTCATCGACGCCCCTCTCTAGTGCCGTAGTTTCCCTTTTAAAAATAAATTGTATATGCCTAATCTACCATCAAGCTAACCTACCTAGACAATAAGAGAAGTGTCATGTAGGTAGTAAAATGCTCCATCATAACAATCCACCCCCTTACAATATACTTGTCCCCAAGTATGTTAAATTTTGGCAACATCATCTTCTCTTCATTGCATATTACTACAAAAGTTGAATCTACATCGATAATCCCATTTGAGGCGATGCTGACTATGCTGCCATCTAAGGAGATCCCAATATAGAAAGGAATTGACGACGGATGGTAGATGTTATGTGCCGATGTTAATTTCAAATCATTGGTTAAAATTGCTCCATTTCTCAGCTGCCTCTTCAATCGATTAGAAGTGTGGATACCATTTTCTTCCTTTATGGCCACAGGTGGACTCACTGTGATGTTGTCTAGAGGTGAAGGTTCTATGGATTTTGTCAATGGTATTGTGGAGTTTGCATTGTTAGATTATTTTAATAATCTATTGTGTGGTCCATGTTAATTAAAGTTTATTGACTTAATATTAAAGTGCTTAATGTGATGATTGTTAAGCGTAAAATAAATTAAGTTGATTGGGTTTTAACTCCCTCTCCTTGACCTTATTAAAGTATAAAATATATGGTTAAAGAGATATATATAAAGAGATATGAATGAAAGGGTATTTACATATATTCCCTGTAAGATGAAAGTTCAAATCTGTAAATTCTCTTTAATAAATCTCTTTATATTCTCTAGAAGAGATTGGAACAAATAAGAGTTTTGAACATTAGGGTTTTGAAGAAAGGGTTTTCAGAAGAGTTTCAGAAATCGTCCATCTCTCTCTAGAAAGGTAACCATTCGTCTCTTGATCATTGAAGAGAAAACTAAAGGAAAAGGATCAAGGCGATAAAAGCATTACGCATCTACGTCTACATCAAAAGCATGGATCAAGGTTGATAATTTATTGTTTTGTTTATCCATAAATTATAGAAACATATTGGTTGAATCTAGTACGTTAAATTGGGAATTAAAGTATTGTTTTGAATGTAAAATTCATCTAACAATTGGTATCAGAGCACGGTAATTAACGTATTGATTTGCCATGAAAAAAAAAATTAGGGTTTCTGCATAATTGTTTTCTGCATAATGGATGAATTTAATTTCGTGTAAAGGTAGGAAATTTCTATAAGAATTATGCATGAAACATTAGGGTTTTTCTGTGATCAATGTTTTTGCATAATTGTTTTCTACATATTGAATGAAATTTATCTCGTGTAAAGGTAGGAAACTTCTATAAGAATTAAGCATGAAAAATTAGGGTTTTTCTATAATTATGGTTTCTGCATAATTGTTTTCTACATATCGGATGAATTTATTTCGTGTAAAGGTAGAAAATTTTAATCAAAATTATGTGTGAAGAGTATTGATTAATGCAATAATTGATCTAATACTCGTGATAGACTAAAAGAAAATTATTAATTATAAACTAGTAGGTCACCCAAAGGTGTACCAATGTTTATAATTAATAATATTAAAGTGACAAAATCATGGTGATGTTATTGAAAGGAAATTATTAATTATAGACTAGAAGGTCACCCAAAGGTGGACCAATGTTTATAATTAATAATATTAAAGTGACATATTTACATATTTGATTAATATGATTAAATATCCAAAGATATTAATCATGTTATATTAAATATGTTTATAAGTCTATTAAAGTTTATATAATAACATCAATTATCGATTATTTCTTTAAGGATTACCCAAAGGTCAACTTAAAGAAATAAATTATGGTGATGCTATTGAAAAGAAATTATTAATTTTAGACTAGTAGGTCACCCAAATGTGGACCAATGTTTATAATTAATAATATTAAAGTGACATATTTATATATTTAATTAATATGATTAAATATCCAAAAATATTTATCATGTTATGTTAAATATATTTATAAGTCTATTAAAGTTTAAATAATAACATCAATTATCGATTATTTACTTAAGGATTACCCAAAGGTAAACTTAAATAAATAAAATTATGGTTATTTATCTGAATTTGATTTAGTGAATGAATGAGCATGTATTTTGTTTTTGCAGCCACTATTAATTTATTTTCCTTTGGAAATTCTTTACTCAAGTTCAATGATTTGAACTATGCTGATTGGTCTGAACAAATCCAGTTTCAACTGGGTGTATTGGATTTAGACCTAGCATTAGTTTGTGATAGACCACTAGCTATTAATGAGACCAGTACGGAAGCTGACAAGTCATACAGTGAGACTTGGGAGCGGTCTAACAGGCTGAGTTTGAGCTTGATGAAGATGACGATGACTGAAAATGTTAAGCCATCAATGCCAAAGACAAATGAAGCAAAGGAGTTTATGTCTAAAATTAAAGAATATTCTCAATCAGACATTACAGATAAGTCTGTTGTAGGGAATCTAATGAGTGAGTTGACGACCAAGAAATTTGATTGGTCTCAACCCATTCATGATCATGTAACAAGCATGGCCAATTTGGCAGCAAGGCTGAAAACGTTGGGTATGGATGTGAGTGAATCATTTTTGGTTCAATTTATCATCAACTCACTTCCTCTTGAGTTTGGCCAGTTCCAGGTGAATTACAACACCATTAAAGAGAAATGGAACTTTCAGAAAATTAAGGCCATGTTGATTCAAGAAGAAGGGAGGTTGAAGAAAATGAAGGACCATACTGTTAATTTGAAGTTTCAGAAGGAAGTCAATAGTAGCAAAGGAAAGCCAAGTATGAAGAACAAACAGAAGGGAAAAGGCCAATTAAAGATGAAAGATGGCCAAATCCGAAAAGAGCTTAAGTGCTACTTCTGCAACAAAGCTGGACATATCAAAAAGGATTGTCCGAAAAGAAAAGCTTGGTTCGAAAAGTTATTTGTTTCAGTATGTTTTGAATCAAATATTATAGAAGTGCCTAGTAATACTTGGTGGTTAGATTCTGGAGCTACTACTCATGTGTCTAATGTTACGCAGAGATTTCTTTCGATCCAGCCCATAAACGGGAATGAAAAATTTCTATATATGGGAAACAGAATGAAGGCACGGATACAAGGAATTGGGACGTATAGATTGATCCTGGATACTGGATACCACCTGGATCTAGAAGAGTGTCTTTATGTTCCTGAATGTGCTAGGAATTTAATTTCTGTTGCAAAGTTGGATTATGTAGGATTTAATATTGAGATTGGTAATGGTGTTTTTAAATTGTATAAACAAAAATACTATTATGGTTCTGGTATTTTAAAGGATGGTTTATACTGTTTTCATCTCAATGCTAAATATATTGAATCTCTGTTTAATATTGATCATGTGATTGGAACTAAACGTAATGCAAGAAATGAAAGTTCTGCTTTCTTATGGCATAAATGTCTAGGTCACATATCTAAAGAAAGGATGATGAGGTTAATGAAAAGTAATATTTTACCTCAATTAGATTTTGATGACTGGGACGTGTGTATAGATTGCATTAAAGGAAAGCAAACTAAACACACATCAAAGTATCCCGCCACAGGAAGTAGTGAACTTTTAGAATTGATACATACCGACATATGTGGTCCATTTGACATTCCTTCATGGAGTGGTGAAAAGTATTTTATCACTTTTATAGATGATTTCTCACGTTATGGTTATTTGTATCTACTGCATGAAAAGTCTCAAACGATGAATGTTCTAGAAATATTCATCAATGAGGTGGAAAGACAATTAGATAGAAAAGTAAAGGTGGTGAGATCAGACAGAGGTGGTGAATATTACGAAAAATTCGATGAGAATGGACAAAACAAAGGTCCATTTGCAAGGTTTCTCGAAAGTCAAGGCATTTGTGCACAGTATACAATGCCTGAAACACCACAACAAAATGGTGTAGCTAAAAGGCGGAATCGTACTCTTATCGAAATGGTTAGGAGTATGATAAATCAAAGTGATGTACCTTTATCGTTGTGGATGTATGGTTTGAAAAGCGCTGCATATCTGCTGAATAGGGTTCCTAGTAAGGCAGTTCCTAAGACACCTTATGAACTGTGGACGGGAAGAAAACCTAGTTTAAGACACATTCATGTTTGGGGTTGTCCAGCAGAAGTAAGGATATATAATCCACATGAAAAGAAGCTCGATGAAAGAACCATCAGTGGTTATTTCATCGGCTATCCAGAAAAGTCTAAAGGGTACATATTTTATTGTCCAAATAATAGTACAAGAATAGTTGAATCTGGAAATGCTCGATTCATTGAGAATGGTGAGTTCAGTGGGAGTGATGAATCACGAAATGTGAATATTCAAGAGAATCGGGTGGAAGAAATAACACCTAGTACTTCTCATCAAGTTGTCATTCCTTTTGTTGTATCACAGTCCAACAACATACCGGAACGACATATGAATATTCAAACCAATCAAAGTGAACGCGTCAATGAAGAGCATAGTAATGATGATCAAGTCGTAAGTGAACCATCACAAAAACTAGAATTGCGAAGGTCTGTAAGGCAGAGGAGACCAGCTATTTCTGATGATTATGTGATTTATTCACTTGAAGAGGAATGTGACTTGAGTAATGACAAAGATCCAGACTCATTTAATCAAGCCATGGAATGTAATGATTCTGAAAAGTGGTTAAATGCTATGAAAGAAGAGTTGAAATCGATGGATGACAACAAAGTTTGGGAACTTATAGAGTTACCTGAAGGAAAGAAATAAGTTGGTTGTAAATGGATTTTCAAAACCAAACGTGATTCAAAAGGTAACATCGAAAGGTATAAGGCCAGACTTGTCGCCAAATGTTATACTCAGAAAGACGACATTGACTATAAAGAGACCTTCTCTCCGGTTTCAAAGAAGGACTCTTTAAGAATAGTTATGGCTTTGGTAGCTCATTATGATTTAGAGCTTCACCAAATGGACGTAAAGACCGCCTTTCTTAACGGTGACTTAGAGGAAGAAGTGTACATGTATCAACCAGAAGGGTTTTCATTTCCTGGAAATGAAAAGTTGGTGTGTAAATTGAATAAGTCAATTTATGGATTAAAACAAGCTTCCAAACAATGGTATATTAAGTTTAACGATACCATTACGTCATACGGTTTTATAGAGAACACCGTTGATCAGTGTATCTATATGAAGGTCAGTGGGAGTAAGTTTTGTATCCTAGTATTGTATGTTGACGATGTTCTTCTTGTTGCAAATAATAAGGAAATGTTACATGACATAAAAGCTTTTCTCTCAAAGAATTTTGAAATGAAAGATATGGGTGAGGCATCCTATGTAATTGGAATAGAGATATTCTGTGATAGACAAAAGGGTTTATTGGGATTGTCTCAGAAAGGTTATATCAATAAAATTCTTGAGAGATTCTGAATGGATAAGTGTTCCGTTGGTGGAGCTCCAATTCAGAAATGGGACAAGTTTAGTCAAATACAATGTCCAAAAGGTGATTTAGAACATAAAGAAATGGAATCTATTCCATATGCATCAGCTGTAGGAAGCTTAATGTATGCTCAGACATGTACTCGGCCAGATATCAGTTTTGCAGTAGGGATGCTGGGTCGATATCAAAGTAACCCTAGAATGGATCACTAGAAAGCTGCAAAGAAAGTCCTTAGGTATTTACAAGGAACAAAGGAATACATGCTCACTTACAGAAAATCGAGTCATCTTGAGGTGATTGGATATTCAGATTCAGATTATGCCGGATGTGTAGACTCGAGGAAATCTACCTTCGGTTACGTGTTCCTGTTAGCTGGAGGAGCCGTGTCTTGGAAATGTGGAAAACAATCTTTGATTACTACTTCCACTATGGAGGCTGAATTTGTGGCATGTTTTGAGGCTACAATTCAAGCATTGTGGTTGCGGAACTTAATTCAGGGTCTAGGAATGGTCAACAGTATAGTTAGACCGCTGAAAATTTATTGTGATAATTTCGCAGCTGTTTTCTTCTCGAAGAATGACAAGTACTCGAAAGGAGCAAAACATATGGATTCAAAGTACTTGGCAGTCAAAGAAGAGATACAAAAACAAAAGGTGTGCATTGAGCATATAAGTACAAGTTTAATGATAGCGGATCTATTGACAAAAGGATTGCCACCCAAAACCTTTAAAGAACATGTTGTAAGGATGGGTTTAGGTGACAAATCCTAGTTTATGTGATTGTAAAAGTATAACTTGTATCTTATTACACCTTTGAATTCAATTAAAGAAGATGTTTTTGTATGGATGTTTATTATTCATATGATGGTGTATATAATTAAAGTTGTTTATGAATAATATGTAAACTTTATGAAAAGTTAAAGTTGAAAGGTATATATATATAGTGTTCCTCGATTAAAGAATTGATGAATTGTGTTAATTGTGATACATGGAAAGAATCATGTCGTCAATAAAGACTTGTGATTGCCATGATCCTATTATACAATTCATTATGAAAAGAACACTTGATAAATTCACATTATAGTACACTATAGAAAGGATTGTGAATTACAAGTTGTGACAGCTGAAAAGTAATAGCTGAAAATCGATTTTATTAAAGTTACTATAACATGGCCCAAGTGGGAGATTGTTAGATTATTTTAATAATCTATTGTGTGGTCCATGTTAATTAAAGTTTATTGACTTAATATTAAAGTGCTTAATGTGATGATTGTTAAGCGTAAAAAAAATTAAGTTGATTGGGTTTTAATTCCCTCTCCTTGACCTTATTAAAGTATAAAATATATGGTTAAAGAGATATATATAAAGAGATATGAATGAAAGGGTATTTACATATATTCCCTGTAAGATGAAAGGGCAAATCTGTAAATTCTCTTTAATAAATCTCTTTATATTCTCTAGAAGAGAATGGAACAAATAAGAGTTTTGAACATTAGGGTTTTGAAGAAAGGGTTTTTAGAAGGGTTTCAGAAATCGTCCATCTCTCTCTAGAAAGGTAACCATTCGTCTCTTGATCATCAAAGAGAAAACTAAAGGAAAAGGATCAAGGCGATAAAAGCATTCCGCATCTACGTCTACATCAAAAGCATGGATTAAGGTTGGTAATTTATTGTTTTGTTTATCTCTAAATTATAGAAATATATTGGTTGAATCTAGTACGTTAAATTGGGAATTAAAGTATTGTTTTGAATGTAAAATTCATCTAACATGCATAGGTTGATCCCTCTAGTGCTTCTGAAATATTAAAAGTAAGAGGACCCTCATAAAAACTCCATCCATAATTTCCACCCTTCATGATAATATCCACCTCTTTGTATCGATCCTCCCCAGTATCTCCACAGAAAAAGTAAGAAGGTCGTTCCAAATCAAAATTGAAACAGCAAGGATTCCTCCATCTGTAAGCCCATATAACTAGTTCAGATTCTTTATCATCAACATATGGGTTAACTTTTGGAATAGAGTAGTTTCCCTTAGACCCAGGTTATTTATTTCTTCAGCGATCAGTATGTTATCTACATCGAGCCTCATAATCTTTCCAAGTAGAGACTTTTTTTTGGTGCCAAACTTTGCATATCGCTTTCACCACCATCCCCCATCATAAACTACATATAACCATCTGGTCTCAAGAGTATCCGTCTGGCATGATGAGATGAAGTTAGGAGCCCCATGGAATTTATCCTTCTCACTTCATATGCCTTTGCACTTGTTGCCAAGGAAGGTTCAGATCCGCTACCATTAGCAGAGAATTCTGCAACAACAATTTGATATCGGCATGGCTGAGCACCATTATCAGTTGGTAGTTTTGAAGGATCACAGTTAACATCTAAATTACATGAACATCTTCCAATATAGCTTGGCCATTGGACCTTGTCACAATTGAAGAAAGCAAAGAATTGACCGTTTTGTTGGAAGTTAGGATGAAAGGCCATCCCCAGCATTCCATATACAATATCCCAATGAACTATATTAGTTATTAGTTATATCAGGATTAGTTGCCAACCAGATTTTCCCCAATTGATTAGAGAAGAACGAGCAATTAAATCCCTCAAGATGAGCAACCATATTAAGAAAAGACCCATTTCCAATTTTCTCCAGACACAAATAATGAGGTGGTGTAGAAATTTCAGTGTTATTAACCAGAACAGGTTGGCCATTAAAGCATACCAACTCATTCGAGGATGATCCACCAAATTGCTTTATTGGCTTTGATTCCACATCATGAACCATGTCATCGTCAATGTAGAAATCCACTTTGGCGTTGGACATAATTTCTCCATCAGCATCAACAGCGTGGCTTTTGAGCTTGTATGTTATCGGGATGGTTCTTAAAGTTGGTTCATCTACTTTCATATAACTTGCAAGCTTCCCAAGAGAAATAGTGGAATACACCTTCAAAAAAGTTCAAACACCTGATAATATTTGTTGCTGCTTCACTTCGTACGTGAATAGTTTCAATTGAAGTCGATAAGCATCCTAGTTATAGTTTACAAAGGGCTCTTCAAAACTTGGGACTGAAGTTGTTATGAACTTTGCGCAAGCATATGAGAAGAGCTCATCATAAATAGAATATGCCTCATCATCATATCTTTGCATTCTATTCATCTTTAACTGAGCGTTCACAGTTTTTTCAACAAGCTTCACTTGAGGGCAAAGTGAAAGACATATTGCCAACAACACATACATTTGCTCATTCTTTTTCAGTATTTGTTCATATTGAGGAGATTTCTGATGGTATTGCTTGGCTTTATAAATATATAAAAGAATCTTATTAAATTGACAAATTCCTTTGACATACATTTGTAACATTAGATTGGCAAATCCAAAATGATATATGGTATTTATATGGCTCCTAATAACACTCGTGTATATGCCTTGTTGACTAATGTCAATGGTAAGTATGCACTTTAAACTAGTATGATAATCACCCAAAAGGCAATGAACATGCAGCAATCCCACCATGCTGAAATACCCCAACATCTTCAATGAACAAGTACCAAACTGCAGTGGCTAGTCATTTCTTTCCAGAAGTTTCAAAATCTTTATCATGATGAATGTTCCCAATAAGAAATTTGGAAGGATTATGCGCTCAGGAGTAATCATCATCAATTCTATAGATGAAACATTATATGAAGACAATTTGAATTGTTTTTTCCGTGTCGACCTATAATTCAAAATCTTATGAATTAATATATCTGTGGCAACTACAACAATATCAAGAGAATCAGAGGTCCAAATATTGGCTGAGCAAGATTGAAGCACCACCACATGGACAAATTAAAACATTGACAATTTAAACAAAAGTGTAACAATTTCAACTTCCAACAACTTAACCAGAGTTTAGCACTTCAAGCAAAGCATTCAAAACAATTCAAGATCATTCAAGACCCGTAATGTAGGACTTCCTCTGCTCAATTACACATTTCGATCCTTACCTTAGCTTCCAGCTCAATATCCAGCAGCTTAACCAAGCAAAAACAGTAGCTTAAGGGATGTCCTCTAACCTTCCAAACTTCCGATAAATCCCTAAGCAAAAATAGTATTTAGATTCAATACACAGCAATTTATCCCAAATCAGGGGTTCATAATCAGACCAATAAATTTTCGTTAATTATACCTTACCTTCACTGTGGACAGCTCCTTATAGCTAACAACTTCAGGGCAACCACTAAGCAAGACTTCTCTGCACTTAACTCAAAATTTCATCACACTCACTAAGTCCACACACCCCCTCTCGCATCCAGTTTCCAGAGTACCTCAAAGAACATAGTAGACCCACTACATATAGATGGAAGGGAGAGAGAAGGAGAAAACGCACCTGAATACTGTAGCCCTGGATCACACACACCAATGGGGAGTGGTCCATTGAGAGGAATTTGCGTGGAAAGCTTCTAACTTACCAGGGATGGAAGAGACGTCCTGCAGGAAGGCTGGGAATAGAGAGAAAATTCACTAAAACACGAAATTGGAAGAAAGAGAAGAGATATAAAATGGATTTCTAGGATTTTTCCGATAATTCAGAGGAGTTAAGTCATCCGCACTCGTCTGAAACCCAGTTTGGGACGAGAAAATGCATCCCAAAGTGTCATCCGTACCGTCCGTAGGTGACATTCGGACGAGATGTCTCGTCCAAAGCTTCGTCCGCAATTCATTTGAATGTGTCATAAAATTGTCCAGAGTAAAATCGGATGCGAGCCATCTTCGTCCGCAAGTCATCCGAAATGAGTTCTAAATTGTACATATTCAAATCAAATGCAAACCATCCTCATCTGCGTCATCCGCAAGTCATCCGAAACTCCACTGTTTTGTATTTTTCCTTAAATTTCCACACTTAACTTATTTTCAAATATTAACCCTGTATTTTCAAAGCATAATTGATGTGTTCCATCACACAACATGATATACTATTTATATATTCAATTTATCAGATTTAATACATCAACAAAAATGGGAAAATACTTTCAGGGAATTACAGTGAGTGACCTCTTCTCTAGTAAAATTTGCTAGAGCAAATGAGCACACCCCTTCTGGAGCCACTGGTTGTACCACAGCTTGCTCAGTGTCAAAATCCACCTTTACTTTCTAATCATCCACTTTATGGTCTTCACAATCTTCCTCAATGGCATCTGGGTTGTCCAATCCTTTTTTAATCTCAGTACTGAATCGATACAAAGCATCGTCATCAGCCATGAATAGTTGATGCTGAGTAATGACGACCATCATCGCATCTAATTTGGCCAAAATATCCTGTTCCAATTTCTGAAATGAAATTTCCAATTTATGAAACGAATTTTCTAGCCGTTTGATAGTTTTATCATTGGATTTTAAGTGTGTTTCCATCATAAGAATCTGTGACTCTGATACCAATTGTTATGGTATTGCTAGGAAATCAAAGGAAAATAAGAAATTGTATTAATATTTAGAGAACAAAAGGTATAGAGAAGAAGAAAATTACAGGGAGAATAGAGAAAAAATAATAGAAGAAGAAGATGATGAAGAAAATAGAATGAGAAGAGAGCCACAGAGAAGAGAAAAGAGAGATAATAGAAGACTTCACTTCATCGACACCCCTCTTTGGTGCCATAGTTTATATTTTAAAGATAAATTGTATATGCCTAATCTACCCTCAAGTTGAGCCCCCTAGACAATAAGAGAAGTGCCACGTAGGTAGTAAAATGCTCCATCATAACAGCTTGTTGAGTCACTGCCCAACGTTTCTTCACCGACGAAAATTCGCGTAATAGAATTGTAGGATTTCGTCCAATGGTTCACCCACAACAATCCAGATTAACACACAGTAATCCAAATCTAGCACCAGAAAAATAGAGCTACACCGAAGGTAAAGATCGGGTTTTTAATACCTCTTTAGACCAATGACTTCCGATTATAATGATTTCTGTAATTCCCGTGAAATCCCACCACTTTTTCCCTTTCAATGCTCGGTTTTCCTTTAACAAACAAAACCAAATTTTACTACTCCGAGTAAGAAATCAAATATGCGGGATTGAGAGGGAAAGGGATTTATCGAATGACAAAGACTCAATTGCAGAGTCTCAACTTTTTCACCTAAAATGGCAAAAGGTAACATTGTTCGACGGAAGGATTTCACTGCAAGAACAAGAAGAGATGGATATGGGGATGAAAGGTAGAGAGAAGTTGACATTATTAAGGTTTAATGAGGGAAACTATTCAGGGAAGGAATCCCTGATTACTTGTAAATTTCTAATTGCAGTTTGGGGAGGCCTTTTAAAAAAAAACATCTGGCCCAAATTTTAATTTTAATTAATTTTATTTCTTTATTTTAATGGCAGATATTACAACGATGTTTGTGGTGGTGATTTTTCATAGTTCAGTGGATAAGTTGTCAGTGAAAATATTTTAGTGGTTGACTTTTTCTTGACTATAAAGTACGATGATTGATTTGTTATAGTTATAATATAAAATACTTTTAAAATTTATAAATTCTTGAATGTTAGATCATTTTTTGTTTATTCGAGGGCCTTTCCTTCCCAATTCAAGCAATTACTATTATTTTCTGCTAACTTTTCAAATGCTCTTTCATACTTCACACCAATTTCTAACATCAAATGTGTAAAGTTCCATCAAGTAAGCACAATAAGGCACAAATTACTCTTACATGTAGTTTAATGCTATTAACACAAGCCCTAATTATCGTATTCTTGTAGACAAAGACCTAACTTTTTCGTGCATTAGGTGAATTAAGTGTATTAAGTTTTTCGTGCGATAATTAATTCTCTAAACTCTAAGTGATTTATCAAGCATACAAGTAATAATAATAATAATAATAATAAAGAGCTTAAGGGATAGAGAGTGCAAACGATGTTGTTCACGCGGTTCGGCAACCCTATCCGATGTCCGCACTCCAAGCTTCCCACTTGGAGATCCTTAATCACCCAACCTCCCTAGTTGGTGATGATTGACTTCACGGGTGTCAATCAAACCTTTACAGACTGTTCTCAGGGCGTCACCCTCTGGATTGATCTTCACGGGCGTCAATCTAGCCTTTGACTGTTGTGGGGCGTCACCCTTTGTGTTCACAGATTACAAATTGGAAAATAGAAAATTACACCTTAGAACTTAACTCTCTAATATGAAATCTCAAGCTGAGGATTGAGCGAGTTAAACCTATGTACTCATTTAAATAGTGAGAATACAAGTATAAAATTTGGCAGCATTTTGGTAGGATTCTCACTTGTTACTTTGAGCTTCAGAGTGCTTTCTATATATAGACCATGCTTGAGCAGTCGACCATTTCCTTTTTGGTCAACCACATCTATCGGTTGGGATGTGACCATTATGCTTTAGGTCGTCCATTTCTCGCGTGGATTTGACAAATCGGTCAACCATTTTCTTTTCAGTACCACTTCTCTAAAGCTCAGAACATTCGATTGATCAGCAACTCGGCTCCTCAATCGCATCTTCAACCACAGAAACTAGCTTAAATTTATCTTATTATGCGGTTGACCATTTCTTTACTGCCTGACCGCTTGCTCAACCGCTAAACTGCTGAGCCTTCTGCCTTTTGAATTTGGTCGACCATGTCTCATTTGATCGACCGCCTCCATCTGTTCTTCATAAATTTGGTCGACCTTCTCTCTGCAATATTCGACCTCTTCTGCAATATTCGATCTCTTCTCAGTGTTTTGCATTTCTTGAAGCTTCTAAGTCCCAATAATCAACATGCTTATAGTTATTAATCGCACGTTTCGTTGCTTACTGCTTTCCTAGCATGTTTTGTTGTTTACAGTTTTAATAGCACGTCTCGTTGTTTACAGCTTTATAATTAAGCACACTTCGTTGTATACAGTTTTTAAGAGCATGTTTCATTGTTTACTGTTTTTATAGCATGTTCTGTGAATCGCACATTGATTATTTATTTACGCTTTCATATGAACTGTTGTATGCATTTACGAGTATCATGCATTACGATTCTAGAAAAAAGATAATGAACGATTAACGAACAATAAATGAACGCTTAATGAACCATAAATGAACGAACAATGAAAAATAAAAGGTAAAGAAAAGAAGTTATAAATAAATGAACAATAAGTAAATCAAAGAAAAGAAAAAAGCAACGATATGACGTGAGGCTATTTAAGCCTGTGTGGCACGGCCGCAAGCGAGTGTTCAGATTATGCCATTGTCGCTAGCAAGCTTTCAGATTATGCCATTGCTGCTCATATCTGTTGCAAGGTCCCTGGATTATGCCGGAACAGTCTCTGGATTATGTCGGGACATAACGGCCAATGATTAGCAGTTTTTCAGATTATACTATCGCTGCTATATCAGAGAAAAAAGACGAAAACAATGAATAAAACGTAAAAGATGAAAACGATGAATAAAACGTAAAAGATGAAAACGATGAATAAAACGTAAAAGACGAAAACAATGAGAAAAACGTAGAAGATGAAAACGATGAATAAAACATAAAAGACGAAAATGGTGATTAAACGTAAAAGACAAAAAGATAAGAAAAAGAAGAGAAACCTAAACTGCATACGATTTTAAAGATGCACAACATGAGCATATAGTAGCATGATAGGTATTATCACTTACTGAGCTTTAGGCTCATTAGTTTAGGTCTTGCGATGTATGTACAACTACGAGAGAACAAGGACAAACAGATTAGGGAGCAGCTGATGAAGGATTTGCACGGGCGAAACTTGTGGCTGGTCAGGCTAACAAAGGTAAAAAAGAATAACGAGTTTGTAAAATGTAAAGGAACATTTTAATTAATCGTCTGTAAATGAAATATTTACACTTCCGCCAAGTTTTCAAAGAAAAAGTAATTTACGGTTCCGCTATGTTTTAAATAAAAGATTTTATAACGCTTCTGCATTTTATTAATTAGATTTTCATAACGAGTTTAACGAAAGGATAGTAGCGGTCAGGTTAGACGCACTCTGATATTTCTTCAAAAGAGTTTTAAATAAACAGTGTTTTAGTGGATAAATAAAAGTTATAAATTTTAGCGTATTTTAAAAAAAAAAAGGTTACAAAAAACCGGGAGGTTACATCGTGATTGTCTTGGTGAAAACAAAAGAATGGTCGTGATTAAGGCATTTTTCTCTGGAATCGATGTAATCAGAGTGGCGCAGAGGAAGTGTGGTGAGTGAGTTCAGGGGTTTGATTGACTTTTTGGTTTGATGAGACGCGTCGGATGTTGTTAAGCTAATCAGGTAGCAATAGTTGGACGATGAGATTTGACACTTAGTTTAATGTTTGTTAAGTTATGAGGGTACTACACTGGGCAAATTTCGAGGATGAAATTTATATAAGGGGGAAAGTATGTAATACCCCGACTTTTTATGCCAGAATTTAATAAGGATAATTAAAAAGTAATTAGGGATATTTGGATTAATTGGATAATTATCGGTCTATTATCAAGGACGTATTCGTAAGATTTTAATTTATGGGAATTGTTAATTAAGTGGGAATTAATTATGATTAATTAAGGAGGAATTAAAATAAATTCAAATTAAAAAGGGTTAAAATGAGTGAAGGGAAGGAATGAACCGGTTCAGTCGAACTGGTTCACTTTGGTTGGTCCACTGGCGGTCTGGAAACTTAAAAGAGGAAGGGAGAATTTTAAGTGGCCTTTGGCCATTTTGTGCGAAGAAGAAAGAAACAGGGAGAAGAGAGTGCGACTTGAGAGAGAGAGAGGGGGGGAGGGAGAGAGCTCGCTGGTGGAGTTCATGGTGATGATGACGACGATGAGGGTGAGCTTCTTCGCAGTGAAGGGATGACTCCGGCCTGTGGTTGTCTGCTGGCGTCGTTTGCGAGAGTCTAGGGCTCTGATTCTGGGCTCTAGTGGGCGCTGTTTTTTGGCGACGATTCGAGGTATGTTTGACCAGGTTTTCTCCTTCTTTGCATTTCTATTGATTGGTCGTTGGCTGGAGACACGATAGCAGGGACGAAATCAGACATTTTGCATTGGGCAGCGGCGTCGGGTCGGGTTGCGATTAGGTGCTCCAACCAGGTTGCGTTTGGAACCCAACTTGATCGGTTCGGGTTGAATCGTTGTCCGCTACGCAGACAACCCCATCCTTTTTTCCAGCCTGGAATCGCACCCCGCATGGTGGACAACCTCTGAAAAGCTGTAGAGGCATGGGATGAATTACTGGAAATGGATAGAGTGGAGGCAGGGACTATCGGGCATGCTGGAGATTTCACTCTCTGCCTCCTGGGTATTGGCAGAGTGTCGTCTCTGGTGTTGATATATAGAGAAGAGGCAGAGAGAGAAGAGTGGGTTGCTGGATGGAAGTGAACGGCCGAGAGAAAATTAATGAAGAGAGAAGAGTGGGTTAATGGATGGAAGTGAATGGCCGACAGGAAATTAATGGAGAGAGAAGAGGAAGGAGTTGCTCTCGGGTCTTCTCTGCAATTACCCCTCGGGTGTTCCTCAATGTAAAAAGGGAGTCTTTTGTTGTTTGTTACATAATACTAAAATAATGTGCTCTGTCATTGGATTTATGTTCAGTAAAATGCTCTCCTTGATTGAATGTTATGGATTATCTGCTTTGGTATATGTATATATATACTGCCTTGTGAAACACTTAGTTGGTTTAGAAATATTTTTGCTAATTGGTGTGGACTATTGTTTGTTGGATGATCTGTTGGAGGCATTAATCTGCTGGTTTAGAAATGGATATTGGTTGCTGGAGATGGATTGTTAATATGTGGATTATTGTTAAGTGTGAATATTATTGATAAGGAAAAGCATTAATTGGAAAATTAATTGAGTATAATTTGATAATTGAAGATTTATTTGATGAGAAATATAATTGGGAATTATTTGGATAATTATTGAGGATTTATTTGATGGAAAAAAAATTAATTTGGGAAACCGAATAGAAGAAATTAAATTAGACTGATAATTATCATCAAACGATATTCGGAATAAATCGAGAATTTCAGTTTGAGTTGATTATTACACGGTATGTAAAATTAATGTTTACACATATTAAAAATAAATTAAAATAAAATAAATGTTGATTAAATAAATAGTAAATGGAATTACAAATTTAAAATGGATAAAATAAAAAGGGAGAAATTGAAGAGAGGTGCAAGTGAACCGGTTTGGTTCGGGCTGGCTCGGTTGATGGCTAGTCTGGGTTGGTTGCAAAACAAAGGGGGAAAGATTAGGTTGGCTAGTGGCCAATTTGTAGAAAGAATGAGGGAGATGAGAGAGAGAGAGAGAGAGAGAGAGAGAGAGAGAGAGAGAGGGAGAGAGAGAGAGATAGAGAGAGAGAGATAGAGAGAGAGAGAGAAGGGAGAGTGAGCTCGGGAAGGGCGAGTTCGGCCAAGGCTTCTCCAGCAACAAGTGGCACTATCAGGCGAGTTGTTGATGGCAAGGTGGGGAGAGTCGAGTTGCGGGCTAGGGCTTGGCAATGCCAGAGCTACAGGAACGAAGAACGAACCACGAAGCGTCAATTCGTAGGCGACGAATGAACCCGTGTGTTCGCTAAGGTAAGTCACGGTTGTTTCTCTAGCGTTGTTTGCTACTGCATTTGGATTGCTTGGATTTGCAGCTATGAATTTCAGGGATAAACAATCGGCAGTGGCAATGTGCGCGTGTGCTGCTCGGGCGATGGGCTTCTTTCAAGTGTGTGCCTCGGCGAAAGGTTGAGCTTCCAGGAGTGATTCCGATTGTGGCAAACTGCCGGCGACCATGAGAGGTAAGGCCCCTATGTTCTGGCTTCTTGGTCTCCATTGCCGAATGTTGTTAATTTCCTTGGTGTTGTTCTGGGTGTTGGGTTTGATTCTAAAGTATTCCTCCGTTCTGTTTTCTTGTGTGAATTTGTGTTTTGTTGTTGGGTTGAGTTGGTTTGCCTGTGTGATTGGCCCATGGGTTCCACATGGATATTTGTTCCACTTGGTTTGCCTTGCCCGTGGAGTAATGTGGATCTTGATGGTTTATCCTTTGTAAATTCTCCATATTAATTTCCCTTTCTAGGTGGCTGCTCTTGGGAGGTTTAGTGTGTTGAGATGTGTGAAGTGGATAGGGGGTTCTCTGGGGAAGATAAAAACCGTGTGTGTGCAGTGATGAAAGACAGTGAGAGTTATGGGTGGAGGAAAGAAGAAACTCTCTCTGGAGAGTTGAGAGAGACAAAGAGCAAGTGAGAGATAATGAGTGAAAGGCATAGAGAGTGTGAGGAAAGGGAGAAGCTGGAGATTTACGGGTGAGCTTCAGATATTCAACTTTCCCATAATTGATTTTATGGACTATGTTGGAAGGTGTTTTGTAAAGAAGTAGGAGAGGAGAAATGGAAAGTGTGAGCCGTGTGTGAGGAGTGTTCCGCGAAGGTAAAGCCCTAATCATTGCAGGTCTAGTTCTGTCTTCAGGTAATGTTTTCCTCCTTTGATTTAGGGATTTGTGATTCTGGTTAAGTTTTCTGTATGATTTAGTGAAGTTGGAACCCAAGCAAAAAATAAGAAGGAAGACATTGGTGAAGGACAATGGGCAGTGCATGAATCCTTCATGGCTGGGAGCTCTTAAGATAACAGTTTCTTCCCCTGTTGTTGGACGATTTTCGGTGGATGATTAATGCCCCTGATGATGCTCTGTATGTTGGATTTTTGATGATAAATCGAAGAGTATAAAAAAATGGGTTTCCTTTCATTGATTACTGCTCTAAATGGATAAAAAGTTTATGGATGTTTGGCACGGTTATTGGATTTGGTTATGTAAGTGTATATGTTCTCTATAAATTACTATTATAGAAAAAGGGTTGATCTGTTGATAGATATTGTTCCCTGTTATTGTTATTGCGCTATTAATGATTTGGAAATATTATTATGTTAATTGGTGTTAGTAGATTTGGAAGATGGAGAATATGGATTGTGCTCTGTATTGAAAAATGACCCTTTGGTAACTACTGCTTTGATTGAAATAATTAAGAATAGAATTATTGGACACTGTTGAAGAAATTATACTGACTATTATGAATAAATTGAATAATTATAAAATTAATAAAAATAAATTAATGAAAAATTGTAAAGTAGTAATTAAATTTAATGAAAAATTGTAAAGTGGTAATTAAATTATTAAATAATAAACAAAAAATAACGGTCTCAAGGTTGGGGTTCATCATTGATAAATATATTAATATATAAATGTTAATTATTTTGAAGGTATTAAGGGAGAATAAAGTGCTAAATGCGTTACGGACCGCAAGTAAGTGATATGCATGTGCTTTGATCTTCGGATCCTATATCACAAGAGTTAGAAATTGTATGCTGATTGTTTACCATTTTGTTATGATTGATGTCGAGGCTGGGCGAAGCAATGGTGTATGTGAGGGCATTTATGAGTTGATGCGCACGGCCGCTAGTGCACTACGATTGATGTCAGAGCCGATTGTCGTGCGTTCATGCGTACAACCGCTAGCACAGCTTTCGGTTAATACCAGAGCTGCTTATACCGAGTTGTGGGGTTACTGTGTATTGATGTATACAGCAACTAACATGCGGTTCGGTCGATGCCAAGCCTTTATCACATAGTGGGTCGCCGATTGATGTCAGGACTGGGTGCATCGATGTGCATGGTTATTGGGTTGCCGATTGATGTCGGGACGGAGTGCATTGATGTGCACAGTAATTGGTTGTCGATTGATGTCGGAACCAGGTGCATTGATGTGCACAGTTATGGACATTATGGGTCAGAGTGGCCTGCGTGGCCCAGCTTCCCAAGGATATAGAAATAGTAAAATGAAAACATAAATAGAAAATGAAAACGAGTTTTTAAAGAGCATAGCACGTGCATTTTACAGTTTTATTTTATATCACTTACTGAGCGTTATACTCATTAGTTTAAGTCTTGTTGATGTAGGTATGCAAGGAAGCATGTTATGGAGCAGTTGATGAAGGATTTGCACACGCAAATCTTGTGGCTGGCTGGACTAAAGAAGTAAAGAAAGGAAAGAGTTTGTAAAGAGTTCGTAAAGTATTTAAATGGGAAAAGGAAAGAATTGTATTCATTATATTCTTAAAGTTTTTGTTTTGAAAGTTCTTTCGCTGTGTTTTATAAAAGAAGTTTTTCCAAACTTTATTTATTGTCTTTAACGGATTTTATAAAAAGTCCTCCACTGTCCTTGCAAAAAGAAAATTTTTAAATTTACGCAGTTTTAAACATAAGAAAAATTGGGTCGTTACAGTTACGTAGCATATAAACTGTTGTTTGTTAATTAGCATATAAATTGCCTATGTTGAATAGTGTGTAAACTGCTGTTTATTAATTAGCATATTAATTTCTCTCTGTTGAATAACGTGTAAATTACTCTTTTTTAATTAGCATACAAATTGCCCTATGTTAAGTAGCATATGGTTTTTCCTTATAAATTGTCAATAAATGCTAGATAATATAAATGGATTGTTTTAGCTTAAGCATGAATTGTTATACCACTGCTTTGATATTATGCTTTCTTTTGTATATTCCGTATATTTTTGTGGACTGAAGCACATGTGTAGGACTTATGAAAATGTTGACCTATGCACGACATGTTTAATAAGACGAATGAATAAACGTAAATAGACGTGTGGGGGTTCGAAAGATGGGTGACGGTCCTTGGTGGTTACACCCCATATGGATAGCTCATCCCACGTAGGGATGGAGTTATGGTTACGCCACATGGACCAATAGATGTATCACTTCTCTTGTTTCAGAAATCCCCAATGATTGAACTAAAGAGATTGGTGATAGTTAGGTGGCTACACTCCTGATGGATAGCTTCCATGTTGGGATGGAGTTATGGTTATTCCATGAGGACCAATAGATGTATCCTTTCTCTGGTAATGAAATGTAAAGACAGAAAAGATAGGTTCTTTTTTTAGACAGATTGTAATATCTCAAATCTTCGTTGAGCTGAAAGCATAGCTTAAGTTATAATTTTGGGATATTAGGAGCTAAGTTAGGACAAGTAAAGGTATTGGTCAAGAGAAACGTAGTTGGAATAAGTGAATGATGATACCCTGTTAGGTTTATAATTAGTTTAAGGGAAGATTGAAGTCAATTTGAGATATTTAAAGTTATATTGGATGATATCAATTAGTTTAATAGTCTGTGGGAATATTAAGAGAAAATATATTTGGACATATTTGGATATTAAGGATGAAAGTATAAGATATATATTATTATAGGACATATTGGATTTAGTGAATAATAATGTGAAGAAGAAATGTGAAACATTTGGCATAAGATAAGGTTTAGATAATTGAGAAGAGTGAATTAAAGTTAATTAAGGGTATATATCTATTTATAGATAAGGAGTAAAATGGGCATATTTATATATGTGTCACGTAAGAAAATAATGTGTATATGCATGCATGGTCTAGAGAAGTAATACATTTTGCGTTAATGGTTGGAGTTGGCGGTCAATCGGGGCAGTCGATCAGCAAGGGGAGATCGACCGGCCTCATCGACCGCATATTTGAAGAAAAGTGTTGGCAAACGTTTGATGGATTGGTGGTCAATCGTCCTTCATTAATCTATGTCTACCGCCATTTATGTAGAATGATATGGAGAGTCTGGAATGTATAAAAGTTGAAGGAAACATCGTCGATTGAATGCCTGAACATATGGAATAGAAGGGGACGATGTTTAACATGACTGAAGTGGAAAGGTTTAGCGTTTTAGACATTGGGACATCTAAGGGTTGCTTGTTAATGGCGATGAACGCATCTGAGATGAAGTGGTTTACATTTAGAAATATGAATGGTTGCTAGTCATTAATGGCTCAACCTTCTGTCATCAACGATTGGGTGCTGAAAGGTCCTCCGTGATTAGCCTATAAATTGTGAGGTGCGGCAGTGAAGTTTTGGAGGAGAAAAACAATGGGGTTACTCTGCCAATTTTTGGAGACGTGAGTGAAGTGCTTCTAAAGCTTTGTTGTTGTGAGTCTAGAGTTTCTGAAGGAAGTGATAGTGAGAGTGTTTTATTTCATAAGTGAATAGTGAGTAGATCTTTTGACGTAAGGGTCGTCTCTGTTGGTGAAAGAAATTGTTGAAGAATGGTGAGGGGAGTGTTGCTTTGGTGTTATCTACTTTTGGGTTTTTACAGGTAATAGTTCCTCTAGCATGAATATATGATATTGGTGATTGTAGTTGTTATGTCCTCTGCTAAGTGATAATATTGGATATATTATTTAGTTAAGGTATTATTTTGTAAGATGTTTAAGAATATTGTTGGGAAAATGATGAGTAATCAAGTATTATTTGGGGAATAATACTAAAGTGAGGAATTTAATAGATTTGTTAACGATGGGCGAAGTGATAACTAGATTGAGTGATTATTACTTGATGATATGTGCTTTATTAATTGGTCAATTATTATTGGAGATAATATTATTGGATTAAGGATTGTCGTTGATGGATAAAGTGATTTTTAGAAAATAAGGTTCTTTGGTACATGGACATAATGGGAAGTTATCCATTATGGGAGTATGAGCATGATAGTTAGAGTTAGGAGAATTTATTATTGAAAAATAATTATTAATAGCTATGTTGTAAATTTATGATTAGGTTTCTTTGCGAAGAATCTTAAAGTGATAAACCATAAAGCTAAGGATTTCAGGTGCGTGCTATTGCTTGTGCTTTGTCCAAAAGAACCTACATCTGGGGAAATTAGGGTTTTGTTTGATGTTTGTTTATTAAATGCATAAGTTATGTTATTGTATGAAAATGTATGTTATTAATTGTATGTTTATAGATTAAGTACAGTTCCTTAGATAGAAAAGATCATGTATTAAGGATATGATTAAGGAACACGTTAGATATGATTTTTATGTGCATGACAAGTTAAGACATGAAATTATGAAGTATACGAAAATGAAATGCACGTAAACAACTGTGGACCGGTTGGATACGCCAAGTACAGAAATCAAGATAAGTTATGTAACTGTGGACCAGTTAGATACGCCTGGCACAAATATCAAGTAAATGACTGTGGACCGGTTTGATACACCTGGCACAAAAGTCAACTGTGGTCCGGTTGGATACGCCTGATACAAATGTTTATATGGTCCGATTTGATACGCCCGACATATAAATAGTAAACGAATGTTTATATAATCCGGTTTGATACGCCCAGCATATAAACAGTAAACAGATGTTTATATGATCTGGTTTGATACGCCCAACATGTAAGCAAATGAAATAACGATAAAAGACATAAACAATAAAAGATAGAAACAGTAAAACGAAATAACGATAAAAGATATGAACAGTAAAAGAGAAACGAAACAGAAAACCTTATACGATGCTATAGAAATTGTATGTAAATTCTATGTTTTACTTTTATATCACGTATAGAGCGCTAAACTCATAGTTAAGTCCTATTGATGTAGGTAAGGATCCGATGAATGGATAAAGTTGTAAAGGACTAGGTGATGGAGTGTTGCTGTGTGGATGTTTGTGCTGTTGGCGACATTGACCTGTGGTTATAGCTCACGGAATGGAATAAATATTTTTAAAGGCTTTTTAGTATTTTATGACTTTAAATAAATGTTTTAAGTTAATGTGTCTATTTAAATTTTTAGTTAAACAATGGGTTTATGGTATTTAATTGTAAAAGACTTCTGCTGTATGTTTTATATGATTTAGACTTTCGCTGTATATTTATGACTCTGATTTTATTACGAAATGGTTTTACGATGGTTTTTAAAAGAAAAAGAAAAATTTTATGTGGAAAAAGATACGGGATGTTACACATATAGCATGAGCATTGCATTTTATCCTATTTCTTGCTAAGCATTAGGCTCATTGTTTTATCCTATGATGTAGGTGACTGTAATGATATCAACGTTCTCAATGTGGAGGAGGAGGCATTATCTGTTGAGCTCTTAGGTTATCAGCCGGATTCGACTTGAGGGTTGTGGTTCACGTAAAGTAATATTGACAATTTTGAACAGTAATTATGGTTTTTGGGTTTGGTAAATGTTTTGTAAACCCATGAACTTTTGTGTACAAGTGTTAAAACCATGTTTTGAAGTTATTACCCGTTTCTGATAAATTACTCTGATATGTTTTATTTGCACACACTTTAAATAAATCAAAGAAAATTTAAGAAAAAAATTTATATGGCTAAACTTGAAAGTATGAAAAAGGTCTTAATAACATGGGGCATTATAGTTGGTATTAGAGCATAATCAGATCGAACGTGGTTCTGTGAGTGCTAGTAATGCAAGAGTCAGCATGGAGTACTCCTTCGAATGTAATTTTAATTTCATTTCTTAAATTGTTTCCTTTGACTTACTGTTTCATACTATGAAAATGTATAGGAGTATAAAATGAGGAGAGGAGTAAGAGCTGATGTGCAAAATAATGATGAGAGAGACGAGATAGTCGGCGGCTCAGAAAATGCCGCTAGCCAAGAGAATGTAAGAAACCGGGATGAAAGGGATGACGCCATCAGTTGCTTGACTGCTATGGTGGAGCAACTTATTAAGAGAGACAATAGAAATGGAAACGGAAATCACCGTGCTGTGATGGTTCCAGAAGAAGCCGGCTGGGACAAATTCAGACAACTCAAGCCTCCTAGCTTTGGTGGTAATATTTCTCACGTTACGATAGCCAAAGAATGGATTTGGTCCCTAGAAGAAATGTTCGAGTATACAAGAATACAGGAAGTCGACAAGGTGACTTGTGCTACTTATTTGCTAAGTTAGGATGCCCGGTTTTGGTGGGATTCAGTCAAAGTGGCATAGGACATCCAAAGTCTTACATGGGAGAACTTTAAGGAGTTGTTCTATGAGAAGTATTTTAATTATACGGCTCAGACTTAGAAACTAGAGGAGTTCGTGCGACTGCGCCAGACTAGGATAATGTTTGAGTATATTCAAGCCTTATCTAGATTCGCTCCACATTTGATTGACAGAAATGAGCACAAGGTCCATCACTTCGTGCGAGAGCTTAAAATGGAGGTCTTGAAGGAGTTAGATAACTGGCACTTGTGGTGTCCCCTATGTGCAGGTTGTTGCGAAGACACTAGATGTGGAACTTATGGCGGCATGACAACGAGAAGTAAACTAGATGGTCTAGTAGAACAACCAAAATCAACAATAGCGGAGTGCTCCGCCTGTGAATCTAGGAGTGAAAAGACTATCAAAGAGTGGGACGCAGCAGGGAAGAGACAAGCACTCTACGACTAGGGCAACTGCTACTCCACCCAACTAATGCCCAAAATGTATGAAGAACCATTACGAGCAGTGCATAGCAGGCTCAGAGCTGTGTTATAAGTGTGGAAAACTGGGGCATGTGGTGAGGAACTGTCTAACTACGGTGGGAGGATCAGGTGGGATGGCTCCACGAGTTTTCCCCTTATACGGTAATGACAGAGAGGATGAATGATCGGCGGTTGTATCAAGTACACATGATATTATCAAATAATCATATATATGTTTTTATATGATTGAGTATCCTTCCATAGTATTAGAAATTGTTGCATTTAAAATAAATAAATTTTCTGATCATCCAAGGTACTATTTATGTCAACAATATTGTTGTGCATGCCTTATTTGACACTAGGGCTACTCACTCGTTCATTTCGATCGAATTTTGTGCAAAAGCAAATTGTATCTCTGGTCTTATGAAGAGTGGATATAGGGTGCTTCTACCTTCATAAGATTATCTAACTGCTAGTAGCGTCCTAGAAGCATATGCAGTTAATATTAATGACTGTGTATTCCATGCCAATCTAATTGCTATGGACATGAAGGGGTTTGACGTTATTTTGGGCATGGATTGGTTATCCCAGAATCTGGCAGTTATCAACTGTAGGAGAAGAGAAATCCGCTTTCACCCTCTCGGTGGTAAACATCATATCTTCCGAGGGGTTAAGGAAAGGGGCAAGCTGCGGTTATTTCTGCACTCAAATCAGATTAACTACTAAAAAGTGGATACAAATGATTTTTAGTAAATGTAATGGACACCACAATTGTATCAGAAGTAAAGATAGAAAATGTTGCGATGGTTCAAGAATTTCTGGGGGTTTTCCTAGATGATCACCTTGGGCTACCACCTAACAGGGAAATTGAGTTCGTAATTGATTTACATCCCGGCGTTGAACTCATTTCAAAGAATCTGTACAAAATGGCACCAGTAGAGTTGTGCAAGTTAAAAGTCCAACTTGAAGAATTGATCAGCAAATGGTTTATCCGTCCAAGCTTCTCACCTTGAGGAGTGTCAGTTTTGTTCGTGAAAAAGAAGGATGGATAGTTAAGAATGTGCATAGACTACCGAGAACTTAACAAAGTGACGATCAAGATTAAATACCCTTTGCCTCAGATTGATGATTTATTCGACCAGTTGCACAGTGCCAGTGTGTTTTCAAAAATTGACCTTCGTTCAGGGTATTATTATCAGCTAAAAGTTAAGCCAGACGATATACCTAAGATAGCATTTCGAACAGGGTATGGGCATTATGAGTTTCTTGTGATGTCCTTCGGGCTGACCAATGCCCTTGCAGCTTTCATGGACTTGATAAACCAAATCTTTAGTGATTATCGAGACAAGTTCATTATCGTCTTCATCGAAAACATTCTTGTATATTCTTAGTCGGAATAAGAACACTGTGAACACTTAAAGATTGCCATGTTTATTCTGGAGTGGCACCAACTGTATGCAAAATTCTCAAAGTGCAAATTTTGGTTAAGTGAAGTCAACTTCCTAGGCCATGTTATTTCTAAAAGCAGTATTGTAACAACCTGGTTTTTCATTTTCTTTTACAAATTTGCTAAAATTTAAAACTTTTATCAAACCATTAAAACCTTAAATTAGAACCTTTTTAATATAATATCAGAGTGCGAAACCGGAATGTTAAAACCATTTTCCTTAAAACATAGCGGAAGCGTAAATCGTTTGAGATGTGAAAACTAAACAGTTAAATACTGCGTTTGCGAAATGAAAACTAAACAATTAATACAACTTATTTAAAACCGTTCTCTCTTTTACTCTCTTCAGCCTGGCCAGCAACAAGTCTTGCGTGTGCAAATCCTTCATCCTTGCTTTTTGATCTATTAGTCGTCTCCTTGTATGAGTACCTACACCTACACCACAAGTAAGCTGTAAGTCCAAAGGCTTAGTAAGGAAAAATGTTTATGCAGTATGATATGCCTCTCTTTAGTCCTTTTTGGAATGGGGGCCACCCAAACCAATCATTTTCATTAAGTCTTTGGTTCTTTACTCGTACATCGAGCTAGGGTACTTAGGGGATTGTATAGTTGATCGGATCTAATCCTTTACTTGCAACTAAGTCCCTTTCGGTTGAGGGCTTCGCCTAGCTGCAGGCTAGAGCCGCTCCCATCTGCCCCCCAACTTCATTTTTCTTCATTTTCTTCATTTTTCCTCACCTTGCATGATGCAAGATGATACATTCTCAAACTAACATGATGCATGATGCAATATACTGTATTATTAAATTGAATTGCATATATAAGGAAAGTTAATGACAATAATTGAATAGCAGAAATTGAAAGCGCATAACGAAGAACAATTATGATATTGAATTGAACACAACGAAACACATAAGGAAATCACACAATGAACATTAAGAAACTTAAATAGCGAATCATAAAGGGAATACAGAAATGTCAGAACAATATACAATGAATTATGACATGCTTGAACCTAAAGAACACGCAACAAATGAAACATGAATTGGAACATACTATTAATTAACATGTTAGTTATCTTAGTTGATTTACATGCTCAAGAAATAATTATGTTTTAATCTAATTGCATATGCTCGGATTTAGTAAACTATAATATAATTAACCCAAAGAAGACGATAACATATCGCTACAGAAGGAAATATAAAAACAACGTAAATGAAACTCTTAGTTCGTTCATACTTAGTTCATTCTTCTTCTTCTCCACTACTCTCTAATAAGGTAAAGCATCATTTGTAAAAGTTACAGTAAATGAAATTGCAGTAAAAGATATAGAATATCAACAAAGGAAGAATTATATGCCTAATTCAATACTTGCTCAAGGAAGAATTACAATTATTATCTTAGATGATTAAACATGTTTTTTTAGTAAACATGCTAATCTTAGTTAACATGCTAATAATTATGTTAAGTAATCGTCCTAGTTAATTTTCATGCATCAAGAAATAATTACCATTATTTAAGTAGACATCCAATTAAGCACAGTTAATTAGACATTAGTTCTCATGATTAGATTCATTAAATAGTTTACATGCTTAGATTAACGAATTGGTTAACATGCTCAATTGATTAACATGCTTAGGATTCTAGTTAATTACTCTAGTTAAAACATGCTTGAGTAAGATTATAATTGTGACTCTAGTTAATTGCTCTAGTTTGATTAAAATGCTCAAATCTAATTAATTACTCTAGTTTGATTAACATGCTCAAGTCTAGTTAATTACGTTAGTTAGTTTAGATTTATTAACTAATTAGTTCATTAACTAATTAGTTCACATGCGTAGATTAATTAATTGATTAGTTAAACTACGATGAGTTAATTAACATGCTTCGAATCAATAACTTAGTTTATCATTGTTGATACAAGGCCAGAGTGATTAACATGCTCTAGTTAATTAGCAATTAAACAGGCTCAAGGATATATGGCAGGATAATATATATTCATGGAATAAAGGAAATGACAGTTTATAAATAACACAAGGATAATTAACTAAATCCAGCAGAATATTAAGTCATTAACTCATTTATCTACTCAGAAATCATTCATCAACTGTCCATCGAAGTGAAGCATTGATAACAAAATTAACAATAAAGATAAAGAACTAACAATAAAGGAAATTACAGAGCTAGCAACAACGAAGGATCTATCTACAGGGTATCAATCACAGAGCTATCAACGAAAGAAATATCAATAAATCAACATCACGTCACTCACGCACTCTACTAGTGGGTAGGGCCTCCATTGGCCAAAACAGACTCATTTCCTTACCTAATTGAAGAACTAACAGGGACAACACTCCTCAGCTCACAGCTCATGGCAGCACACAGATGGCAACTTTAGCAGCTCCAACACGTTAGGGCCTAGAACACTCACTCTCACAGGCTCACCACTCATAGCCTACCAGAGATGCGTCACTCAACTCTCTCTCACACTAGAAGCAAACTAACATAGGAAGAGGGAAAAGAGCTCATGCAGGAAGAGAGCTCTCGAAGAATTGGGAAGGCTAAATACCAAATGGGAGGAGGATGGCTTAACATTGAATTCATACCTAAAGGAGGGGAGACAATTCATACCTGGAGGGGGATAGAGGTACGCCTAAGGAGGGGAGGAGGGCGGCGTCTCCAGGCGAGGGTGGGGGAGGGTCTCTTCCTGTCTCCACAGTGTACAATAATGGACTACACGACAAGATTCTAATATTTAAGCCCTAATTTATTGGTAGGTATGCGCTATTTCAAACGAGTGCAGACGCACTGGTCTCGTCCCCATTCGTTTGCATGGGTAAAATCCATAAGGCAAATTCTGTGCAGACGAACGAAAAATGGTGTCCTTATCTCATCTATACCATCTGAATTCACCATTCGGACGAGGATGGAGTTCGCAAATAGAGGCATCACCTGTCCAGAGTTGTCCGTACTTTCCACTCAGATGCGATATGGCACCCGTAGTTCACGTCCACATACGTCCGAAAATGTCTAGGAATTGGACAGATTCAAAGCGGACGAATCTACCCTCGATCGCACTCGTTCGCGAAGCATCTGAAAGGTCGAGTTAGAGATAGGGGTGACTTGGGACATGAGGTAGCGTCCGCAAGAGTCATCCCAAAGTGCTGGGATAGCGTTCCATACATTTGCAAACAAGGAACGTTGTCTGTCGGTCGTCTGCATGCATCCAAAAACGCCCAGTTCAACACTTTAACACATTTTTCTACCTAAAAGTTTGTCTCATAACATCTTCCCCATAAAATACATGTCACAATTTAACATATATAAATACGCAATGTAATATCCTACTCTATCCAACATTTAATTACATCACGTATATGGGCAAAACGATATCGAGATATTACATGTATTGCAGTACACCGAACAACAATTCAAGCAATTGTCGATTGAGCTCAGCCGAAGAGTGTGGGCAATGTGAGAAGTTTTCTCGGACTGATTGGATATTACATACAATTTGTAAGTGGATTTTCAAAGATTGCTCTGCCTCTTACCAACCTAACAAAGAAGAATGTAAGATTATGGTGGTTCGGTGAATGCGAAGAGAGCTTTCAGAAGTTGAAACACCTGTTGACCTTCAGCACCTATATTGAAAGGCAATTTCTGTATTTATTCTGATGCGTCCAAGAGCGGACTTGGTGGGGTACTCATGCATAGTGGAAAAGTGATTGCGTATGCTTCGAGATAGCTTAAACTGCATGAAGCTAATTATCCCACTCACGATCTGGAACTCACTGCAGTGGTATTTACGCTCAAGATCTGGAATCGTTATTTTTATGGGCAACGGTGTGAGATCTACATGGACCATAAGAGCTTGCAATATATTTTTACACAAAAAGAATTGAACATGAGGTAGTGGCAATGGTTGGAATTCGTAAAAGACTATGGCTGTGAGATCAAATACCATCTTGGAAAGGCAAATGTTGGAGCTGACGCTCTAAGCAAAAATATTGCAATAATGAGTATGATATGTGAAGAGATGCCAGTGGGACTACGAAAGGATGTGCAAGAGCTAGATGTATAGATGGGTCCTATGTAGTTACCTGCTCTTTTGTCAGCATTAACACTGAAGCCCTCTATACTTGAAAGAATCTCAACAGAAAGACAGGCAATGCAAAGATTTCGAGCTGAATCTAACTTTGGTGGAGTTCCGAGATTATTCTATAGCTACTGACAGAATTGTAAAATTTAAAGGCAGATGGTATGTGCTTGATGACTCACAATTGAGGTTGATGATCTTAAGAGAGGCACACTCTTTAAGCTTCTCCGTCCATCCAGGGTGCAATAAAATGTACAAGGATCTTAAGGTGCACTATTACTAGCCGATGATGAAGTTCGACATTGCTTAGTATGTAGCATTATGCCAGGTATGTCAGCAAGTAAAAAGCAAAATATCAAAGACCTAGTGGAATAATTCAACCGATGTCAATACCGGAATGGAAGTGGGAGCACATTAACATGGATTTTGTTATTAGCTTACCCCAGACTACTAGAGGGCACGAAGAGATTTGGGTGATTGTTGACAAGCTGACTAACGTTGCCCACTTATTACCAGTGAAAATGACCTACGAGATGAATAAATTTGCAGATCTGTATGTTAAAGAAATTATGTGATTGCATGGTGTACCAATCTCCATTGTATCTTATCAGGATCCACGATTCACATCTGCATTCTAGAAGAGTTTAAACAAGGCCATGGGCACAGAATTGAAGTTCAGTACTGTCTTTCATCCACAGACTGATGGTCATAGTGAACGGACAATCTAGATACTAGAAGATATGTTGCGTGTCTGCATACTAGAATTCCAAATCGGATGGGAAAAGATGCTGCCGTTAGTTGAATTTGCCTACAATAACAGTTTTCACGCTACTATTGGTATAACACCTTACGAGGCATTGTACGGTAGCAAGTGCAGATTTTCGCTATATTGGAACAAGGCAGGTGAAGTCGAGTTTTATGTCCCAGACATGATATAGCAAATAGCTGAATCAATTGTAATCATCCGACAGAGAATGTTGGCTGCTCAAAGTTACTAGAAGAGCTACATCGATCACTATCGTCGGAACTTGGAATTCAATGTTGGGGACTTGGTCTTTCTAAAGATATCACCTTTCAAGGGTGTTATGCGATTTGGAAGGAAAGGGAAGCTGAGTCCGCGATATATTGGCCCCTTTATAATCACAAAGAGGATAGGGAATGTGACATATCAGTTGCAACTACCAACTTCTATGGAGGGCGTACACAATGTTTTTCACGTATCCATGTTGAAGAAGTGCCTCAAGGATCCAACTCAGGTGGTACCTCTTAATGATGTAGAAGTTCAGACAAACCTAATGATGTGCCCCGAGAACCCGTCACTTGAGCCCGAGCCAAGGGCTCCTTTATTTTCTAACTTTTTATTTATTTTGTAGGTTTTTGAATCCAAATAAACAAGGAGGAGTGGGCATTTGGACTAATGGAGATCTTGAATTCTTTTGGAGGAAATTGTGGGTTTTCCAATTCCGCCTAAAATCTGACCCTCGGCTATTCAAGGGCAATTTGGACCATTAATACGACTTCCTTTCCATTTTGGTTCTTCATACCAAATGTAGCCAACATCCATAGCTTTCCAACAAGCTATTGGAAGTTATATTTGGTTATCTTTTGCTACGTCAAATAGTTATTTTACAGAGACTAATTTCCCAAACTCGGACTTATTGTTTATGTTTTATTATTTAGGGTTATTTTAGTAATTTTCTGCTATGGTATTTTGGTCTTTGACCTATTTTGTAAACCCTAGGGTTTAATACCCCTTCTTGCTGATGAAAGATCAGTTTTTGAAGAATAGAATTTTTGAAGAGCTAAGCTCCTCCAGAACCGCGGCCAACCCCTCCACAAGCGCCGATTCTCATCCATCCCTTGCAAGGGTCCTCTTGAAGATTCTCATCCTTGCTAACCCGGGTTATTGCCTCTTCCATTCCTCTTTTTCGTAAGGGGTGAATGTGGTGTGGAGGTAAGAGAATTTTTCCCCATTGGAGATAGTTGGTTTCGGCCAACCCAAAGAGACGCCCTCTCACTTAGGAGGTGCTGCAACTCCCTTGGTGTTCCTTTCTTTATTCTGGTGCTACTATTGGATTTTGTTATTGATTGATGAACTATGGATATGTGGATCTGATATAGGTTGGTTGTTGGAGGTATTTTTGTGGAATTTATTGAATTTAAAGGTGATGAATTTCGGAATAGAGTGAACTGCTGAATCTGTGTTTTCATTATTGATTGTGTTATCGCTGATTGAGGCTTCTGTTTGGAGTATTTGCGTCGCTCTTTTCTGGTTAACGTCTTCTAGAGAATTGTTTGAGCTTGAGTAAGGGAGCTACTCTCCAAAATTGAACTTTATTCGATGTATGCATCTCGAGTTACGTCGTTTTGAGTAAACGTTGCTGAAACTGCCCTGTATAAAAACAGTTTTTGGGTCATTGGTATTTAGAGCATAACTTCTGATCTAGAATGGTTTTCTTTATGGAATTTTGACACGAGTATTGTGGTTGTATTGAGGACAGCTCTACCAAGTTCCAGTTTGATCTCACGCACAAATTGAGAGTTAAGTTTGATTGATTGTTGCTGATTCAGTGAACTGTATTTTTCCCGAACAGATTTAACAAAGGTTCCCCATTTGTTTCTTGGAACCTGTCACCTAAGCTATGAAGAAAGACCTATTCAGATTCTGGACTCGAGAGTAAAAGAACTTTGACATAAGCAAATCCCACTCATCAAGGTATTATGGCAAAACCACTCAGCGGAAGAAGCTATGTGGGAAAGAAAGGAAGACATGGATGCCAAATATCCTGAACTATTTAGTTAGCCAAATTTTGATGACAAATTTTTGTTAAGGAAGGGAGAATGTAATACCAGGATAAATTCCTCTATGTAATAACGTAAAGGATTTTATGAATGGATATTTTGATAAAAGAAAAATGCATTCTGAAATGTGTATAGTACACTCAATATAATACAATGAAAATCAATGAAGAAATATTATTGGATTAATTAAGGGATTAATTCAAGTATAAAGTTAATGTGAAGGTTATGTTAGTAATTAATGGGGAATAAATAAAAAAAAGAGTGAATTAAATGGAATTAAAAAAAAAATAGAATAAGTGAAAGGGAGAGGAAATGACGATGTTTTGGAGCTGGAGGCAAAATCCCTTGGGACCGATCGACATACTGGTCTACTGTTTCTATCCACCAGGATGTTGACCGGAGCCACAAGTTTTGCAAAAAATCATGTTTTTCTTCAGTAGCTTCTCCTGGCGATTTTCACGTGAAACTCCTGAAAAGATAAGTCATTTTCATGTGGCATAGTCGAATTGGACTCCTCCTTTGGGATGGGTGACTGTCCATCAGCCATGGCATCCCTGGGAAGTCTTCTCCATCTATAAAGCGAAGGATGATGGTGGAAGTTACACTCTGGTTATTTAGGTTTCCATTTTCATAATGCAGAAGGGAGACAAGGAGTGATTGGGTGTTGCACTTTCTTCTAGAGAGTGAGTGTGTGGATGAAGGAGAAGTAAAGTGGAGCAGAAGTCAGCTTGGGTTTCTCTGTGGACCATTGGTGTGAGGTGGAGCTTCTCTAGGGGAACTTGGAAGGTAAGAAAGTGAAAGTTGGCCAGTGGAGGCCCTGCATCACGAGACTTTGTTTGTTGTTGATTACTACCTCGTTTGATGATTGATTACTGCCTTGGTTACTCCCTGCAAATTGTTTGTATGCTGTCAATGAAAAAAATCAAATACTGTCATGATAATTGGACGTAAGAAATGTGATGTAGTTGGCCAGTGGAGGTCCTACATCACAAGATTTGCTTGTTATTGAACATTGTCTTGGATTACTTGTTGTGGGATGTTACTATTTTACTAACCAATTTTAGTTAATGTTGATTATAGCTGAATGAAAATCTGATTAATGCAGTATGATCTATTCAAGACTTGGCTATCGTTTAAATGTCGTATCTGCTACTTATTGTGGAGAAATATTCTCCCATTTGTTACTGTTATTTTTCTATGGGTGAGAAATGTTGGTTGATGAAGAAAGATGTTACTCTGTGCTCTTGGATTTCTGCCTTGAGTTAAATAACACTCTGTAGAAAGTTTTAGAAGATATTGTGGACTATGTATTGCTTAGTTTAATTGTTGAGATCTACTGTTATATGGTTCTAGTTGCTATGATTTATTGCTAACTGTGACTCTGTGATTAAGTGGGTTGTGATGGATTAACTAGTGAGTATATAGAAAAGGTCCTGTTGATTAATTATGAAATAATACTCTATGGAAAAAATTAAAAAGGATGAAGAGGGGATTATTGGTAATCTGTTCTTACTGTCTTGCTTGACCGTTAGGTGATGGATTGTTCCCTAGTGTTTATTAAATCATTCTCTATTTAATAGCATGTGAACTGATCTTGGTTAATTAGCATATAAATTGCCTCAGTTAACTAGGATATAAACTGCTATTTGTTAATTAGCATATAAATTTCCTTTGTTGAATAGCGTGTAAATTGCTGTTTATTAATTAGCATATAAATTGTCCTCTGTTGAATAGCGTGTAAATTACTCTTTGTGAATTAGCATATAAATTGCCCTCTGTTAAACAACATATGAGTTGTTCCTTATAAATTGTCAATAAATGCTAGAGGATAGAAATGGATTGTTCTAGCTTAAGCATGAATTGTTATAGCAATGCTTTGATATTATGCTTTCTTTTGTATATTTCGTATATTGTTGTGGATTGAATATGTCATGACTTTCATGTATCATGAGTAGGACTTATGAAAATATTGATATATGCACGACATATTTAATAAAATGAATGACTAAACGTAAATAGATGTGTGGGGTTTGGAAGATAGGTGATGGTTCTTGGTGGTTACACCCCAGATGGATAGCTCGTCCCATATAGGGATGGAGTTATGGTTATGCCACATGCACCAACAGATGTATCCCTTCTCTTGTTCCAGAACTCCCTAACACTTGAACTGAAGAGATTGGTGACGGTAAGATGGCTACACCCCTGATGGATAGCTCGTCCCACGTAGGGATGGAGCTATGGTTATGCCACATGACCAACAGATGTATCATTTCTCTAGTAAGTAAATCTAAAGACATAAAAGATTGGTTTTTTTTTTCTAACACAGACAACATGAGCATGAGCATTGCATTTTATCCTATTTATTGCTGAGTGTTAGACTTATTGCTTTATCCTGTGATGTAGGTGACTGTAATGATAGCAGTGTTCTTGATGTGGAGGATGAAGACATTGCCTGTTGAGCTCTTGGGTTATCAGCCGGATTCAACCTGAGAGTTATGGCTCACATAAAGTAATATTGACAATTTTGAACAGTAATTATGGTTGTTGGGTTTGGTAAATGTTTTGTAAAACCATGGACTTTTGTTTGAAAATATTAAAACCATGTTTTGAAATTATTATCAGTTTTCGCTAAATTACTCTGATATGTTTTATTCACACATGCTTTAAATAAATCAAAGAAAATTTAGGAAAAAATTTTATATGGCTAAAATTGAAAGTAAGAAAAATGTCTTAATAACGCGAGGCGTTATAGACAATCCACTCACAGCAACTTCCATCCAATCGATACAAACAGGCTAAGTCAGCCCCCTCAAACAATTCTTCAATTTCCAACTCAGCCAATGACTCAAAGCCTACTCTTCTAGAAACAATAATTGAATGTGTTTAACATCAAATTCATACAGTTCATTGGCGTCGACTGTCCTAAAGAGTGGAGAGTGGAAACCCGCTGTAACGAGTTCGAAACAAACAAGTGCACATGCTGCGGTCATTTTTGAGGCTGAGGTTGAGGTTGAGGTTGAGTGATACACGAATGAAAAAGGTTTAGATCTAACCTGTAAATATGATGACTTTGAATGATGGTTAGTAGTCGACGAACGTCCGTTGTGGCTGGACGGACGTCCCTTGTAGTGGTCGTCGGGTATTATGAAGGCAGATAGATGTCCGTTATAAGGATCGAGCATCCCTTGAATTCAAGAATCAGACGAATGTTGAATATTAGGAGTATGACAGGTTTCCTTCGTACGGGTCGAGCATCCTTTGTTGATATGTGTTACGCTTCTGTTGCTGGTTGAGTGTTGATGGACGTCCATGGACAAAAGAATGGATGTCCGTTTAATAGCGTATCTGGGAATGTGCCCTGCAACGTTGAGCGAACGCGGACCTTTGGACGTCCTTTCCTTATTTGAATAAGGAAAGTTCTTCTCGACTTTGTTCTTCTTCACGCGGCTATGATTGAATCCAATTGAATTGAACTTAGGAAAGTTCAATTGATCTTCTGACTTGTTTTCTCTTTTTATTTTATACGAAAAAGGATTACTTTAGAAAGTAACATTGAGGATAATCCTCCCGTGATATGACTCAAACGAAGAGTTCTTTGGATATAACTCACCAAAGGTTTCTTTGGATGTAACTCACCAAAGGTTTAAAAGAGGAATCACTCCAATTTAGGGTTTAGCAAAAGCTATTTTGTATTCAAATCTCAACTATCTAAAACATAAGCACTATGTGGCTTTATATAGCCTTTAACAAAGCATAAATTAGGAAACTAAGAAAATTAGGTAAACTAAAAATAAAAAGAAACGAAATTTAAGCACTCCTAGATATTCGGTCCATAATTGGCCGATTAGTATAAACTAATTTAGTGACTTTCTTTTATATCTTCAGCTTGCTTTATCTTCAAGAGGTGTGATATCTTTGATATCTTCTCTTCCTTTAATTCTGCCTTCAAAATCTTTTTGTTGTGATTCTTAACCGATTTTGAAAGTTTCCTTGATCTTTGACTTGATATCTTTTGATGGATTTAATTTTTCAACCCAAATCTTCTTCCTTTGATACGGATAAAGTAGTCTTTAACTTTCATTCCTTTATTTCTTTGCAATCCTTAGCTACTTGTTCTAGTGGAAGTGGGGTTAGCTTGACTATCTTTTCCATTAAGCTTGAATGAGTAACAATTGGTGAAGCCATCATGCGTAGTTTTTCAATCATATTGTCATGGTATTCCAAAAATAGATGGCTGACACTTATAGAAACCACATCGCATAGTACCTTGTCCGAGAAACTCCCAATAGAGAACTCAATTGGAGCTTGCTTATTAACCTTGATGTCTTCTTTGTCGTTCAACCAACTTATCTTGTAAGGTGTTGGATGCATTGTTGTTGTTATGTCCAATTTACTGACTAGATCCATAGAAACCACATTAGCACAACTTCCTCCATCAATTATTAGAGAGAAAACTTTGTCTTTGACCTTGCAACGGCTATGGAAAATGTTTTCCCTTTGACCGTCGTCGATGTTTGCCTTAGTAGTGAGTACCTTTCGAATGATCATAAGGAGGGGACCCTCGTGAGATATATTGTTTCAACTTGTTCTTCCTCCTTGTGTGTTTCTTGTATCCCACCTTCATCTTCACTCTCAACCTCATTAGTTCTTTCTTTTAGTACCATCACTTTCATATTTGGACATTGGCGAGCATAGTGTCCGATTCTAAGGCATTTGAAACATTTGATCTCTCTTGATTTTGGCTTTGCTTCAATAGATAATGAATTGTCTTCACGTGCTTGAGTAGTAGTACCTTTGATGTCATCTAGTTTGGGTGGTGGCTCAGAGAAACTTGTATTTCTTTGTGGAGGTCGGCTAGTGTTTTCCTTCTCTTTCCTTTTCCATTATTTTTCCACTTTTTGTGCTATCTTGATGACTTGCTCCAATGTGGTGTAGGGATGGAAGTCGACAATGTCACTAATGTCATAATGGAGACCTTGGATGAATAGGGCGATTGTTTGTTTCGTCTACTCTTGCCAATTGCATTGGATTTGTAAAGTTTTGAACTTGGCAACATATTCATCTACTATGGAGGTTCCTTGTTTGAGTCTTTGGAATTGTTGGTAGAGGTCTTGAATGTAATTGCTAGGAATGAACTTGTCATCCATCGATGCACTGAGTGTGAACCATGATCGGATTGCTATTCCTCCTTGTTGTCTTTGGATGTTAATGTTATTTCACCAAATACTTGCATAACCGGTGAATTCAATTGTGACTAGTTATAGCTTTTTGTAGTCTTGGAGGTTATAACAACTGAATATCCGGTCTACTTTGTCTCTCCATTCGATGTAGTCATGGCCATTAGTGGATCCATTAAAGGGCAGGATCAATGCTTTGACAAGGTTTAAATCATCTCGTTGTATTGGTCCCCTTTGCAGAATGGCGCCTATTTCTTTGGCATCATCTCTTGTGATGTTTTCTGCAATGGAGTTATGAGGATGTTGAGCTCGTTGTTGGTTTTGATTCATCTTTAGTTGAGCAACTTCTCATTGTAGTGAGAGAACGAGTTCCCTCAACCTTTCTTTGGAGTGAGTTGTTGAAGGTTCAGCCATCGTGGGGCCTGTAGCCTCGTCTTCTTGCATTGCCTTGGATGTTCCTCAAGTCATCATAAATAAAAATTTGTGTAAGAATATGTTTAGCTCTGATACCAAATGATGCGCGAACAGAAGGGGTTTAGATTTAACCTATAAATATGATGACTTTGAATGAGGGTTAGTAGTCGACGGACGTCCTTTATGGATCGACGGACGTCCCTTGTAGTGGTCGTTGGATATTATGAAGGTAGATGGATGTCCGTTATAAGGATCGGGCATCCCTTGTATTTGTGAAACAGACGGATATTGAGTATTAGGAATATGACGGGCGTCCTTCGAACGAGTCGGGCGTCCTTCGTTGATATATGTTATGCTTCTGTTGCTGGTCAAGTGTTGAGGACGTCCATAGACAAAAGAACAGATGTCCATTTAAGAGCGTAGCTAGGAACGTGCCCTGCGACATTGAGCAAACGCGGAGCTTTGGACATCCTTTCCTTATTTGATAAGGAAAGTTTTGTTTGGCTTTGTTCTTCTTCACGTCGCTATGATTGAATCCGATTGAATTGAACTTAGGAAAGTTCAATTGATCTTCTAACTTGTTTTCTCTTTTTATTTTATACGAAAAAGGATTACTTTAGAAAGTAACCTTGAGGATAATGCTCCCGTGATATGACTCACACAAAGAGTTCTTTAGATATAACTCACCAAAGGTTTCTTTCGATGTAACTCACCAAAAGTTTGAAAGAGGAATCACTTCAATTTTGGGTTTAACAAAAACTATTTTGTATTCAATTCTCAACTGTTTAAAACATAAGTACTAGGTGGCTTTATATAGATTTTAACAAAGCATAAATTAGGAAACTAACAAAATTAGGACAACTAAAAATAATAGGAAACGAAACCTAAGCACTCCTAGATATTCGGTCCATAATTGGCCGATTAGTATAAACTAATTCAGTGACTTTCTTTTATATCTTCAGCTTGCTTTATCTTTAAGAGGTGTGATATCTTTGATATCTTCTCTTCCTTTAATTCTGCTTTCAAGATCTTTTTGTTGTGATTCTCAACCGATTTGGAAAGTTTCTTTAATCTTTGACTTGATATCTTTTGATGGATTTAATTTTGCATCATTGAGGTTGTGCTTCAACCTCGGCTTCTGTAACAAGGGCAACCGTGGGTCCTCCAACATCAACCCCAGCTGCTCCAACTTGAACTACAGGTGCTCCATCTTGCACCGCGGCGGGTACATTGTCGTGTAACTGACCAACGAGCTTGATTGCAATCCAACTTCGTTCACGCTCGAAGTTGTCTGGCGAGGCACCGCGTTTTACGCGTGTCACCGCGTTTTTACTCGAGACACCGCGTTTTTACGCGAGACACCACGTTTTTAACTTGTTAACGGAGAACAAAAAACGTAACTGCGATATTTGCTTTGTTATTTTCTCATACGTCAGTGGTTAATTTGTTAAAAAAAATACCCTAGTGGTTGACTTGTCATTGATCACAGACCACGACGGTTGATTTGTCATTTACCCTTGTTTTTAATACCTTTGATGTACTTCTCATATCTTGACATCCCTAACCCTGATTGGTTTGAGAGATTTCCCGCGAGTCATGGCCTTTTCTGTTCATCCTCCTACTTCCCTTCTCCACTCTCAAATCAAGATCGCCTACCCTAGTCGTCGATTTCGCTACTCTCCGGCGCAATACCACCGGAGAAATCTACGGCAGCAGCTTTCTCCTCTTGCCATTTCCTCCGATCACAGTATGTCTGCTACTAAACCGGGTTTTCAAGAACTTCGTGATGAGTCCGATTTTGAATCCATCGTCTTTGGTGACGGCTTCGTCTCCGTTTGTGGCTTTGGTTCCCTCCTCTCTGGTATGTCTATGAATTGTTCTCATCGTGGTTTATGTTTTGTGAACTGGTTTTATTAATCTTCTGTATGTGGGAGCAGAGAGAAGTGCAAGAAGTACCTTTCCTGATCTTATTAACTTCAGAGTTGCGAGATTAAATGGATTCATGCGACTCTTTGCTAATGTCGCTCCCATTTTCTTTGAGCGCGGTATTGCCAAACCTGAAACAAAGGTGTTTTTTTTGGTCTTGATCCTTTAGTCTTTATTTTTGTTTTAATTTATGAATTTGAATTTTAAAACTCACGTTCTGATACCTACTACTTTTATTTCAGGAAATTTCAAGCCTGTGTGCAGAGCCTTGTGAATGGGAAACACTAATAATTACAGTTTTTGAGATCAACAAGTCTGAGGTATCTGTATTTCAAGTCAATGTCCATTGAAAATGAAATGACATTTTTTAACTCTAATTTTTATTTTCCCTTTAAAATCAGATTCCGGCTTTCATTGAGAGAGAGATTGAATTTCGATTCCTTGCTGTAAGTTATAAATTATCGTCTATCATTTGCTGATTTCAGCATGATGTTACAATGACTAGTTTTTCTTGATGCAGGTTGGTCCTGAAACACTAGATGGGAAACAATTTGAATATCCAGCTGTGTGAAACTCGACAGTTTAATTTTCTGCAACAATAAATCAGTCACTGTTGCAAATAAGGATTAATTGCATGCAATTTTAGTTAACTGTGAATTTCTCATTTGGATTTTCATGCAGGTGCTTTGTTCTCATTCTAGTGATGAGGAATTCTTCAGAGTTCGATGCAAAGGTAATCTTCTAAAATGTATTATTTATAGTAATTCAAGAAAAAGATGCGAAGAAGAATTAGATAGGAACACCAATAAGTAGAAGGTTTATGAAAAATGTTTGATAAGATTTGTTTCCCTTGGTAAAATGACGTTAAGTCTCTAATGGATTTCAGGAAATAAAGAAGTTTATTTTCAGCATTATGGACAGTTTAAAGTTGATAAGATTTGGCGAGATGATATCTTGCCTTGTCGCACCTACCTTCGACACTGGTCAGTGTTATTTTATTTCATTATGCTCTTCTTGTATTGGAAAATAAAGTATAATGGTCTGGAAGTTTATTACAGTATATCCAAAGTTCATTTACTTCAGTTGTCATACTAAATTCGCTCAAAAGCTCCAGGAGACCAGAATGTTAAATCTGCTTATTCTGCATGTTCATTGGTCTAGGTGCTAAGTCCTCTTTGTTTTGATCCTGTAATCCTCATTTACTTGTATTGTCATAATGCAATCCCTAACTCAAAATCTCCAAGAGACCAGAATTTTAAATCTGCTTATTCTGCATGGTTAATTGGTGTAGGTTCAGTCCTCATTGTTTTAATCCCAAATTTAACATATGACTAGTTGTTAACTCTCATTTCTCTCAAACAGCCAGAAGCCAGCTTATGACTCCCCTTAATCTGTGCATAAATGAGTTAATATCATTCAAAAGTGAAGGATTTGATTGATTGCATTTTGTCTCACAATATGCACTAAAAGGCAAACTCAGCAAAATTATCTTGTCATATCTGTGTTTTTGGAGAGTCATGCGGAAACAAACCGAAATGGTGTGATACTCTCGGATTGTTGCCGAAAATTCACATATTCTGGGATGAACTTTGACAACAATAGAAATAGGTCAAACATGAGAGTTTAAACGTGAAATTTTGACACCATGTCAAGGAGTGTGAAAATAAATCCCTCAAAATTAAATGGGCTAACTCTTTATGGAAAAGAAGTTATGGCCAAATCAGTGAAAAATGTTATAGAATTGGAATATGGTAATTAGATAGTTTTGGAAGGGATTTTAGAATGAATAAAACATGACTAAATGAACGAATTTGGGAACGATTTTTGGACATGATAGCAGGCAATGAATGAAGATACTACCTTCAAAAATTCGTGGACAAAATCGAAGGGAAGACAAAAATGTGGTCGAAGGGATGCAAGTCGATCAAAAAGATGCATAATTACAACTTTTTACTCAAAAATTGCCTTCTTAAAAAAAAGAGCACTCCAACTTGATGAATTGTGAGTTTTTCAACCTTTTTGGGGTATTCACTTCAGAGGGAAGGAAGTGAGAAGACTGCTATAAAATAAAAAATCGTTACACTGTCACAAAGAACAAGTAATCAGACACAATTCAATTGAAATGGCAACAAATCGAAGGAATTCTAAGTTTTGCAATGAAGCAAGAAAAATAGCTGCAACTTTAGGGTTCTATTTCAGCTTGGATTGTCCTAAAAAACAACTTTAAGAAAAGCTTAAGTAGTCCTCTCAAGTCAGGGTTAATAACCTAAAAAGAAAATTTTCAATGCTCGCACAAAATACTCTTCTCTGCTAAAACATACTCTAGCCAAGAAATAACACTTTATTTTTTAAAAAAATAAAAATATCAACTTAGCATAAATACATAAATGTAAATCTCAAATTAGCTATTAATTCTTGAATACAACAATGAACTTCTTGAATGACCTCAAACTACTCCGTTAAGTGTTGTGTGTCTTCAAATTTGTGCAAGGAAGATGTGGGCTCCCAAATAAATAGAAATAAAGCTCTCTGTTCAATGCCTATTTGACATAGTAAATAATCTTCAAATTTTACGAAACACCTCATTCTGAAAAGCTTAAGATGTCGGCTACAATCTTTATGAAAAACAATTTTTGATATGAGATTATTAAGATTGTCAAATATTCCAAACACTACACGGGGGTCTCATTGTTAGTAGTTTTAGATTGCTTCACAAGTCTCTTAATCTTGTACTTGGTTTTTCACTTCTTCTTTATTTTGAATAACTTTATGATACATTTGGATCCTTGATGGATGTAATTGATATTTTCAATGCACTTTTCTCTATGATCACCTACAAAATAAACACTTGAATTAAGGTTCATAAATCTTCCCCCTTGATAATAAGTTGAAGGTTTTAGTGGCGTATCAGAGAGGATGCTGGTTTCTCAAGTATTGCACATTCTATCATGCAATTGTTTCTCTTACTACCTTAATAATATTAGACATCCATACAACGTATACACCTAGGGTATGCCACTCGACTGGTGTATAGTTTTTTCTACTAATCCATTCTCTCTTGCCTAGCCAAAGAAAAGAAATGAGAGCTCCTATACGAGTTAGTTAAGCTATGTATCTGACTTTTGAGTGTTTAATGAACAGTACTTAGCTAATTTGATAATAAATACTGTGGCTTTAATTCCCAATAACTATTTCCCTTTGACACTTCTCATTAGGTTATTTATTGCCTCTATACATTAACTTTGATCATGTTATTTCTTATCACTCATTGAAAGTGAAAAATTCTGGTAGTGTTTTGGCAGCAAAAAATCTTGGAGACGCTGCCTATGACAACTTTCTGGATCACACTTTCCTTGGAGACAGGAAAACGACAATTCGTAGGTACTTGGAAACTAGTGGTTCAGGCATCATGGAAGAGGAGCCTCCAGAATCTCTCAAGAGCAGATATGGTGGCTGACTTTTAACAATGAAAAAAAAAGTCATGTATTCTTCGGATAAGTAACTCACCAGTGGACTCTTGATGATGTGAGGAGAAAATCAGTGTATTTTTTTTAGATTTCTGGAGTTTCTGCTTGTCACTGGCTGCCTTGTTTGTATTTCAATTGAGTTTTACTGTTGAAACGTTTCTCACATGGATGAGCGAGCTTACAGAACAAGCAAGATTTTGTAGACAATTACTGTCTTTTTGGTGTTTCAAATTTGGCCGATATTTGGAATGCCCCAATGATTTATTTCTCACGCCACTTGAATTGTGTTTTATGTAGAAATATGTTGGGGAAGAATCAACCAAAGTCAGAAGTGGCTCTGTTTTCTGGGACAAAGTAGTGTGGCAGTGGAAAGGAAGCACCTTTCTGTGTGTGAAAGTGAGTACTAAACAAAATTAGAGTTCTCATAAACTCCACTCTCATTTATTAATAATAATGGAGCATTTGATTGGTAGGATCTCCCTTATTTTCCAACCATGAAATTCAAAAATCTTAAACACAAGCTCCTAAACTATGAAATTTAAGCGTAGACATCAGGGCTTGCTAGAATATATGCTTCCACAACTTTGAAAAGACCACTTGCCTTCTCCTTTTCTTCTTTGATTTGCTCTGCCTTGATCTCTACGCCAGGTTTTGGGGTGTAAATGCTCACAGTTGTGCCTTTGCATCCTCCATCGTCAGAGCTTTCAAACTTGGTCTCATGAGAAATGGACTCGATTGCGTCCTTCAGAGCACACCCTCGAACACTGTGTATTTATATTTTAAACTTTCTTTGTCTAATTCATCAACTCTTTGCTTCAAGAACTTTGTCTCATAACCTGACATATATAATGACATGATTTGAAATCATTTTTTGCCTATTCCCAAAATGTGTAATATGACCAAAACTTTGAATGATTACTTAAATTTGTGTTTATACAAATGAAACTCTCTTTTTTATTTCCACTGTCTTAGGTTCTCTAAATTACAAAAAATGAAGGTATACATGTTTATTGATATGAGAGAATTTATATTGTTTGAATTTAAGTGTAGGGCGAAAGTAGAGACTAGCCTTCAGTAAAAGTGATGATTTTGACGCTGCCAGGGCCACCGTTGCCTTGAATCAATCGGAAACTCTTGATGACTTGAGGCAACAGTTTGGGAAGAAGGTTGTCTGCATCCATGATCAAGGCATTGAACAGTCGTGTAGCTGACACTGGGCTGCTGAAGGCCTCGCTGCAAGTGATAGAGCTCATGCTGCCCAACTTTTTATCAGGAAAAGAGCAAACCCAAGCTGGAGAATGAATTAAATTTCAGTGGAGATTCGAAGATTTTGGAGAATTTGAGTAGTATTTATAGTTTTTTTAGCAGCTTGGCTGCGAGATTTGAACCACTTTTGAGGCTTCACCAGCCAAAATTGAAGTAGGAATTTTCTCTCAAAATGTGTTCATAATTGTATGAAAGTGAGTTGAAAAACATGAATCGTTCAACAGACCAAGAAAAGTGAGTGTGATTTGTGAGATCTACATTCTGCCACCCAATGTTTCGTGAAACTTAGGGGACAGGGATCGTAAATAGCCGAAATTAAAGGTGTCCTTAATTGCTACCAATCATTCCCTCCAAAATGTGTTCATAATTGTATGAATAGTTCAATTTCCTGAAAGCGCACTTGTTGGGTGCAGTTTAAAAGCATTAGAAGGGATTAATCTAAGCTTACACGGCGATGCCCTTAGACCAAACAATAGAAAACTGAGGGGAGGACTTCTTTTTCTTTTATGGAAACGAGAAACTAAGCAAATGGGGCCCTCATCATTTACTTACAACTAGCGAAGAAAATGGCTCAGAATTGGATGTGAAAAATTTTAATATTCATTGCATTTGACGAAATTCTATGTTCAAAGATCTTCAATTACTCGATCGTGGGATTCTAACTAAAGTAGTTTAATGTTATGTGATTGCTAATATTTTATACATTTCTTCCACTGCGCGAGTAGTGCTATTGTAAATTTTGTATGGTAATAAAATTAGGCGATGAGATAAAATCGCAAAGAAGAACATAGAAGAGAGAAAAAAGCGAATCTTTCGCAGCACTTGTCATTAAACTACTTTACAAGTCAGTCTGAAACGAGCTTTCTAAATTCTAAAGTAAAAGAATTAAACAAATAAAACAAGTCTGGTGAGCTGAACGAGTTAAAGGAGCCAAACTTGTCATGTCTATCCTATCCTATCCTATCCTATCCTATCAGGGTAAAGTGACTATGGGGAATGATCTGACCATTGGCTACTCCAAAAACATGAGAATTTGATTGTCTGACCATAGATTGCTTAATGGTTTGCAACGGAAAACTTTAAACTATTACTAATTATTTTAATCTATTGGGCATTGACCTTTAACCGACTTAGTCCATTTCCACAGTAAGTGAACACAACATTGGATAATAAAATTAATTATTCAAAAAAATGAAAAATGACAAACTAACCATCATCCTTTATTATTAGTGACAAAATAATCACCATTCTTTTTTTGCTAATAACTTAACTACTGAACTATAAGAAAACATCGCGGCAACATTATCCTCGCATTCATGTTTTCCAGCGACATTATTGGTGAACTTTTGATTCTGATTATGATTTCGTCGATGGACAATTACGTTAACTGAGAAGATGATGTCGGGAAGCTCCGGCATATTCGGTCCACAATTTTCACATTTTTAGTTTTCTGATCATCTTCTCATCGTCGAAAACAGTTCTCATCACCGTCGTCGTCGTCTTCCAATATCTCAATTCTGTCGCGGAACGCTCGTCCTTGTGACTATGTCATTATGGGCAGAACGACGTACTAGCAACACCGTCGCAGTTTCTAAAAGACCGTCGCAGTCTGAGGATGACCCGCCGCTGATCATCGTGCGTCTGAACTCTGGTGAACATACAACGGACGTCCATCGGCTAAAGACGAATGTCCGTTTCAGCCTGAACGACGTAGTCTTAAGTCGAGGACATCCCTTGTGAGACTAGGGATGTCTATCATCGCCATTTGAAAAATGACAAACTCCATCCTAGTTGTCCATTCCGATCGAGGGACGTCCGTTCTCGATCCAACAGCCATGAACCATCGTTCCAACGGGCATGACAGACGTCCCCCGATAATTGATGTAACGTTAAGAGAAGTCTGACGAACATACAACCCACGTCCATTGGCCAAAGACGGACATCTATTGCAGCCTGAACGATATAGTCTTAAGTCAAGAGACGTCCGTTGTTAGACTAGGGACGTTCGTCATCGCAATTTGGAAAATGAAAAACTCCATCCTAGCCTTCCATTCCGATCGAGTGACGTCCGTTCTAAATCCAACGTTCCAACGGGCATAATGGACTTCCCCCAACAATTGATGTCCTTCGTCAGTCTGTTGAATTATCGTTCGACGGTTCTTGGTTGACGAATTTTGACGGACGTCTCCCGTTTTTGTTGCCTTGGACGTCTCCGTTCAACGATCCTTGGTAGACGAATTTTGACGGACGTCACCCGTTGTTGCTGCCTTGGATGTCTCCATTCGTCATCATCAAGCCTCTGCGGTTCATCGTCATCAAGCCTCCGCGGTTCCTCGTCATCAAGCCTCTGCGATTCATCATCATTAACGGTAGACGTAACAACAATGGTTGCCGCGACGTTTTTTCATAGTTTAGTGGTTAAGTTGTTAGCAAACAAAGGATTGTGGTTGTTTTGTCACTAACAGTAAAGGATGATGGTTGTTTTGTTATTTTCCCACAAAGTAGGATTAACCCACCTAAAATAAAAATACCCTAGTAGAAATGCTATTACAATCATCCATATTTATGAAAAAGGGAAATTAACAAAAAAAAAACTCTATAGTTGATGGTAGGAAACACGACAAACCTTTAAGAATTTTTATAAACAACTAAAACCTCAAACTATGAAAAATAAACGATGCAAACATTCCTGTCATTTTTTCGTCCAAAATTGCAAAGACAATTGGTGGTCTATTGAAGAAGAAGAAATTCCATTTTCCCGTCAAAGTTTGTCCAAATCCATCCTAAAATTTTTATTTTTCCCCTCACTGTTGATGTCGTTCGTCGACGTTGACCTTCAAAGTCCATGTTAGTCCTCAAAGAAAAATGAATTTTATTGTTAAATTCTACATTGCGATTGAAAAAAAAATTGAATATTCAAGAATTTCGAAGTTTGCCACGGTGAAGGACGTTTGTCGAAGACCTCCACCCTTCTTTGTGTTTATAACACCCCCGACTTTTTTATATCGGGATTTAATAAGAATAATTGGAAGGTAATTGGGACTATTGGAGTAATTGGATAATTATCGGGGTATTACAAAGAACGTACTCGTTAAATTATATATTATGGAAATTAATGTAATCAAAATAAAATAAATATTAATTAAATTATAGTATATGTGATTAATTGGGATTAATATTTATAATTAGGGAATTTATTGTTGAATAACTGAACCGGTTCAGTGGAGGACCGGTTCAACATTCCTTATTTCGTTTGGTCTTCGGCTAATTGACGAAATGAGAGGGAGGGAAAAGAGAGAAGAGAGCAGGGAGGGAAAAGAGAGAAGAGAGGCAAGAGAGAGAGATCGAAGGAGAAGGAGGAAGACGAGAGTGAGGGGACAACGGGTTCGGTGAAGCTCGAGCTCGAGCGGCTCCTTCGTGACAGGTGGCGGAGCGAGCTATTGCAGCGACAATTGAAGCATCGGGCTTCGTGGGTTGATACAGTGCGAAGCTCGGGTTACCGGGTTGGTGTCGGGTTATGATGAGAGGAGACACTCTGTCGACTCCCAGCGATGCTCAGGGACGAGGAATGGTGATGGTGACGAGCTAGACGGCGTCGGGTTGGCAGGGGAGCTAGTGGTTCAAGCTGGACCGGCCGAAGGCCATGGTCCAGCATGTTGGTCCTTCAATGTAGAATCGATATTCTTCCTTGGTTATGCTCTGCTGGAAACCGACAGCGTGGACAAGGAGGAATGGCAGAAGCATGGCGAGGCACGACTTGTGGCAGAGGTAGGGTGATGGGTACCCTCTGGAAGACCTAGAAATGTAATGGAGGATGAAGTGATTGGCAGAGTGCTTCGGGTGAGCTGGGTAGAGAACAAAATTTGCTCTCTAGAGGTTGAGCCAAGGAAGGAGGAAGGCAGAAGAAAACCGTGAGCTGCAAGAGGCAAGGAGCTCCATGGATGGAGCTAAGAGCCGAGTGCTAATGATTTCTTATCGACTGTTTTGGTTATTGGGTTATGTTTACTGATTGTTCAATTAAGGATTTCTGAAGAGTTAATTGATGGATTAATCTATTGGGTTTTTGCTTTTGATTATGTGAATGGGTTTGTTTATATGTCGTTAGTTCTGTGAGGATAGTTTATGTGCTCTGTTGTGATGCATAATATAGATCATCTGTTCATAGAGCTACTATCTTTATTTCTCCATGTGAAGCATGTGTATGTATTGGATTTAGCATTTTTGCTTAATAGTTGCTAAGGAATGTCTCTGATGATGACTAAGGATGAGCAAATGGAGTTCATGTGTAACGACCTAGTTTTTCGTAAATCTTTTAAAATACGTGAAAATTTGAAATTTCTTTTTAAAACAAAGCATATTAGAGTGCATCTAACCGGATCGTTACTGACTCTTTCTTTAAACTCATTATGAACACCAATTGATAAAATGTGCGGAAGCATTATAAAACCTTTTTATGAAAACATAGTGGGTTTATCAAAACTTTGCGGAAGCGTAAATAAATCATTTAACGAAGAAATATTAAACGAATAAATACTGCATTTGAGAAAGGAAAACAAAATGATTAATTACAATTTTTTTACAACCTTTTCTTTTCCATTCTCTTTATCCTGGCCAGCATCAATCTCGCACGTGAAAATCTTTCATCTCTATTTTAGATTATCTCTTTGTTATCTGTTCGTCGTTTGTACCTACACCACAAGTAATACGTGAGCCTAATGGCCCGTAAGAAAAAGGGTTCTACGCAAACTTGAATGCCACTCTTTAGTCCTTGTTGGAATGGGGCCACCCAAACCAATCCTTTCATTAATCAATTTACTATTTTATTACTTTACTTTAAGTCATTCGTTCGTTACTCGTAATTCGAGCTGGAGATTGGAGGACCCATATGGAATCGTATAGTCTTGGTCGGCTTCTAACCTCCTGTGTGCAGCTGGTCCCTTTCCCAACAAGAGAAAGGGGCGTAGCCCAGTACCAGGCTAGATCCGAACTACCCATCCGCCCCCAACTCCATTTTCTTTTTTTTTTTCTTAACATTTTACCTTACTTGTGCATGCTTGAGTACCACCACCAAGGTGGCACTCCCTATGATTTCTATTAACGTGATGCATGATCATATATTCTCAACCTAACATGATGCATGATGCTTCACAATATAACATTCATAGAAATTGAAGTTCGCATAAATGAAAATAACTGAAATTAAAAGCACATATAAGAAAAGTAAATAACACTTGCATTGAAAGTAAAGCAGCTGAACTTGAAGGCGCATATAAAGAATAATAGGAATTGAAAACGCATAACAATGAAGACAACCAATAATACAGAGAGCATTTATAATATTGAATACAAGGATTAACATGCCAATTATCCAGTTAATCTCCTAGTCCATTTACATGCTTCTAATATTTATTATTCTAGGTGATTTAAATATGCTTTTGTTCTAGTTCGTTGGTTAAACATACTAATCACAAACTTATTACATGGCATATATTAATTAATTGTCATGTGAATATTAATTTAATCTAATTACAGGCTCAACTAATTCGTTATCATGCTCAAGGTTTAACGACTAGTTAATTATCATGCTTACTAATTATGATTAATATGCTCGACAACTAAATAACTTAGCCTAATTAATAACTAAGCATGATAGTCTAGTTAATAAGTAATTATGACATGACTAAGTTAATTACATGCTTTAATTACATGCTAATATCGTTCTAATTAATTACATGCTCAAGTTTATAATTGGTTATTCTAGTCGATTTACATGCTCAATTGAAGTCTAATTAAGTCATCTACCATCAATGTCTAAATAAATTAACATGCTTGAGTACAATTAATAAATGCTAGTTTAGTTATCTAACATGCTCAAGTGATAATTACAATCAGGATTTTAGTTGATTAATAATTAAACATACTACCAATTGATTTACACATGCTATTTCAACATACTAGTTAGTGAATTTAAACATGTTGGTCAATTAGTTAAATGTGCTAGTGGTTACTCAAGGAATACATGCTAGTATATTCTAATTAACTTAAATGGGTTGGTCACATGTTTGGACTAATCAAGTTGTTGACATAATTAGATTAACTAAATTGATTAACATTATAATGCTCATGCTAATTTATTATCACAGTCAATTCAGCATGCTACGATTAAGGGTGCATAACAAATAAATGATAGCAAAACAACAACGAAAGATATAACAACATTATAACTAAATCGCAAGTAAACATTTAAACACAAAATAGGACTCTTAGCTCATTTTTGGACTTCACATAATCATCTATCATTCACTTATTCCACTTTCATCTCGACCATGATTTCAGAACTCATATGCAGTTAAGGATGTAATTACAAGATATTATAGCAGCCTATATCAAATTTGCAGGAAACTAACCAACAAGGAAAACAACGCCAATAGAGAGGACAACCAATCAGTAAGGCAATCCACAGAGTATCACAAATAAAGCATTTGACGCACAGAGCCATCAAGGAATTATCACACAACTACGATCAGCTAAATGCTAACAATTCTACACTATCATCAACACTATCATCCAAGGAAACTATCAACAAGGAATCGATCACATTATAGAAACAGGGAACTAAACATATCAAGAACAACACATAAAACTCACACACACACACTTGTGGTGTAGGGCCTCCACATGGCCAAGACACCCCTATTTCCTTACCTCAATTCCTTTATGCGTGTTTGCACTTGTTCACTATTCTCCTCTCTTTCCTATACCCACAATGAAGACCTGAACGCAGCAGCTCCCAGCTCAGCACCCGAGAGTCTCTCTGCTGTACCTCATATTCTTAGTCACAACTCTCGATTTTTCTCTCCGAATTTCTGCTCATCAGAGAGCTCCTCTATTCTGCCAACGCTCATTGCCCATCTCCTCTCCTTGTCTCCTCTCTGTATATCAACACCCAGAGAGGGGACACTTTCTCTATCACTACCCAAAAGAAAAGAGCATGCTCAACAGTCTCACTATAGCTTTCTCATAATGTTCCTTACGCCAACACGCTGTCAACTTCACCTGGAGGAGCACTGGTTCGGGCAGAACCATGACTCGAACCCAGAAGCTCACCTCGACCCATCCGTTTGCCCATCGACCTGAGGCGTCGGTCGCCTCTATCCGTAGCTCGCCAACCCCTCGTCATCGCTGCTCCTTCGTCGTCGCCAACCCCTCGTCATCGCTGCTCCTTCGTCGTCGCCAACCAGCCATTGCCATTCCATCCGCACCGACATCACAGACCCACGAGTGGAACCCGAGATCGCTTGACTCCAAGCCCTAGCTCTGCACCTCGCAACCTGCAGCTACTCGTCGCTTGCACCATGCCTACGTTCGTCGCACCCTTCTGCGAGCCAGTTCGCGATCACCCTTGTCTTCGTCGTCCCCTCCGTCTCCCGATCATCTCGCATCTCTGTCTCTGTCTCTGTCTCTGTCTCTGTCTCTCTCTCTCTCTCTCTCTCTCTCTCTTCGGGCTTCCTCCGCAGAATGGCCTTCAGCCATTCTATTTTCTCCATTTAACTGGTTCGCCCAGCGAACCAATTTAATGGCGTAAACCGGTTCTGCTGAACCGGTCATGCCATCCACAACACTCCTCAATAATCAATCCAATTTATTTAATCCCCTACATTATTAATCCCAATTAATCTTATTTATCTCATAAATCTCATCCCTCCCACTCATTTCGTCTAGCTGAAAGCCATCTGACGAAATGAGGGCAAAGTTGAACTGGTTCATTTATTTAACAATAAATCCCCACTTTCCTTTAATTCTTTAATTAATATTAAATTTATATGTTGAAGTGTTAAATATTTGTACCACATATTAACCAACCCAAATTCTAACTCCCAACTTATTCCAAATATCGTTAAAAGATTATTAAGGGTGCAATTTAAATTTCCTAATTCCATTTCTTAAATTGATTTCCATCAATTAAACCTCCAATGAATTCTCTTAGATTATAACCGAACGGTTACGTCTTTAGTAATACCCCGATAAATATTCGATAAATCCAAATACCCTAATTAATTTCCAATTATTCTTAATAAATTCTGATTTAAAAAGTTGGAGTATTACATCATGTTCTATTAAGTTGAACATGTAGGAATCATTAAGCGTTATGTTCTGTTTAGGTGTCAAAGGAGTACTTAGAATTTGTACAAGTTAGAATACGATTCATTGATAAGTTGTAATCTTTTAATTGTGAAGGTATTGGAAAGAGAAGAATAATAAATATTAAGTGTGGGCACGCAATAAAGAATTGAGGTAAGGAATTAGGGGTGTCTTGGCCATTTGGAGGCCCTACACCATGAGTATGTGTGCGTGAGTGGTAGTGATTTCTTTGTTGTTATTGTCTCCTTGCTGTCTGTTACTTCCCTTGATGATAATGTAGAAATTGTTAGTGTTCTGTAGATTATGGTTGCAATGATCACTCTGCAGTTCTTTCCTTTCTCTGGATGATTTTATGTGATATGTGTGTGATTTCCTTTACTGCTAAGTGATATTGCTAGTTGTTAGTAATGGTTGTTGAGAAATAGAGAATGATGAATTGGAAAGAGGAATGCGTGAGAATGAAATAGAGCTAAGAGTTCATTGATAAAGACCCTGTCCATTTCTTTACTGCTTTACTACTTTCCTTTACTGCCTCCCTTAATGCTATACATATATTGCTTTGCATGAATTGCTTTCCTTTGGAATAACAATGACTCTCAGCAAGCACATTTAATTAATACAACTCTTAAATTAGAAGTTGAGTATGCTAATTTAGTAATTAACTAAACTTGATGCATGATAAATTACTAAGCATGTTTGATCATCTAGAGAGTATGTTAACTTGACTAGAGTAATTAATTAGATTCGAGCATGTTAACTAATTTTTTAATTAATAATAAATCCTTGAGTTTGTCAATCATTACTCATGCCTATTAATTAACTTAAAGCATGTTAATTAACCTAATAGAATAATCAACTAGATTCAAGCATGTTGAACTAATTAACTAGTATGTTCAATTAGTATGTTTATAATTAACTCACCAGCATGCTTAATTAGTTAACATGTTCAATTTATTAGCATGAATGACCTCTTAAGCAGTATGTTAGTTAATTAACCAGTATGTTAACTTAGCTAGGTCCAGCTGTTGGTTTTTAGGTTCCGTCGCACGGTGGAATTATCGATGTTCATAACACTGGTAACGTGCATAACCTATGTATCATGAAAAACAATTTCAACATGAACATAAAACGGATCGTTGTTATAATAATTTAATAATAATAAGTATTTAAAAAATCTCTATTTAGATCCAATCTAAAAGATAAAGAATGTTATCTTTGTAGCTTACTTCACACGGGTACAAAATCAACATTCGATCTTCTCCGCCAATGCTCCTTACCTCGAATAAGCACGTGTGGGCGTGATGAACGAAACAAGATTACACTCAATTTATGATAGATCGTATTCTCAACACATGAGATGATCTATTTGGATTTAGAAAACACTTTTCTAAAGCCAACACGGAAGACACAAATTTTGCTCTCAAAATGGATTTCTTAATCTCAAAGATTTCAACCTGAACTTCAACCTTTTCTCCCTTCCTTCATCTAATGAGGTTGGACCTCTATCTATAGTGGTATTGCTCCATAATATCCATTATGGTATTTGGAGAAAACACTACAAATTCCTCATTACATTTATAAAAATGTTATGGAAATCAAAAGTCTTGTCACCATAACTCAACACTTGGCACATTTAAGTTATAACACATTTATAACAAAAATGTTATGGAAAACAAAAGGTCATGACATTAAATCAAATTTGACATTAATTCAAATTTGACAAAATCTAGTTTAAAAACTATTTTTAAAAGTTACTTTATATTTGTTAATTAATTAAATAATCAATAATTCAATTATTTGATTTAACAAATATATTAACTTTCACAACTTTTGTCATTTTGTCTTAACTAATTAAATAATCAATAATTAAGTTATTTCATCTAATTAAAAAAATAATAATAAACTTATTATTGAGTGTATTAAATAATTAATTCATAATTAATTATTTAATCTTCCTTATTCATTTTTCTATTATTCGAATAATGATAGAAGGTGACGAAGGAATCGATGGACCTATAGTTTTAAGCTCCAATAATATTTCGTTAATTAATATAAACTCTTTATATTAATTAACATAATTATTAACTCTAAAGTAATTCCACTAAATACTTAGAGTTGCACTCTAAAAACTATAGAGTATATTTACTTAAAGTAATGTCCATTGATATAGTCATTACATATGTATTAACCCTCCATTTAGATTCGCAATAGAGCTAGATTTATAATCCGTTAACCTCTCATATTGCTTCTTTATCCTTGACTACCATTAGTTCTTAATTGAATAATTAATTCATAACAATTATGAATTGCTCGATAATTATTCGATCATTGAACTAACAAACAAGAGAATCTATTGAAATGGATTTCGTTGTATCAATATTAACATTCTCAGTTATTCATTTTAATTTACTCCCAATATGCAAGGTATATGAATCGTAACTTGTACAAAACTTTACCGAGTAAATCAAAGAATAAATTAAAATAAAATAGGAGTTTATTAAATACAACGAATTAAGATCATACATATATGACCATCATTATGATAAAATTAATTGTTCTATATTTAACAGAAATTATCAGAACAATATAATTATATCTGGTACAGTCCTATATAATCATATTATATAAAACATATTTATCTTATGCCACTACATATTTAATCGGGATATGACTATACATTCTTAATGAGATAAACTATGTTTATGACTGTGAACTATTTGAAGATTCCATACTTCAAATATAAGTCATGGACATATTCTGGTTATTATTCTTTATATTTTGTCCCACATATATGCAATATATATGTTAATATAAAGTCAGCATAAATAACCAAGGAATTTTCTATGAATTTTATAAAACATAATCTAAAATGTTAACATAATATTAATCAATATAAATTTATTCATATATTATAAAATTGTTCTATTACATTTGCTTGTTAGGCACATTACTCCCAACAATCTCCCACTTGCCCTAAAGCAAATGAGACATGTCTCTAATCCCTAAACCCCTGTAGATGTTTCTCAAAACATTTTGCAAGTAACGTCTTGGTGAAGGGTTAAACAAGATTCTGATCTGATGGAATCTTCAGAACAATCACATCTCCACGTTGCACTATATCTCTTATCACATGATATTTTCTCTCTATATGCTTTATACGTTTGTGACTTCTAGGTTCTTTAGCATTCGCCACTGCACCACTATTGTCACAATACAAAGACAATGGCTTATCCATATTTGGAACTACTTCCAAATCACTAAAGAATTTTCTAAGCCACACAGCTTCTTTTACTGTTTCACAAGCAGCAATGTATTCTGCTTCCATAGTAGAGTCTGAAACACCACATTGTTTTACACTTCTCCAAACTATGGCTCCACCTCCAAGGGTGAAAACTGATCCAGATATCGACTTTCGATCATCTGTATCAGTTTGAAAATCAGAATATGTGTATCTAGTTGGAATCAAATCCCTACCAAAATATACTAGCATATAGTTTCTCGTTCTCCTTAGATACTTGAGAATATGTTTGACTGCTATCCAATGATCCAATCCTGGATTTGACTGGAACTGACTTACTATCCCTATTGCATAACATATGTCGGGCCTCGTGCACAACATAGCATATACATCAAGCTCCCAACAACTGATGCATAGGGGTAACGTCTCACATCTTTTTCCTTTTGAGGTGTGTCAAGACATTGCTTTTTAGAAAGAATAACTCTATGTCTAGAAGGCAAATAACCTTTCTTGGAGTTTGTCATCAAATATTTGACAACCATCTTGTCAATATACAATGTTTGAGAAAAAGATAACATTCTATTTTTACGATCTCTTATTAGACGAATCCCAAGAATGTAGCTTGCATTTCCTAAATCTTTCATTTGGAATTGATTAGCTAGCCATGCTTTTATATCTGATAATAATTCTACATTATTCCCAATAAGTAGAATATCATCAACATACAGAACTAAGAAGACCACAAGCATGTCATTGATGAGCTTGTATACACAAGACTCATCAAGGCACTGTGTGAACCCATAAGATTTGATTGCTTCATCAAATCTCATATACCATGACCTAGATGCTTGCTTAAGTCCATAAATAGACTTATTTAACTTATAAACCTTTTGTTGTGCATCTTTATCTATGAAACCCTCTGGTTGCTCCATATAAATGGTTTCTTCAAGATGACCATTTAGAAAAGCCATCTTGACATCTATCTGCCAAATCTCATAATCATAATGAGCGGCAATAGAGAGCAACATACGAATGGACTTAAGCATAGCTATAGAAGAGAAAGTCTCTTCATAATCAACTCCTTCCCTTTGGCTATAACCCTTAGCTACAAGTCTAGCTTTGAATGTCTCTACATTCCCGTCCACTCCTCTATTTCTCTTATAGATCCATTTACACCCTATAGGTTTCACCCCTTTAGGTAGATCTATAAAATCCCAGACGAAGTTGGAATACATTGATTCCATCTCAAGTTTATAGCTTCAAGGCATGCTTCTTTGTCAACATCTTCCATTGCTCATCTAAATGACAATGGATCCTCTTTTCCATCATCAATGACAGCAACTTGTGCTTCACCTACCTGTCCGTATTGAGCTGGTGGTCGTACTACCCTCTCACTATGTCTAGGTGGCATGATGGTTTGACTAGAAGTAGTCATCTTCTGAGTACCATGTGGAACAACAACTTTTGTTGTTTCCGATCTGATCTCATCAGCATGAATTTCCTCTAAGACAATCTTGCTTTGAGGTTTGAAGTTTGCCATATAGTCATATTTAAGAAATCTGGCATTTGTCGTTACAAATACCTTCTCATCTTGAGGACTATAGAACAAACCTCCTCTTGTGCCTTTTGCATAACCAACAAATATGCAAACCTCATATCGATGTTCTAATTTTTCAGTCTTTCCTACTAGCACATGTGCGGGACACCCCTATATGCGAAAGTGTCTCAAACTAGGCTTGTGATCACTCCACAACTCTAAAAGTGTCTTAGGAATAGACTGAGATGGGACCACATTCAAAATGTAAGTCGCTGTCTGTATGGCGTGTCCCCAAAATGATTTTGGAAGTGCAGAGTAACTCATCATGGATTGAACCATGTTAAGTAAAGTCCTATTTCTCCTCTCAGCAACACCATTTTGTTGAGGAGTGCCAGGTGTTGTTAGCTGAGATATAATCCCATTTTCTAACAAGTAATCATTGAATTCATTATCAAGGTATTCACCTCCTCGATCTGATCAAAGACACTTGATTGACTTATCTAATTGCTTTTCAGCTTCAGCTTTGAACTCTTGAAACTTTCTAAAAGTTTCTGATTTAAATTGAATTAGATAAGTATAACTATATCTTGAGTAATGATCAACAAAAGTGATGAAGTACTCATAACCACCTCTAACCCGAGTAGTCATAGGGCCACATACATCTAAATGTATGAGTTCAAGTGGTTCTTGAGCCCTTCGACCCTTTGCAGAAAAATGTCTCTTGGTCATTTTTCCCTCTAGACAAAATTCACAGACTAGTAAAGATCCAACATTTAAATCTTTTAAAGGACCGTTCTTCACAAGTCTATCAATTTTATCTAGATTAATATGACCTAGACGAAGGTGCCAAAGATATGTGTTATCATCATGAGAAATTTTAAGTTTCTTGGACTTAGGTAATTCTACTTTTAAAAATTTCAGTATTCAACAGTGATTTATTGATGGGCGTTATCACATAAAGTCCACTTTCCATAAAACTAAAACAAATATCTAGTCCATTTCTAGAAATAATAACAATATTATTATTAAAAGAAATTGAATAACATTGTTCAAATAAGTGAGAAACATAAATGAGATTTCTAGTAAACCCCGATACAAAATAAACATTATTCAATAATAAAAATTTATTCTGAAAATATAATTTTGTTTCTCCCACTGCTGAAGCTGAAACTAGTGCCCCATTGCCCACTCTCATAGTGAACTCCCCATCTGCTAGATTCTGATAGGAACTAAGCATTTATAAAGAACAACAAACATGATTAGTCGCACCTGAATCAACTATCAAGGGTAATAAATCATTCTCAACTAAACAAAATTCAATAATAAGTAAATCAGATTTACTTGTCTTCTTTGTTTTAGTTCCTCGAGATACTTTTTATAGTTTTTCTTCTCTTTTGTTGCATTTTCAGCAGGGATCGGAGGACATTCCCCAGTCAGGACAAACTTCAAGTTGTCGTGCATAAGAATCATATTCATGTTCCTTTTCTAGTTGACGAAATTATCACCAGTCAACTTTTCAGTCATAAGTAAATTAATCATAAAAGAAGACATTATGCTATAATGAATAAATAAGTAAAAATTAATATTATGCATAAAATTCATAAGTAATATGGCAAGTAAGAATGATGCATGAGCATGCTAAATCACTAAATAAAATGCAAATGCTATTATTGCCTCGATACATAATATTTTTCCTTAGGATAAAAATATTATCTATTAATAAATTTATTCAAAATATCTCATATTTTCAAAATTTATTAACTATCGATTAGTTTTTGTCAAAATGTGATTAACACATTATATCACATTTTTATGAGTGTATACCATCGTTTCGGTTTTATAAAACTTAACTTATAATTGCCGCCTTAAGGATGGTCAATTATAAAATACATTTTATAAAACCTATCTCTAGGAGATCAACCATGGTATTGATCTAAGTGAACACTTTCCTTAGGGAGGACGATAACTAAGTCATCTCGGAGCCCCACTTAAATCTCACGTTGTTATATCAATGATAGAGACCATGGAAAGTTACGCCTAATTTTCCGCTTCCACTCATTATTTTGAATTATAGTAATTTTATAGAATATCACATATTCTATTAAATCTATATAAAAAAATATTTAATCAAAATAAATTTATTTTATATATAGATTATTAAATTTATAATCAAATTACAAAATTAATTATACTAAATAAACAATTTATTTAGCACTTACAAAATAATATAAAATTTTAACAATTAAAATTTTGCATTATTTTATTTTTTCACATAATTCATAAATATGAATTAATAGTTTTAATCTAATTAAAACCATTTAATTTTTAACAAACTAATTTATTAAAATTAAATAAATAAAATATATGCTAAGAATGCATGTCAATGTGAGAAAACTAAATGATAAGTAGGCCCTATATGCAAGTACTATACGACATGTGAATGCATAACAATGATAAAACAACTTATATCAAGCATAAAAGTAAATGAAATAATGACCGGGTCGATTTGGGTATTTCTAAAATCACATATAAACCCAAAAAAAATTATATAAAGTCTTGGTAGCCTACACATTTGTGCGTCATACGTCGTGGTGTCAACAATTGCACACCATAGTCCCGCTCTAAAATTTGTCTTGTCCTCATTTCTTTCTTTGATCTCCATCATAAAGAGTATTTACTCAAGACAAATTGGGTTTATATCAAAATTAAAAATAAGAAATAAAAAAAATTCATAACCCAAATCGGCCATATGAAATTACGATCATTATTTCAATCATGCATATATCCATACATTCAACATTCCAAAAATATATATAAATTAAAAAAACGCATAAGCCTACTTATCATCACATATCATGATTTACATAAAATCACATTATTAAATATATCATAACTATAACGAAGCTCTGATACCAATTGTTGGTTTTTAGGTTCCCTCGCACGGCGGAATTACCGATGTTCATAACAACGGTAACGTGCGTAACCTATGTATCATGAAAAACAATTTTAACATGAACATAAAACGAATCGTTGTTATAATATATTGATAATAATATGTATTTAAAAAATCTCTATTTAGATCCAATCTAAAAGATAAAGAATGTTACCTTTGTAGCTTACTTCACACGGGTACAAAATCAACATTCGATCTTCTCCGCCAATCCTCCTCACCTCGAATAAGCACGTGTGGGCGTGATGAATGAAACAAGATCACACTCAATTTATAATAGATCGTATTCTCAACACATGAGACGATTTATTTGGATTTAAAAAACACTTTTCTAAAGCCAAAATGGAAGACACAAATTTTGCTCTCAAAATGGATTTCTTAATCTCAAAGATATCAACCTCAACTTCAACATTTTCTCCCTTCCTTCATCTAAGGAGGTTGGACCTCTATCTATAGTGGTATTGCTCCATAATGGCCATTATGGCATTTAGAGAAAAACACTACAAATTCCTCATTACATTTATAAAAATGTTATGGAAATCAAAAGTCTTGTCACCATAACTCAACACTTGGCACATTTAAGTTATAACACATTTATAACAAAAATGTTATGGAAAACAAAAGGTCATGACATTAAATCAAATTTGACATTAATTCAAATTTGACAAAATCCATTTTAAAAACTATTTTTAAAAGTTACTTTATATTTGTTAATTAATTAAATAATCAATAATTCAATTATTTGATTTAACAAATATATTAACTTTGACAACTTTTGTCATTTTGTCTTAACTAATTAAATAATCAATAATTCAATTATTTCATCAAATGAAAAAAAATAATAATAAACTTATTATTGAGTGTATTAAATAATTAATTCATAATTAATTATTTAATTTTCTTTGTTCATTTTTCTATTATTCGAATAATGATAGAAGGTGACGAAGGGACCGATGGACCTATAGTTTTATGCTCCAATAATATTTTGTTAATTAATATAAACTCTTTATATTAATTAACATAATTATTAACTCTAAAGTAATTACACTAAATACTTAGAGTTGCACTCTCAAAATTATAGAGTATATTACTTAAAGTAATGTCTATTGATATAGTCATTACATATGTATTAACCCTCCATTTAGATTCGCAATAGAGCTAGGTTTATAATCAGTTAACCTCTCATATTGCTTCTTTATCCTTGACTACCATGAGTTCTTAATTGAATAATTAATTCATAACAATTATAAATTGGGCGCTAATTATTCGATCCTTGAACTAACAAACAAGAGAATCTATTGAAATGGATTTCGTTGTATCGATATGAACATTTCTAGCTATTCATTTTAATTTACTCCCAATGTACAAGGTATATGAATCGTAGCTTGTACAAAACTTTACCGAGTAAATCAAAGAATAAATTAAAATAAAATAGGAGTTTATTAAATACAACAAATTAAGATCATACATATATGATCATTATTATGATAAAATTAATTGTTCTATATTTAACAGAAATTATCAGAACAATATAATTATATCTGGTCCAGTCCTATATAATCATAGTATATAAAACATATTTATCTTATGCCACTACATATTTAGTCTGGATATGACTATACGTTCTTAATGAGATAAACTATGTTTATGACTATGAACTATTTGAAGATTTCATATTTCAAATATAAGTCATGGACATATTCTGGTTATTACTCTTTATATTTTATCTCACATATATACAATATATATGTTAATATAAAGTCAGCATAAATAACCAAGGAATTTTCTATGAATTTTATAAAACATAATCTAAAATGTTAATATAATATTAATCAATATAAATTTATTCATATATTATAAAATTATTCTATTACATTTGCTTGTTGGGCACATTACTCCCAACACCAGCATGTTTAAATGTTTATTAATATTGTATAACTAAATTAGTTAACCTGAGCTTGTTAATCTGACTATAGTAAGTAACTTAATTAGAAGTTGAGCATGTTAATTAACTAGCGTCCAATTAACTAGCGTCTAATTAACTAGCATAATTAACTAAAGTAATTAATAAGACAAGTTAATTAACTAACTAGAATAATAATGGAAACCTTTCTTAAATATGCTAAGTGATTAGGTTAATTACCTAGAATAATAAATGTAATAAGCATGTAAAATGACTAGAAAATCAGCATGTTAATAAAGAGTATGTTTTGATTTTTCTTTCGATTATCATTGCGTTCTATTATCATTGCTTGATTTCCTTATGTGCTTCGCTGTTTACGATATTATAATTGTTCTCTGATGTGCGCAGTTATATCATTCTATTATATGCTTTACTTCTTTATATGCGCTTTCAATTTCAGTTTGCTTTTAATCTTGTTATACAATTACTTTCTTTATGCGCACTTCAATTCTTATGAATGTTATGTTATAACGCATCATGCATCACGATAGGTTGAGAATGTATGGTCATGCGTCATGTTAATAAAAATCATAGGAAGTGCCACCTTGGTGGTGGTACGCAAGCACGCATAAGTGAGCTAAAATGTTAAGAAAAGAAGAAAAGGGAGTTGGGGGGTGGTATATGGATAGCAAGTCTAGTCTGCAATTTGGCGAAGCCCCTCCTTGATCAAGTACGGGAGTTCTAGTTGCAAGTAAAAGCTTAGATCCGACCAACTATCTATTCTGAAGGAAAATCCTCCAATTTCAGCTCGAAGTACGAGTAGCGAATAAATGGATTAAAGTCAAAGTAAAGTAATAAATGAATAAACGTAATGAAAAGATTAGTTTGGGTATTTCCCATTTCAAAATGAACTAACAAGTGGCATTCATGTTGCATTGAACCATTTTTCCTTACTAAGTCCTTTGGGCTTATAGTTGCTTGTGGTGTAAATGTAGGTACGTGTACGCAGAATAAATGCACGAAAAGACAAACAAACATCAAAGCAGGGATGAGAGGTTTGCACGCACGAGGGAGTCCGTGACTAGTCGACATAAAAAGGATAAAAGATTAATAGTTGTAATTAAATTAAGTTTTTCTCAAATTGTATTAAATTGTCTGAATTCATTTCACAAGCGCAGTATTTAACTATTTAGTTCTTTCATTAAAATGTTTACACTTCCGCAATGTTTTAAATACTCCACAACGTTTTATATCAAGGATTTTATTATAACGCTTCTTCATCTCATTAATTAGATTTTCAATAATGAGTTTGAAGAAGGGTCAGTAGCGATCAGGGTTTAGCATCGCATTGTGATTTCGTTTTATAAATAAGTCTTTTGAAAATTTTAAATTTCTCACATTTTCAAGGAATTACGAAAAATCCAGGTCGTTACAGTGTTATCGACCCGCCGGAGAGAAAACATGGTCGATCCAGATTTAAGCAAGAAATGTCATCGTCTTTGTTCATTTTAAGCGAGTGATGTCCCTCATAAGTTGAAGGACGTCCCTTATAGGTTAAAGGGAAAAGGGACATCCCTGATAGGTGAAGGGACCTATAAGGGATGTCTCTTATAGATTGAGGGGTGTCCCTTATAGGTCCCTCCACCTTAGGGATGTCCCTTATTGGTTCGAGACGTCCCTTATAGGTTGAAGGACGTCCCTTATAGGTCATTCAACCTATAAGGGAAGTCTCTCAACCTTTGAGGGACGTCCCTTATAGGTCCCTCAACCTATAAAGAAAGTCCCTCAAACTTTGAGGGACGTCCCTTATAGGTTACACCATTTGTTCCTACAATTTTAGACGAAAAAATGACGGAAAGATTTACATCGTTTATTTTTCATAGTTTGAGGTTTTAATTGCTTACAAAAATTATTGAAGGTTTATCGTGTTTCTTATCCTTAACTATAGGGTTTATTTTGTTAATTTTCCTATCAAAAATCTTAATCAATTTCCAACAAACTCTATAGTTTCAGATAAAAAACAACACACCTTAAAAAATTTTTGCGGACAACTAAAACTTTGAACTATGAAAAATGAATGATGCAAACCTTCCTGACACGTATTTCCGTCAAAAAATGCAGAGGCGAACGCCACAGGCATGTTTTCTGCTTAGAAAACACCATAGACATCACCTAGACCTCCAACGAATGTCCACAAATCAAGTTTGGATGTCCTTCAAAGATGAAGGACTTGAAACTCGGTTTCAATCGTGAAGTAAGATTCATGGAAAAGCTCAAACGATACTTCTCCTGACAATTTCTTTTACAATTTAAGTTTAAGGACGTCCATCATAAGCTAAGGGGCACTTAGGGACGTCCGTTGTTAGCTGAGGGATGTCCGTCTTAAGCGATGGACATCTGTAGTTAGCTGATGGTCATCTGTTTTAAGTTAGGGACGATGTCGTCTTTTAATAATTCATCTTCAACGTCCATCATAAGTTGAGGGACATTCGATTTAAGCTGAGTGACATCCGTTGTGGCTTAGGAACATTCGTTGTGGGCTTAAGAACGTCTATCATAAGTTGAGGGACATCTGTTTGAAGTGAAGGACGTCCGTTGTTAGCAGAGGAGCATCCGTTTTAAGCTGAGGATGACGTTGTCTTTCAATAATCTACCCTGAACGTCCATTTCTAGCGACAGACGTCCCCCAACTCTGAAGGACATCCAATTCGTTCATCCAACAGCCAACAACTTTTTTCTGTGACTCTGCTCCCATTTAAAATAGTGTACCTTGTACATGACTCCTTTCAACATAATATCTGCTAGCGCCTTTGGTCTATGTTGGTCATCCATCATCATTGAGGAACGTCTGTTGTCACGACCCGGATAGAAACGCCAGGCCAAACAACCCGATCTTCATAGAAAACTCGATCACCCAGCCTAAGGCTAGTTAAATTATTGCGGAAGACTTGAATAAATACCCATCCGCGACCCATTTGTGATGGGCCACGATCGATTTAGTGATTGCGAGAACAAAATTAATAATGCGAAAGTAATAATCTTAAGAGTCCAAAATAAATACCGTGCATACAATCCAAAAATCCAACAACCAAGTTAAGTGTTTTTACAGTCATCTAAATTAAAAGTTATAATCATCAATTGTTATGTTTACCGATAAATAAGAATTCAACTAGGGAAATGAATAAAATAAAATAGAATAGAGCCTTCAACCGAAACTCTAACCTGGGAAAAATAAGTCGACTGGGATGAGTGACTAGCTCAGTATGGAACTTATACTAAATGTAATGCACATGTAAAACTTGTTTTACTGTTTTCTTGAAAACCATGAGTTTTGGAAAATATGCATGTTTTTTAAAACATTTGAAAAACATTTTCTCTTTTGGGAAAATCCAACCCCAAAGGGCCCCGATGAGCTATATAGAAAGCATGGCTGTATACATAGACAGTTATATGTTAAAATACTTTCGTCGTGTTTCATCACAGAAATCGTAATCCGTGAAAAAAGAGGAACACTCATGGAATCCCACGAGCAAACGTACAAAAGGCGGCGACCATTTCCGAGCAGCACCTCATGAGCCTGGAGGAACAAAAATGATGGGGGTCCATAGACCGAGCCCGTCACCCTGGTTGTCGTGCAAATTCCATGACGACACGGCCGTAATATATAAATACCCTGATCAGGTTTAGGGATTCGCAACCCAAGGGAGCCTCATCTTCTTCCTAATCTCATATTTCACAAAGCGCGCAAACAAGACATCTCCACGCAGCAAGAGATGTATCAGGGATAGCCTCCAGATACTCAGACGCCCAGACCGTTCAAAGTGTCAAGAGGATTATCGCCCCTAAACAGTATCCAATATATCATACCATGAAAATCTGATGCACAAAAGTAAACATGTAAAACTTTTGTACATACGTAACACAGAAAGTTGACGTGCTGTCGAACAGTCCCCATCAGGTTTTTCATATGTGGTATCCCACAAAATACGATTTTGAAAACTATGCAATGCAGTGCAAAACAAATCAGTATAAAACACCTAACTCGACGACGATCTCTCCTTTTAACCGAAGGAGTAGTAACCTCGGTTGCCGGCTCAATGTCCTCGAACTCGTCCGAGCCTAAAAATATGTCAAACATAAGAATTGGAATCAACAACATCAAGAAAAGGAATGGAAGAGCCTTATACCGGGGATAGGAGCCCAACCAAAATATGAGTGACCTATCTATATCCTCAACAAAATTCCCAAATCATTGGTTTTTCATCCTCATCCCATTATGTGAAAGTTGTAACCAAACAAGACACAAGTCACTTTACCAATTCATAACTTCAAATCATTAGACATCAATTGAACCCAAAATCCAACCTTTCATGATTCCAACAAAATAGGGAACAAGATAATCCTCACAGCAAATCCTCCCAAAGTTATCACCCGAGGCAGAACTCCAATCAGAAACCAATTTAACAGTTGTCTGTCAATCCCTTTACAACAAACTTTAATCTAAATTAAAAACAACCCAACCACCTCAATTTCATGAATGAACCGAAATAGAACATATCTCAAACCAACATCAAAATAGAATCCAAATGCCTATTGTTATAACCATAGCAACAGAAGGGAGCTTTCCCATTGGACAGACCAACAAGGCTCATCCAGAAATCAACCAAAATCTTATCATTGAACAAGGACCAAATTTATCAACATTTTTATATCCCAAAAACAACAGCAAATGAACATTTTGTTGGCTGAGGAACTAAAAATCATACGACATTTTCTTTGCATCCAAACAGGTAACAAAGCCGTAAAGGACGGGGGTGAAATGCAAGAAATCCTCACCTAAATCGGAGAATGGAGCCATGCCGTTCAGTTACTCAATGTCCCGCAGCTCAGGCTGGTCGAAATGCCTTGGACGGAGCTTCGCAATGGTTGGAAGCTCGAGCTCTATCCGCTCGCAGTTCAGGAGCGCTCAGACAAACGCGCAGCTCCCGCTCAAAATGCCGATTTATTCTGATCATTATCCGACGATGTTTTTTAGATCCAATTTAATTCTCCGACTCCGTTTCCTTAATAAATTTTTCGTTAAGAAATTCCAAATTCCACTGATTTGATTAATTGACGAAAATTTCACACGTAGTCGCTACGTGACAATTCGAGTCAATTTCTCCAACGTTAAGACCAAATATTAAAGTGAAAAATTTACATGTAGAATTTACTTTTGAAAATTCTCGAGTTTCACATCTGTTCCTTTATCTAATAGCCATGAAGCTTCGTCCGCCATTGCCTTTTGTCCATCATGGCCGTCTGTCATCATTGGGGGATGTCTGTCCCTTCATCAAACGACCATGAATCTTCATTCATCAGTGTTTTCCCGTCACGACGTCCCTCCATAATACTTTTGGTAAAACAATCTCATCAACTCATGCAGAGATTGAGAATCAAAAAAGTCAAATGAAACAAGACCAAACAAGTTGTAGGCAATGCAAAAAGACGTTCGTTGTTGATATTTGATTTTACAAGTCACTGTTGGGGCCATTTTGCAAAAAATCGTTTTAAATCTTAATTGTAAAAAAAGCCACCATAGACATTTCTTTAAAAAAAATTCCTTTCAAAACGTGATTATATAATATGATCAAACATCAGTGTCAAATGACAATGATTCGCCTTCAGGGCTCTCACTGAAGTTCATGACGTCGACTCTTGTTATTTCACAATACATATAGACACATTTGATGGGTCGTTTATATACTCAGAACCTCATCTAGGTCAAATCAAACAAACTTAGTTATCTCAAAATGGGCCACAACCTGGTTTAATTGAGTTGTTGTTCAAACCCAATTTTGGACTTTAAACCCAAAAGTTTTTGGGTCGTTTCGGAACTATTTTGGCCCTTTGTGTCATGACCCGGAGGCGGGCCCGCCAAACTCGCAGGGTCAGGCGACCTGATTCTTGAAGAGAACCCGATCACCCAGCCCAAGGAGTGATTTTTTATGCGGAAGATTTAACGAGAATAATACCAAGCCAAAACCCAAATCACATGAGTTTGGGTCTACAGAGTGATTAACTAGAGACGTGATAGCTTAATAAGGGAAAGTATTATGCATGAATTAAATCAACAACACCAAAACTAAAATCCCAACATACTATGAACAGAGAGATTGAATTGACAAACATCTATCCATCCACGAGGAGATTGAGACACCAACCAAGAACACCAGCATCGCCCTACTGCCACACGTACAAGACCAGTGCACCGAACACACACCCTAACCTGGAGAAAAATATAGTCTAAGGGGTGAGTGACTAATTTAGTAGGGAAAACCTATACTAAATGTAATGCATGCTAAAATCATTTTCCTCACCTTTGAAAACTATTTTATGCTTCTCATTTACCGTATATGGATTTAAATATTTAAAACTTCTTTATCATTTTAACAAAACCCGCCCATGGCCCTTGATGTGGCTTTATCAAAACTCGTTGTATACATAAGCAGCTATAATCGTAAAATATGCCAACATCGCTTTCCGTATGAAAACGTCATCCGTGAAAAGGGTTGGTCACGCAAGGACCCATCCATCACTCATCATTGTAGAGTGGTGTAATCTCTTAGGTGTGCCGACGGGCTGTAGCCACCGCTGATACGATCCAAAGATACAGCGCATTACCCGAATTTTTGGCGAGCAAGCTTTGTGACGACACAACTAGTGTAACCGCCTAGATGTGCCGACCGGCCGTAACCACCATCGAGATGATTCGAAAGTCCAACGCATTACCCAAGTTGTTGGCGAACTTGTTAGCGACAACACAACTGGCATAACCGCCTAGCACAGGTCACAAAAAGGTGGCTATCCACCAATAGCAACACCTCATAAGGCAGGAAAGAATACCATTGACGGCGATCCAAAGATTCAGCACATCACTCGAGTTGTCGGCAAACTAGTCAGCGACGAAACAACTCATACAATCATATACCCGGAGTGAGGTTGCTCATGATAGAACGCTTCTCGCTAAATACATCTATGTTCCAAATTGATGAGGGTTGCCGACGACCAGATCTACGAGCCATCCAGCCACCCGCCAAATGGAATGGTACTAGGATAGGCTAATCTTCGCGACTGAAAACTCTGCCAACTCCATGTGACAATACCTTGGCTAGATTTAGGGACTTACAACCCAAGGAGGTGTCATCACTCTCCCATCCTATTTCCAACTTTCAGGAATTGCAACCTAAGAACACATCACCATTGCCTCAACCTTTTTTTTCCACTTCCAGGGATCGAAACTTGAGAACATGTCATTAATGCCCCGTCGCCATTTCACACGTAAAAGACTAATCTTCACGTAACAGAAGATTGCACGGGGATAGCCTCGTGATGCTTTAGCACTAGAGTTCCTAAAGCATCAAGAGGATTCATCCTTCCAATGTACATATCAAATCTTCTCGCAGTAGAAAATTTTAAGGAATAGCCTTGTGATGCTTTAGCGCTAGAGTGCCTGAAGCATCAAGATGATTCATCCCCCCAATGTATGTATCATATAATTCATCTTCTCATAGTAGAAGATTTCATCAGATAGCCTCGTGATGCTTCAGTGCTAGAGTGCCTAAAGCATCAAGAGAATTCATCCTTCCAACACATGCACAGATATCACATCATTAATATGGCAAAATATCAAGAATAAACCATGTACGGAATGTAAACCTGAGAAAATATACGTATACATAAAAATTGATGTGCTGTCGAACAGTCCTTGTCTGGTTTTCAGGTGTGGTAGCCCACAGAATAGCAGTTTTGAAAACCGTGATGCAATGCAATGTAGAAAGTATAAAGATCCCTACTTGGATGACGACCACGACACGCTTACCAACAAACCTGCTTCATACGCTGTCGTAAGTAAAAAGTCGAATCACTAACATCTGTAGAACCTATAATCTAAATATAAGGCAGATAATCATTTAGCAACATATGACGAAAACCTCAACATATAAACATATTTCTACCTCTAAACATAGAGTCGGAAGTCAACTTAGCAATACTTTAAAAATCTCACTCTCCAATTAAAGGCAATACTCAAAATTATCAGCTTATGGACACAAGTAGTAAACAACCCATTCTTTTTAGTTAGGCATACATGTAGAAACCATACAGGTAATATCTTAGTTGGTAGCTCTAGCTACTGAACAACTTTCCTAAAACAAGATAATTGTGAGGTAAGAAGTCATAAAAAAATGAGAGGCAACCCTATCAAAGAGAACAACGACATATCATAACAAAATTAAACATTCTAGATTATATAGAAAGGAACCAGGTTCATCATTAATTAACTACATTTTTACTTTTCAAGTTTAAACAGTCTCCAAATCCAAGTATTCGTAGGAAATAGGGTAACGTCTAAATCTTAGAGACAATAATTCACTCATCAACATCTAAATCTCCAAATGCAATTTGATTACTTTTTGGAAAAACACACACGTCAGATTTACATGTGGCAAAACTGGTCAACCTTTCACTGTTGACCAAAAATTCACGAAAAATTTACATGTGGCATTTTAAAATTATTTAAAAATCTCAAATTTTACACTTAGACTCAATCGTTCTCAAGTCATCTTCTTAATCCCAATGTTTGGAATTAAAATAAAATATTTTGATTCTAATTTTGTAATATGATTATCTTTAGATCCTAAGATTTAGAGTTTGGACTTGTCAGATTATTGGACTACTTAGTTCGAATTTGATCTTGATTGTTGATGAGCCACTATATGGTAGGGGTTTATTTTTATACCCAACATCACATGATTCTATAAAACATTATTTTGGGAAGTGCTCTTATACAAAATGATGAGTTTATTTTATGGCCATCGATTTTTGGTACTATTATGTATTTTTCATTGGACATATGTTTTTTAAGCATGCACATTAATTCATTGACCATCTTGGTCAAATGTACCAAGTTTGATCGACCTATGAAGGGGTCTTGTTTTCTATACACACATTTGATTGTTGGAGGATGTGCTTATTTGTGTTAACTAGAATAATGCGAAAGTTGACTATGCCGTGTCCCTAAGCGTAAAACCTTAAAACTGATCAGAATCTTATTTTCTTAGCTTTAGCAATCATTGAGTATTGTAGTTACAGTTTATGCCTATGACATTGTGTCTGGAGTCCATAGATGACTCCATTTTCACTGAATTTTTCATTGTGTACAATAGGGCCAATTTTTTATGTGTACCAGGCTAGAGTAGAATGTTTTATTGTTTGCCCTATTGCTTGTTTTATAAACTTGTTTTACTTTTGATTTTTTTATATGGCATACTCCCTACTTATTTTAATTTTATCATGATACATAAAACTTTTCCCCCATTAAGTTTAGTCGAATTACCCCAATGACATTTTCTTCATGTTTTAGCTTGAAGGATTTCTAATAGCCAACGTAGGCGTGAGCTCAGAGAGATTTCTACTTTAGTATTTGTTTTCATTCAAGAGTTTTATTTGTGAGATTAGAACTCAATATAGACTTGAAATAAAATTTTTATTCTTTTACTTTATGGCACATTTCTTTATATACTTATATTATTATTTTATCTAATGTCACTATTAGACCTATATTTTAGCCGTTTTGGCTTAGGCCTTGCCTATTTTATTTATTTTTTTTAAGTTTTGTGTTATTCATTAAGAATTTTAAGTAAAAGGGTCGTGCGAATTTGTAACATCCCGTTTTTCATACAATTTAAAATATATAATTTTGAAAGACTTTTTCTATTATGAACACAGCGGAAGACTTTTTTTACTAAAACATTTGAAAATTGCATGAATAAAATTTTTTTTGTTAAAACATTTACAACTTAGAAAACTTGAACTTCATATAATAAACCTTTTACAAATTGAAAACCCTTTACATTTCTTCTAAACCTTTAGCCTAGCTAGCCACTAAGTCTGCAACCCGTAAATCCTCCATCAACACTATGCATACCTACATCACAAGACTAAAATTATGAGTCTAATGCTCAGTAAAAAGTGAAATGAAATATTAAACATGTAATGCATTTTTCTTAAAATCATTTTCATGTTAGTTTCCTTTCTTTCTTTTTTGTGCATGTCAATATGCTTTGTCCCGACATCAATTGAAGGCTCGTTAACCGCTATACAGATCCATGCATAATGTTTCTTGTTAAAGGTTCGACATCAATCGAACCGCCTGTTAGTTGCAGTGCACTTCAATGCACAATGACCCACCACCTCCAGTAAGCAATTCCGGCATCGACCGAAAGCTTTGCTAGTGGTTGTACACATCAATGTACAACAATCCGTTCTGACATCAATCGAAACACACTAGTGGCCATGCACATCAATGCTTAAATGGTCTCACTGACCATTAGCTGGTCTGTCTCGACATCAATCGAGAACAAACTAACAAACTCAAGCTTATCTATCCATATTCTTTAACATGTAACATTTACAGTCATAAAAACACTATGCATGACAAATCTGTTTACATTTTCTTGAAAACAATGATGCATGAATGCACCCAATTCTATGATTATCAATACATGTCCATATTATAACATGATAAATAACCTATCCTCTTTCAACCAAAATCATCAAACAACAAAAAACAATACATCTCCAAGTAATAACATAATCACAACCTAACATTTATCAAACACAGCAGCATGGTATCAACCCTTACATCCTATTAACAAATGAACAACCCATTAATATATCGAGTACCTCAACATTCAACACTTCAGCAATATCAAGTCTCTAGAACTTTGTATTTATGAACAATATATTAATACCCAACCTCTATCAACAACAATTGTAGTCAACCAGCAACATTAAACTACTCATCAAATCAATATAGATTCTTAATTAATCATCAACAATAGGTTTATTAAATATGTCATCAACAACAGAGCACCACAACCTTCAAAGCCCAACCTGATTTATAACCTATCATTCAAACACTAGTTGCAATCAAACACTAGCAGCAAGCAACATTATCAATATATCCAGAACCATAACATTGAATTATCCAGAACAAGCATCAAACCTACCTCTTGTGATGTAGCCCAAAAATGGGAAAACACATGCACATTTCTTACCTCTATTCTTGAAGAAAGTTGAAATGAAGAAGACTACCTTTTTTCTTTTCCCTGCACGACTTCTTTTTCTTCCAGAAGTTCTCCTCTTTCTCTCATAGATCTCCCCCTCCAGACTTCTTCTCTCTGACTTTCTTTCTCTCTCAGCTCCACTCACAAAGACATCCTCCCACTCTCTCCCTTCTTATTTCTCTGGGTCTCCCTTTTCTCTCTGAAGTTCTCACTCTTTATTGGACTTCTCTCTCTCTTTCACGACCCTTCCTCTTCTCTAGGACTCTCCCTCTTCCCTAAAGCATTCACTCTCTATCTTTAGATAATTTCTTCTACTGCCAACTTAAACAGGTCACGATGTTTGGCAAGGCAACTATGCTGGACCCATCTATTCATCTTCCAATCAAAATAAATTGTCGCAGCTCACTTCTGGTGATGTTCTGAATTTTTGGTCGATCAGGCCCTTCGGGTGATCGAACGCCAAAATGTCCAGGAAAACGACTGTGTACAAATTTTGTGAACACCGATCGATCGTTTCCCTTCTTATGATCAACCGCAATTCCACATTTTCCACGCTGAATGAGTGTGATCAACCACAAATATTGCCTTGATCGACCAAATCACATTTCTTTACAAAACTGTTTCAACCCGGTCAATCACCCTTCTGTGGATGATTAACCGCTTCCAAAATGGTTCGACTCTGGAATATTTTGCTGAATCAGTGATCGACCACCCTCCATTGTGTTCGACCACAACTTTCAATATATTTTCCAGAAATCAAACTACTAACTACATCTCTTAATGTACCACTTAACCACTTAATGCAATACTCCTTCACAAACCATACTTAGCATATCCAAATCACCAAAAAATTCTCAAATATAATCACTTAGATCTTATGCTTAGCACTATGAAAATTTGGGGTATTACAAAATTGGTTCGTTTTTGAGTTAGGTTGCTATCCATTCTATCTAGGGTCCACTTTGGGGCATGATATAAATTTTGGAATTAGAGTCAGGTTGCCATATTGAAAAGTGACATCAATATGATAGATATTGTAATGACATACAAGAGATGAAATTACTATGCCTAAGAACATAGTACTAAAGCCGATTTGAGTCAAGGTGCTACTTGGAAGGTATCTTGAAGTTGTTTGTTGGAGGATGGTGATATTTCCCTATTCGTACACATGTAGTTTAAAGTAGTATAAATTTAGTTAGAAATGGTAGGGAGTACGCTTTGTAAATCCTTAGAAGAAAATCTTTATGGAAATATAAGTTTGTGAACTCTTCTAGGTTGTGTGTGGGCCTTTGTAGTTTGAACATAAGAAATTCATCTTAGGATACAATTCAAAGTCTCGGTTCCTTTTTAAAATCCAAAATTTGTCTCGTCATATTTGAAATTAGTTAGTTCTAGTTGGGACCTTCTGTTCGTAGAATTTGGTTCTGCGATGAATTGTACATGTTTCCTTGGTTCAGAAATTGTTAGTAGAAGTTCTAAATAAGTCTTGTTTGTGCATTTTGACATTTGTGTAAGTTTCTATGTTGGCAGGTTAGGAATATTTAAATCAAGAACTAGAGTTGTTCAAGTGGAGGGATGACTTCAACAGAAGTTTTTGATTGTAGATTGTTTCGAAACCGCTTAGAAAGAGGTTGTAAAGAATTTAAAAACCAATGTCATGAAGGCAGAGCACATGATTTACTTTGATACATTTTCTTTTGAAGTAGGAATAGAAAATTTTTAAGAATGGAAAGGTTGGCTGAAAGACTAAAATTGATAGAATTGGAGAAATAGTTAGATGATTATTGAGAGATATAAATATAGCAAAATTGGTAGAAGCTATGATTTGATTTATGAGGAGTTCTCAATTTCTGAGAGATCGCAACAAGTTATGAAATTGACATATAATACTACGGTTGATAAAACTGTAAGTTTGGAAAACCTTGGAGGTTTCAGAATTATGTTTAGCCAAATGAGTTCAGCATCTCCTCTGAAAATCTGGTTATTTCCTAGAATATTTTAAGGTTAATCTTAGTAAGTGCTAAGTAAGTAGAATAAAGTTTTGAATAAGCAATCTAGTCATAGGATGATGACTACGATTGGGTAAAAGACTTTTGGATATGTATAAATAGTTGGAAGTTTTAATGTTTGTGTTTGGATTAGGCAAGGCAATTCATTTGCGGTTAGTGGTAAAAAATTTTAACCTCTTTCTTTGTTGAAATGCGTTAGAAGTTGATAATGAGATGTTTCGCATTCAATGCTCTGTGATACCATAAGATTATTGGACACAAATAGACAGTAAGGTTTTGGTTTTGCTTATGGTTTAGTTATGTGTAATCACAGATTTTGACTAGTTGAGTAAGTATAAGACTAGATTTAATTGTTATGCAAAGAGTATGACTCTTTAGTTAGTGAGTATGTAGGTTGCTGCTTCACAGAATGTTTCTTACAATCAATGTTTGTTTGTGTGGCTGTAGAGACTAGAGCATTATGGAAATATTTTGCTATTAACAGTGACTATGAGTAAGTCAACATGATCTAGTTTTGTCAGTTGAGGTTGTGTGTCCTGCTATTTTTCTTGAAGATCTACCAGAGTCACCACCCTACCATGAGTTTGAATTATGTACTTATTTTGTCCAAACACTGCTCTAACTTCTATTGTTTCATACGAAATGGTTTAGGCATAGTTGATGAGCCTTGATAAGTAATAGAATAATTTATTGTGTAATTATTTTTGCTTATAGTATGTCACTATGAGAGATAACAATTTTGATACTTGTTTGAGTGACAGAGTGGTTTGTTTCTGATGTTTCATTAAATGCCAGAAGTTCGATCAGGCGATGATTGATATTAATGATTCATTATTAAGGAAAAATGTCAAGTTGATCAGTTGGATGGATCAATATATCTTGCCATGAATGATTCTAGTTTGGACTTTCATAAATTCAAAGCCACTAAGGAGATGTTGGTATGGTCAACTTTTGAGTTGTTGTGGGCATTTCAAGTTTGAGATTTTGATGTTGGTTTGACTTGTTAGTGTTATGAATAAGGTGAAGTGCAACTTTAGGTCTGATTGAATTATTTTGTTTAAATATTCCTTAATATGGTTGTAGTGATACCATAATGAGCCTATAGGATGTCTAAAGACTCTGTTGAATTTTTTTTTTAAAGATTATCAGTTGTAAACTAAGTGTAGTTGAGATAAGTTAAATTGTTTTTAGACATAATGATTCTAGAGATAATATCTCATTGAATTCGATTTGAATTGAGGCTGTATTAGATTGATGCCTTCTAAGGACCAATACCTTCTAAGGACCAATATTGAGGTCTAGACTTTCTAGGGTTTAGATAGCTACGTTGTTGTTTCATTGTAAAAATTTCATCTATTTTTGGTTTCGTTAACTAAACCTATAAAAGGAAACGTTAAGTTTGATTGAAAAGAAAAACCATTAGTTGATTTCTAAGGAGTTGAAATTCAAATTGACTACTGGGTTATTTTTGGTAGTACCAAATGCTTTTTCATTACATGTCGATTTTGTTGATGCATCAAAAGTTGGATTTGGATCCGTAATGAAAGGGTAAGATAAGTTAATACCTCTAAACTATACTAATCAAAGACAGATGAGCCTAACTCATGAGCTCAAGTTGAAGAAAATTATTTTATTTTGAAAACTTAATAGAGTTGTTTTTATGGCATGAAGTTTGATATTTTCTTGGATTTTAATATGCTGATAGGTGGGAAATGCAAAGAATTATGACCCTATTTTAGAGTACAATCATGCTAAACCACTCTTATGATTGAAATTTTGAGTCAATAACCTCAAATATTTATTTCTATGTTTAATGTTCAAAGCTTGCAAGAAATATCTGACTACTAGTGACTATAAAATGAAATGTAATGGTGTTAATATGATAATTTGACTATGTAACTTGATAGCAACTCTTATATTTCTGCAATGTGTTAGGAAAGTGGAGAATCCTGAAGATGATCTTAAAGAGAAATTTGACAAACTACAGAAGGATGAACAACATGATTGTTGGGATGTTAGCGTTGATGAAATTATGACTTCTCATTGGTTCACTTATAGAGCCTAATAATTTGGAGTTAAGACAAACAAGTTTTGTAAATGGTCATAAATCAAAATTTTATGAATCGTTCAAATAATATCAAATGTTTGAAAATTTGAAATGTCAGTGTGAGTGGAATAATATGAAGTAAGATGTAGATAGTATGTGATTAGCTTTTGATTTAGTAACAAATTAAAAAGAGAGTATTTGAAACTGCTAGGTTATTACACCCTTATCTCTTGAGGAGTGAAAATGAGACATGACAATGATCCAATTATGGGGACATTTTAGATGTGTAGTGATGTTGGGTTGTTGCAAAACAATTGGCATTTCTACTTAGCTCTTTTATTTTCAGTGAGGATAGATTATTATGAGTGTTAGTTGAGTAAATTATATATAGAAGTCGTCGTTTGATCTTACATGTTTTTTTAGTGTTATGTCTAACAAAGAACTAAATATTTTGATTAAGTTTCGAAAGCCCTCTAGAGATCTTTGAGCATTGAGTTAAAGTTGAGCAATATGTTGTCCTCAAGAAATGGATAGTTTGAGCTTTAGACCTATTAGATGATAGAGTTTTGGGTTAACTTTGTATATGATGATATCTTTTTGCTACTGATGGAATTTCAACTTATGAGACTGTACAGACCATTACCATGTTGAGCTGAGGCTGAGGTGCAAGTAAACATTGACTTTGTTTTGGTTTAGGTAACAACTAAGAAAGTTGGATGATTATGGAAAGACGTTAAACGATTCTAGGTCATCAGAATAGTTTCAAGGTGATGACTTTGTAATTTTGGAAGTTCGACTGTGTTGCGGTATTAGTCATTTTAGTATGAAAGGCAAGATAGTTTCCAAATATATATAAGATCTCTTTGGATTATTAAGTGTGTTGGCTTGGTGGCTTAACAGTTGAATTTACTGTCACAGTTAAATTATGTTCATAAATTATTTCATGTTTCTATGCTAAGAAAGTATGTTTCTTACCCATCACACATTATCTATTGGACGCCTATTCAGGATGATATATCTTATGAGGAAAAGCTCGAGAGGATTTTGGGTTGTAGGATCAATTTTTTTCGTCAACGTGAGATCCCTTATGTTCAAGTCTTGTGGATGAATCATAATGAAAAAGAAGATACTTGGGAGATTGAGTTAGAAATGGTGGCTAAGTACCCTCATTTACTCAGCAGAATTTTTGAAGTTGTCTTAAATTTTGAGGACAAAATTTTCTAAATGGGAAATAATGTAATAGTTGTATATTTTTAAGAAAGAAATTATGAATTAATTCATTATTAGGTTAACTAATTGGTAGTTACCCCATTTCCTTATATTGCCATCAATTAGCATTTGCACCATTTGAAGGGATTTGGAAAGGTTGCCTGCAGAGAGAAAAAATAGTAGAGAGAGAACAAATTATGAAGGGAGAAAAACCTTGATTGGAAATTCTGATGTGAGTGGCATAACTTCCGGTAAGTGAAATCTCTTTAGGTTTTTTCTTTAGTCAATTGGTTTGTATTGTTCAGTTTGAGACTCAAAAGCGTCAGTCGTTCTTAGAAGGTAAACTTCGTGTTTTCGTGTTGTTATTTACCATGGTTCAGAATTTGGTTTATTGAAAGTACGGTTGAACTATTGTAAAGTTAAAGTTATGATATTTGAACTTGTGATGGTCAATTTGTGGATGAATTTGACTTTTAGCTTTAGTCCTATAAATTGTAGATCGTTGGGATCTCAAGTTTGATTGAAAATTGGAAGAATCTGGCAATTTTGTGTGACCTGTGCTGGGAAAGATGGGCGCTGGGTTGTAGCATAGCTAGGCAAGGCCGCGACTCTAGCCCCTCTGCCGAGCTGAGTCGTGTTTCAGCCATGTGAGGTCACGACTTAGGCATAGTTTTGGGCCATTGTCTGGTTTAGTTGGGCTATGGCTCAGACCCATTTTAGGCCTGATTTGGACTTTAAACTCCAATATTTTTTGGTCGTTTCAAGACTCGTTTTGGAACCATTTTGGCCCTTAGACTTGATCGTTCTCGAGTTTTCTTCTTAATGTTGAAGTTTGGAATTAAAGTGAGATATTTTGATTCTAATTTTGTAATATGATTATCTTTAGATCCTGAGATTTAGAGTTTGGACTTGGCAAATTATTAGACTATCTAGTTCGGATTGGACCTTGATTGTCGATAAGCCACTATGAAGTAGAGATTTATTTCTGTCCAGCATCACAAAATTTTATAAAACTTTATTTTGAGATGTGCTGTCATATAAAATGGAGTGTTCATTTTATGGCCGTTAGTTTTGGGTACTATTATGTATTTTTTGTTAGACATGTTTTATTTGAGCATGCACATTAAGTCATTGATCATTTTGATCGAGTGAACAAAGTTTAATCGACCCAGGAATGAATCTTGTTTTTTGTTCGCACATTCGACCGTAGGAGAATGTGCTTGTTTATGTTAACTAGAGTAATTGGATAGCTGACTGTGTCGTGTCTTTGTGCGCAAAATCCTAAACCTGATCAGGGTCTTATTTTCATGGCTTCAGCGATCTCTGAGTATCGCTGTTAATTTATGTCTATGTCATTGTATGCTCGGAGTCTGTGAGTGACTCTATTTTCACTGGGTTTTATATTATGTACAGTAGAACTTATTTTCTGTATGTACCAAACTAGATTGAATTTTCTTTATATGGCATGCTCCTTGTTTTATTTTAATTTTATCATGGTATGTAAAATTTTTCCCCTTCTGAGTTTAGTCAACTCACCCCAACAACATTTTTTTGAGGTTTTAGTTTGGAGAACTCCCAACAGCCAACATATGAGTGAGCTCAGAGAGATTTCTACTTTATTATTTATTTCACTTCGAAATTTTTATTTGTGAAGTTGGAACTCAATTTAGACTTGTAATAGAACTTTCATTATTTTATTTTATGGCACATTTGTTTATGAACTTGTATTACTACTTTGTCTGATGTCACTATTGGACCTATATTTTAGCCCTCTTGACTTGGGTCCTTACTATTTTATTTATTTTTCAAATCTTCTACTATTCATTAAGAATTTTAAGTAAAATGTTCATGCAGCTTGGTTTGTTTTTTAGTCGGGTTGCTCTTTGTTCTGTCTACGGTCTCCTTTGGGGCGTAACAATGCAACACATTGAAGTTTACTCTAAGAACTCAAATAAAAAGATCGCTGAAATGACAAAATTTGATATGGGCGGGCGCCTAAAGGAGTGATGCGGTCACCTATGCCCAAGAATAAAATTGAGAAGTAATGATGTGGTCACCCAGTCTGAAGTGAAGTGGAGTTGCAATCGCCCAGTCCTGAGCACCTATTTTGAGAATCTTAGTGACAATCTTCGGGACATCCATTGTGGAAGACTACAGGGATAGACTAGGTGAGTCCTGTAGAAGTCCATGCCGGAAGCATGTATTTTTTATGTTAACGCGCAGTCACCTAGACATAGAGTGTGGTAGCCTATTGCAAATGCCCAAAAAAGCCTTGCAACAATCTAGACAATAGATAAATGCTAACTTATGACACACACAGTCTTTCGACCATAAGATGCGGTCGACTAGGGAGGTAGTCTAGAAGCCCATCAGCGACTACCACCTACCACTTTTTTATTTCTTATAGACATATCGTGGTCAACCAGAAGATAGTTGTGAATGATCGTAGCTTGAGGAAATTGAAGGCTATCTACTTTGCAACAAATCAAATAATTTAGAAATATATCGAAGTGCTGCACATTTATTTTTAGATATTCAAGTCTTCAAACTTGAGCCTCTACCTAAGTTTCATCTATACTCACTTTAGATTTTATTTTTGTGAAAGTTTGGTCATTGTATCAAAACCTTAAACTCTACTTTTGTTGTTGAAAGAGGAAAGGGTGAAGTCCTACAAGATTGTAAAAATTTGATTGACATCCAAAAGTTTAATCATGTGTAATCAGAGGGGTTAAGAGAAAGAATCTTGGGGAAGCCTTGGAATGTGGATGCCAATATTTTGGTTGAACTGTGTTAACAAACAAATTTTCTCTCTCTCTCTCTCTCTATATATATATATATATATTACTACTTGCTATTATTTTGTTTGCATATTATAATGAATAGTTCATTAAAATAGGGAGAAAATATTTAGTATAAAATTGCAAACTAAACAAAATTTTAATCGATCGAAAAAGCTAGATAACGAAATTCACTCATCCTCTTAGATTATATTGATCCTATAAAAACGTCATATGTTGCTAGACATCACATGTCATTTATTTTTCTGTAATACATTTCAAAAATTTGCTTTAAAAATGATGATGCAATCTGACAAAAAAAACAAAACCCTTACATCTTTACTTTGGATTTTGTATTTTGTTGCTTGTTTCAGAAATCTTTAGGAATTTTCTAAATTTATCGTCGTATTATCACTAGTACTCTTTAAAAATATCTAAAATAATTTATGTATCTTATATTAGGGATATATCCATTTGGGCAATGCTCCATCACAATCCCCAAAAAGTAACAATGATGAGCAAAACTATAATATTATGCAAATGTACGTGTTGTGTCAAAGTAATAAAGCATGCATATAGATTGTTGATCCTAAAAGAACAATTTATCATGTATATGTCTAAGTAAAACACGATAAATAAATATGAAATATTGAAGATGAAAGATAATAATAAAATAAAATATCAACAAGCGTGAAATATAATAAGCATTCAATTTCTTTTACTACAAATGGTATAGTATTGTTAGATAAAATTACCAATATGCATCGATGTTCCAATGTGGCCATGCAATACAAATACAGTTATAAAATTGGCCACTTCACACAATTTGATATTAATGCAAATTCTAATCAACCTTCTAGTAATTTAAAATTAAGCTATTGTTCACAATTTTTTATGAATAAATCAATAATAATTTATAACAAGTTAAGCATACAATAGAATAGAATCACATATCCAAGTATTTCATTCTTAATAAATGATGTTAATATTTTTGTAAAACATATGTATCAATTTTAATGCAGAAAAATACAACTTAATTTACTTGTCGTCCTTGCTTCTACTAATCAATTCAACCAAATTCTCACTTATGATTGATGTATCTTTGATGATGAGGAGAATAAAATGATGAAGACTAGGTTGTCATCGGCCACTCTAACTTGGTTGTCAATCCTTCTTCTTCGATCTTCCTTTTCTCCTCTTTTTGTGTTTGTCTTCTTCAGTTATTTTAAGCTCCCTTTTGGTCCTAAAATCTCTTTCTTTCTTCTTTTTTTTTTTAAGTGTCATCTAACATATTATCTATATGCCTCAAATTTAGGAAAATATAGTCAACTTTCAAATTCCAAATATAAAAAATCTTCGTTTCAATTTCAACTTTGATCTTCCTACATTTATGGGATTTAATACTTGTTTTTATCGAAATGTGTCTTGCTTGTAACTAATCTACACAAAATAAAGGATTTTATTAGAAAATATAAATAAGTTTACAATTTAATTTCATCTTGTACAATTCCCACAATGCCATATTATTTCTATAGCAAAAGATAAAGGATCTAAATCAAATAGTTTTTACATCTGATAAAGTGTTATAATATGCTTATTTATTTGACTTATCAAATGGCGTGTGTCACGATCCAGAGGTGTGCCGAATAGAAACGTCGGGCCAAACGGCCTAGCCCTTGTAGAGGACTCGATCGCCCAACCTAAGACTTGTTAGAAATTGCGGAAGGCTTGTACAAAATTTTCAGCTATATCCCCACTTGTGATAGACCACGATCCATATAGTGATCGCAAGAGTAGATTAATGCGAAATTATAAAGTTACATATTCCAAATTGAACTGTGCATACAAACCAAAGTTCAAAAACTTAATCCAAAATACCGTACAAATTATACAAACAGTTTACTTACCGAGAATTAAATATACAATGTAAGAAACGAAAGAGAAATGGAAATAAGGTCTTCAACTCGAACCCGCACAAGCCTAGTTGCCTTTTTCTTTACATGGAGTGGAAAGGTCGTTAGAGTGAGTGACTATCTTAGTAGGAAACTTATACTAAATGTTATGCGCGTGTAAAACTTGTTTTTATCTCTTTTGATCAAAAACCATGATTTTGAGGGGATATGCATTTTATCAAACCTTTTTTAAAAACCATTTACATCCTTTTTAAGGGCAACCAACATTAAAGGACCCGACAAGTCTTCGAGAAAACATGGTTGTATACATAAACAACTATAAGTTAAAATACTCTCATCGTATTTTATCTTGAAACCGTTATCAATGAAAAAAGAGGGTCACTCAAGTACACCTCTGATCAATCACAAAGAAAGGAGGCCACTAACGCGAGTAACAACTCATGAGCCTAGAGGAAGACATATGACGGCGGTCCGAAGACCCAACGCATCACCTGGTTTGTCGGCAAGCAAGCTCTGCGACGAAACAGCCCGTAACATACACCCTGATCAAGTTTAGGGATTCGAAACCCAAGGAAGCGTCATCACCTTCTTAATCCCATCTTTCACACAGTGCACAATCAACCATCTCTACGCAGTAGGAGATGTACTGGAGATAGCCTCCTGATACTTTGACACCAAAACCATCCAAAGTATTAGGAGGATTCATCGCCCCCAAATCAGAATCCAAACATCATATCATAAATACAATGTGCACAAAAGTAAACGTGTAAAACTTTCGTACATACGTAGTATAAAAACTAACATGCTGTCGAGCAGTCTCCGTCAGATTTTTTATATGTGGTCATCCACAAAATATAGTTTTTTTTTAAATAATGAAGCGCAATGCAAGCAACTAGGTATAAAACTACCTCAACGGTGGTCTCTCCTTTTATTCAAAGGAGCAATAACCTCAGGTACCGGCTTGAAGCCCACGAACTCGTCTGAACCTACAATATGTCAGAGGACAATCACTCTTGTTAATGACTCTCAAGAAACAGGTGGAAGGGTCTCATACCAATCTAGGAACTCAACCGACGTATAAATGACTCATCTAATAACCACAACCAAAATTCCCAAACTTTATTACTCTGAAAACTAGCAGGGCATCAACAGTGTAAAGCACAGATCCCTCAACATGTATTTTCACACTGTAATTATCCCAAATGAATTAATTCCATCCTCCATCATTTGGTCATTAACACATAATGCAACATTTAAACAACTAGCAAAACGGATCCTAGGGTTATATTCTCATTATAAACAGTTATTTTTAAAGATCCCTTCCCTTCAACCATTGTTCCACTAAACCTATATCAAGCATAGCACAACAAGCATAAATCCTTACATAACACTGTGTAATGCATTTAACAGGCAACACAACTAGTCCTCGGGTTATCAAACAAAACACAACAACATTTATAAATTCATCACTCAAAGCAGAAACCCAAAACAAAATCGTAAACCAAACTAAAATCTTCAAGTTCATCAATGAACCGAGAGTATAAATCATGCACAACCAAACAACAAATCAACCCACAACAATTTCATTAGTGGACCATAACAAAACAGGGCAGGTTATCGGCAATTTCCATCAACTAGAATATTATAAATCTACGGCTAACATCATCAAAATGGGCCACAAAAATGGAACCAAATTTACCATTATTCACGGGTCCTTACCATCAATAAATAAACTGTAAGCTTAGAGGTAAACACAGCCAAAGAAACTACACACCCTCGAACCTCACTGTCAAACCGTAGCATAAACCAAACACATACTCCTCAATTTTTCATCAATATCAAAATAGAAAGCATAACTCTTCGGGAGTTCTTAACAAATAAACAGTTTAATATAGCCTCCAAATCTCAATATCAATCACAGCAAAACAACAAGTGCACAACTCAACCGCGGAATCCATCATCAAAGACTATCAATGAACCGAAAATCAAAATCATCAAAATCGCACCAAACTAAGGTGACCGGGCCGAGAGGTCATAAAAATTACATGATATACTTAACTTGATTGGAGAAGGTGAAGAATGCAGCTCCCCGGTTCGAAGCTGCTACCGTCGCCCGCGTTCAACAGTGGTTACCCTCTCTGCCCAAGTCCCATTTTTTTTTATTCACCACTCATGGTCACCGTCGACCGAATGTATCACCCTCGCCTGTTCGCCTCTCGCTAGTTCTTGCTTGGAATGCCCGAGTCCCCATCTTCGCAAAGTTCTCCTCTCGGCCGAAGTAGAAAATCTGTTTTCTCCCCTCTTCGAATTTGCGTAGCAGCAATTCTTCTTCTTATTTTAAACCCTTCTCATTTTATTTAATTTCTTCTTAATCCTTCATTTTTAATTCTTTTTCTTTTATTTCGTTCACTTCTCATTTCATTTATTTAATCAACATACAATTACATATATTTTAAATATACACGTCATACGTTAATTATCTCATCTCCAACTTTCGACTATTTCTGGTCCAAATTAATTCACCAATTCTGTTTCTAAAATTAATTTTCTATTCAAAAATTTTCAATTCCACCGGTTTGGCTAATTAATCAAAATTTTACACGTGGTTGCTATGTGACAATTCAGGTCAACTTTTCAACGTCTGACCAGTTTTTAACATGAAAAATTTACACGTAGAATTTGTTGTTAAACATTTTGATGGGTTTTACATCTTAACTTGTTTAAAAGAAATTTCGTCTCGAAATTTAAAATAAAACCTATTACATATCAGAAGAGATAAGGGTAGCTCCTCATCATATCAGATTTGATTTCCCAAGTTGCTTCCCTCTATGTGATTCCCCCACAACACACGGAGCAAGGGAATTTCTTTGCATCAGAGCACTCGAACCTACTAAGGATCCGCTCCGACTCCTCTTTATATGATGTATCTTCCTAGATGGGAACGTCTACCCAGAAAATGACGTGGGATGAATTTGGCATATATTTCCTCAGCTGGGATATGTGGAAGACATTATGGACATACCTGAGCTGGGGAGGTAGATCAAGTTTGTAAGGCACATTGCCAATCCTGTCAATGATTTGAAACAGACCAACGTATCTCGGAGCTAATTTTTCCTTCACCCTGAATCGATTGATACCACGCTTAGGACGCACTTGTCAATATACTTTTCAATTCCTCAAATGCATTCTGACACTTGTCATTTCACTCAAATTATACCCATCTCCTAGTTAATTGAGTTAACAGCACGACTAATAAGGAAAATCCCTCAACAAATTGCCGTTAGTAACCAGCAGGACCAAGGAAACTACGGATCTTTGACACATTCTTCGGAGGCTGCCACTTAAAAACTGCCTCAATCTTTGGTAAATCAATTGAAATTCCCCCACGTGAAACTACAAGTCCCAAGAACTTGATCTCTGACATCTAGAAGTCACACTTGCTCCTCTTGGCGTACAATTGGTGATCTCTGAGAGTCTGTAACACGATTCTGAGATGCTTCTTATGCTTGCCCCAGACATAGAATACACCAAAATGTCGTTAATGAAAAACCAAGACGAACTGATCCAAATACGACCTGAAGACTCGGTTCATGAGATCCATAAATACTATTGGAGCATTGGTGATGCGAACCTAGGGTATACAAACCCTAGACCCTACAACGTACGTGGAAAAAAAATAGATTGTCTCACGAAACAAGGTCAAAGGGGTGGAACTACGATCCTAGCCAAATCTGTTGATTAGAATCGGAGTATTCCAAAGAGGAACTTGACCCTAACCAAACTTGTTGGTTGAACCAAAGCTATCAAAAGGTTTGATTTTTCAAAAATCCACTTAAAGAGAACAAGTTCTTCGTAAAGAACTCAAGAGATAAAATTCTCTCACAAGCACATTGCTCAATTTTTCAATTCATCAAAAGGTTCTAACGTATTTTTCTCATGTCTTTTTATAGATTAAAATAAATTAAACCTAACCCTAATAAAATAAGGAAACCTAATATAAAGATAAATTAAAGTAATATACTAAAATAAATCAAATTTGGTAAAGGAGTGTTGCTGGTGCTCGCTGACATGGAGGGTGGACCGCTGGGCCGCGCAATGGTGGGCTTGTGGGCGCGCCTGGGCCACAGGCGTGCATGAGCTTTGGAAAATGCAGCTGGACTGGGCGCAATGGACCGCAGGCTATTGGATGATGAGGCACGTTGTCGAAAATGGCTGCTGGGCTATGCGCAATAGGCTGTAGAAGGCATGTTGTCGGAAAGATGTATGGTCCGGATATGCTGGGCCGCAAAGAGGCGTGCTGTCAGAAAGGGCCACCGGGCTGCGCGTTGTCAGAAAGGGCACTAGGTCTCATGGGAGATGGACCACGGTGAGGTAACTTGGTGGTTCAGACAGGGGTACAGGAATGGCAGGATGCGCGCATTGATGGAGCATGGTGACAAAGCATAGGCATCTCAGGCGTCTATTAGCACCGCAGGAGTCGGTGAAACAGGCATGTGTTGGCGCCGGGTGGGTCGGTGAAACGGCCACTATTACTAGGCACCCAGGCGTGATGGAAAGCATGGAACACTGGGCCGCTCACTGGCAAACTGATTGCGCGCGTTGAGCTAAAGGTGGGCCTTCGGGCTTTTGGAAAAATAGCCTCCTTTTGCATCCTTGGACTTGGTAGATTTTCTAGATCACATCACTCTCCCTTTCTTTGAGAAGATTTGTTCTCGAATCACCTACATCATACAAAGGTAAGTCAATTATTTTTAAAGAAAATTTAACCTTACTGTTTAAGCTTGGGATAATTCGATATTCATTATCATGGATGTGTATCAAGGCTCGGAAGTATCCATCTCCTTGTGGTGGCAACATATGCTTTCGATGAATGACAAGCTTTTTTGTATCTCTAATAATATTTGCAAACAGTGAGCGATATATTAAATAATGAACATTCACAATATATATAAACTCAACATTTGATTCCACAAATTAGCCACAATTCACATCACCATCAAAGCATTCAATAACAATTTTCCCAAAAGAACATTTAAGCACACAATCAACCATTATCATCAAAATAATAAAAACATCAACTAATTCATAGAGTATATTCGGCCACTTATATAGCAAAACAAAACAATCATATTGAAGTTTAAATGCAAATTTCCACTCACCAACCCTAAAAATCGTACTTGCTCCATAAAACTCTTCCAAGATCATAAAGATATCAATTATCAATTTGTAAGGATGATACTTAAGAACAAAACATGCATGCTTATCAAATAGACATCCTTTAAATCCATACAAATCGGCACATTCCTCCCTTTCCCAATTAATCCAAAATCTTTCAAAATTTAAGTCTTTCTCAATCAAATTTTTAATAATTTAAAATCTTATTAACTTAAATTGAAGATTAGTAGCAAGTACATACCTTTTTGACAATGTGTTGACAACCACAATGTCCTTACCTTTATAATGCATGTCATTTGAATTCTCCTTGTTGTAAATCATCCACGGGTTTGCATGTCTTTGGTTTCCCCCCAATTTTATATCTTTATATCCCTGCAACTAGAAGAGAAGTAGTTAGTTCATAGGAAGATAAACAAATATGTTTGCACAAAAGTAAGAAAACATCACTATTTTCCTCGCACTTTTGAATCACTCCAATCCTTCTCTCTTCCTTTTCTCCCTCCTATTTTTTTCTCCTCCTCTCTCTCGGTTTTTATTTTCTTATCCTCCAATTTCTTTTCTTCCTCATCGCCTTTTTTGCTCACTTTATTTTTGATTTTTCTCTCTAAGGCTCTTTCATCTCCTTTTTCACTTTTGCCTTTTTCCTTTTCACTTTTATTTATTTCTTCAACTTCCAAATTCTTTTCAACTCCTCCAAGTTCACAATTTTCTTGTGCATTTTCTTTGATAAATTCTTGGAAAGCTTTGGCAACTTTCTCTTGGTCTTTGCTAGCTTCCCACAGCTTCAATGGTGTTAACACAACAACCTTTCCATTTTGATCTAATGAATACTCATTCTTGAACCCGTTGTGATTAACTTTCCTATCAAATTTCCATAGCCTTCCTAATAGAACATGTGTAGCTTGCATAGGGACCACATCACATAAGATATCATCCTTGTAATTCCCAATAGACAATGCAATCTTCACTTGTCTTGAAACTTTAATCTCACCACACTTAGCCATTGCAACTTATATGGCTTTGGGTGCTTAGTAGTCTCCAAATCTAACTTTTTAACCAATAAAGTACTAGCCACGTTGGTGCAACTCCCACTGTCGTTGATCACACTACAAACTTTATTCTCAATGTGGCAACGGATGTGAAAGATGTGTTCTCTTTGGATCTCTTCACTTTCCTCCTTGATTTGCATATTCAAAACTTTCCTTGTGACTAAGAATTCTTCCTTTACCGGTTCTTCCACTTCCACATCACTACAATCTTCATGTGGTGGCATTTCATCATCACTAGAACTTTCACTCTTTATGTCTCCATTTTCCATCACTATCATTGTTCTCTTATTCGGACAATTTGAAGCTATATGCCCAAATCCTTGGCACCTATAACACTTGACATCTCGAGTCCTATTTGAAGTTGAATTCTCAGCCCTATTTGGAGTAAAGCTCTCAGCCCTCATTCTTTGTGGAGTAGGGTTGGATGTCACGAACTTCTCTTTGGTGTTCTCTTTAGTTGTCGACTTCTCATTCTTCCAATTGGATTGCCATGTATTGTTGGTGGCCAATCCCATCTTAGCAGTCTCCTTTGCCTTTAATTGTCTTTCAATCTTAATGGCCTTGTGAAGTAGGTCTTCCATGTTGACATAATGTTACAAGTCCACAATGTCCGTAATTTCTCTATTTAATCCTCCAACAAATCTTGCCATTGTAGCTGCCTCATCTTTTGAACATTAGACCTCAACATGACTATTTCCATCTCCTTCTGACAATCCTTCACACTCTCAAATCCTTGACTTAAGTGCTGTAATTTCTGGCACATGTCTCTATAGTAGTATGAAGGGACATATCTTTTCCTCATTATGGTCTTCAAATTTTCCCAAGTCTGGATTGGTTGTTCTCCACACCTCCTTTGAGTCTTTATCAATTGATACCACCAAATCATTGCATATTCTATGAATTCCATGGTGACCATCTTGGTTTTCTTTTACTCGGGGTAGTTTTGGCACTCAAAGATAAGGTCTACTTTTTGCTCCCACTCTATGTAAGCTTCCAGATCACTTCTCCTTTGGAATGGCGGAACAGTCACCTTGATGTTGCTTAAATTTCCATCCTCTCTTTCCATTCAAACATCTCGTCTCCTTTGGTGACTCATATCTTCATCATCAAACTCATCTCTCTCATAAGTCCTCCTTTCTCAGCCATGTGGTGGCGTTGGTGTTTCTATTTGATCCAACCTTAAGGCTAGGGCTTGGAATTGGTCTTGTATAGCCCTCATGAACATCCTCATATCAACATTGGTTCTTCTCCACTTCCACTCATGGCTTCGGATCAAGAACAAAGTAAACACAAAAAAGGTTAGTAAAATAATAATAAAATTTGGACATTTCCACTCGCTCACGTGTTTCACTCAATTAATGGATCACTTCACTCGTGTATGGACTCAATTGGCTTTTATATAATAAGCTCACACTCTACCTTTTACCACTCTTTCTTCCCTTTTAAGTTCTTTACTCACAACTCAATCAAAGAAAAGAAAGGATTTTCAATCAAGTACAAAATTTGAAAAATCAAACTTTTTTTCAAACTTTAAATTTAATTTTCCTTCAAGTTTGATCAAAACAAAGATACTCAAGCTACTTATTGTGATTAAGTAGCCTAAGAGGCAAATTCCTTGAATTTTGAATAAGATATTTAGAACTTTCCCAAAAAGGAAACTTTTTCCCAAAAAATTTCGGGAAATTGGCATAAATAAACTAGAGATTAGATATTTGAATAGCACTTTTTGAGATGTAACTAATGATGATTTTTTATTTTGAAAAATAATATTTTTGAATGATAAAGCTCACTCTTTTTTGTTTTGTTAAAAAAAAAATCTCACTTTTTTTAAATTTTGTAGAAGATTGATAAAGAGGAATAACTTTGTTTTGATGTTTGATTGTAAGGGTCAAACATTTTTTGATAGATGAAGAGAAAGCAAATATTTTTTTCATATTTTGGAAGGTTGATCGTAAAGATCAATAAGAAAAAAAACTGATGTGAAAAGGTAAAGATAGCACCTTGAAACGTACGAGTCAATGCTCTCATACCAACTAATGCGATCCTAGGGCATACAAACCCTAGATCCTACAACATACGCGAAAAAATAAAAGATCATCTCACGAAATAAGGTTAAAGGGGTGGAACTACGACCCTAGCCAAACCTGTCGACTATAACCGGAGTATTTCGAAAAGGAGCTTGATCTTAGCCAAACTTGTTGGTTAAATCAAAGCTATCAAAATGTTTGATCTTTCAAGAATCCACTTGAAGAGATCAAGTTCTTTTCAAAGAACTCTAGAGAAAAAATTCTCTCACAAGCAAAATGCTCAAATTTTCAATTCATCAAAAGGTTCCAACGTATTGTTTCTCATGTGTTTTTATAAGCTAAAATAAATTAAACCTAACCTTAATAAAATTAGGAAACCTAATTTAAGGATAAATTAAAGTAATATACTAAAATAAATCAAATTTGGTAAAGGAGTGATGTTGGTGCGCGCAGACATGGAGGGTGGGCCATTGGGTCGCACAATGGTGGGCTGGTGGGCGGGCCTGGGCCACAGGCGCACGCGGCCTTTGGACAATGCAGCTAGACTAGGTGCAATGGGCTGCAGGCTGTCGGATGATAAGGCATGCTGTCTGAAATGGCTGTTGGACTGGGCGTGATGGGCTGCAGAAGGCGCACTATCGGAAAGATACGTGGGTCGGATGTGCTGGGCTGCGAAGAGGCATGTTGTTGGAAAGGCATGTTGTTGGAAAGGGTCGTTGAGCTGCGTGCTGTAGGAAAGGGCTCTGGTCATTCAGACAGGGGTGCGGGAATGGCGGGATGTGCGCGCTGATGGAGCACGATGACATAGCATGAGCATTGTGGGCGTCCATTGGCACCGCGTGGGTTGGTGAAACGGGTGTTCATTGGCGTCGCGTGGGTCGGTGAAACGGGCACCCATTACTGGGCACATGGGTGCACTGCAAAGCGTGGAGCGATAGGCCACGCGCTAGACGCAGGCCTTCGAGCTTTTGTAAAAATAGCCTCCTTTTGCATCCTTGGACTTGGTAGATTTTTTGGATCACATCAATTGGTAAAATTAAAAGGCAAGACCAAAAACTTGAAATATCCATACCTCATTCGAAAAGATGTTTTTGGGATATTCTCTTCACGGATTCTCATCTAATGATACCCAAACCTCAAGTTATTCTTAGAAAAAATACTGCAAACCACTAAGCTGGTCAAACAAGTGATGTGTCCTAAGACCCTACTGTCTGAGCCGAGCCATGATGCTCCTTTTATCTAATAAGTTATTATTTTGTAGGTTGGAATAAGCTAAAAAACCTTAAAGATGAGCCAAAGCATGAGGATAAAGAGACTCCTAAGCTTGCACTTACTTGGAAGCAAAATTATGGAAGAAAAGATAGATGTTACAAGTCTGCCAACAATCCGACCATGGTGGAGTATTTGACGTTTTTATAGTCTCACATGATGTCAAATGAAAAAGTGTTCTTCAAACAGTTTGTATCCGACGTCTATAGTTTTCGAAAGAGGTATTGGGAGTTATATTTGGTATTCGTTTGATATGTCAAAAGTTATATTTACAGAGACAAAAAAAAACCAACCTCGGACCTGTTATGTGATTTATTATTTGGGGTCACTTTGGTCATTTCATTTTAGGGAAATTTTGTTCTTTTTGTTATAAAGCCCTAGAAGGTATTTAGTCCCCTCTAAGGCAAGGAAGAACTCAGTTTTGAAGAATTTAAAAAAACCCTAAATTTCTCCCTTGGTGTGAAGACCGCAGAGTTCCCTCTCTTCACGGCCCTTTCTCCCCTTTGTATCAACTCAACTGTTCTTGTTGCTTCTTGGTCGAGCTGATCAGTGCTACCTCTTCCAAACCACTCCTCTCTTGTAGTGGTCTATTGTGGAGTGGAGGTAGAAGAAGCAATAACCCCCTTGGAGAGTGCCTACCCGATTTTGGAGAGGCCAAGCAAAGTCGCCCCCTTTTCCCTTTTGGAAGTGTGCGGACTCCTTGGAGTTCTTTTCTATTTTTCTGTTGTTGTAAGTATTGAAGTTATTCTTATGTTCTTGAACCCTTGCTGTCTTCTTGATATTCTGGAATCGTGGTATTATTTTGGATTAAAGTTATTTTAGTTGAGCTGTGATTAGAAGCCATTTATTTTCAGCAGAGAAAACTGCTCTGCGATACTGCTTGCTCTGATATGAGATTATGTTCGTGATTTGAACCACTTATGTTCATTGTATTGCGTTCATTTTTGGCAGTACTAATAATCATATTGTTATTATGTTAACCTCCAAAATTGGCTCTAAGTGGCTGTATGCTCGCTGAGTTCTGGACGTTCTATTCCGGGTCGACAGAACTGTTTCGTAAAATCCTAATTCCGTGGGCTGTCTTCTGTTGACCATATCTGGTTATTCTGAAGGACTTTTAAGCTAAATTTTTGATATACGTATTTTGTAAGTGTTGTTGCAAGCTCCTCCAAATCTCAGCTCCTACTTCATTACGGTTCAAAAGTTATTCACAACTGAAGATTGGTGGTCACATTGTTGGTGCATACATTACCCGATTGCTTCTTTAGCGACTCTTGTGACGTGGTGCACATCATTTGGTATCAGAGCCCATTCACGCTTTTGTTGTAGTTATTTTTATTGGTAATTGCAAGATAAGTGCAAGGAGTGGAGCTCCTCACCATATTAACAAGGAAATGAGGAATAATCCGAATATTTCACCTGAAAATGGGACAATGATACTTGTTCTTCACGGTAACTACATTCAATATCCAGTAATCTATATAAAGCCTCAAAGTCCCATCGACTTTCTTTGCAAATAACACAAGAGCACCCCAACAGGATACACTCTCCAGGATGAATCCACTTTCTCTCAATTCTTTCAACTATTTCCTCATTTCACTCAACTCCACCAGAGCAATCCTATATGCTAGAGTTAAAACTGGTGTAGCACCTAGATCTAGGTCCATGCGGAACTCAGCCTCTCAGTCCGGAGGCAACCCTCACAACTCATTAGGAAACACATCTAGAAACTCTCTCACTACCGAGATATTCATATCCTGCCCAGAGGTCTCACCATCACCGTCAACCGACCAGAGATTCCCATACTGCTCCAATCAACTGCGCCCACCCAAACAAACTCGCAAGATAGGGTTAGTTGTCACCATACTAGGGCCACCTCAGTAGACAATAACCCATCCATCCTTTGCGATAACTGTAACATTTTTCAGATCACACTCTACAATTGATCGGTACCTCCTTAGCCAGACCATACCCAGAATCATGTCAAAATGTCTCGTTAGTAATATAACCAAGTTTGCAGAAAACTTGCAGTCGTCGATCACTACACAGACTGCTCTACACAGATGCTAGGGGTGGAAAAATACCAGTTCGGTTTGGTTTTGATATAGAACCAAACCAAACCGAAATCGAGTATTCGGTTTCTCAAAATTGAACCGAAATTTCAATTCTAGTTTTGGTTCGGTTATGGTTTTATCATATAATTTTTTTTCCAAATATGAAAATAATCAAAATTGTTACTATTTATCATATATTTCTGGCTTGCTTTTCTCATTTCAGCAGGTGTCTGAGTTATTGTACCACAAGCCTTAAGAAATTTTTCCTGCAAGTTAATTGCCACAATTGGCATATCTAATATGATCTTAATCGCTTAATAGCTCTGCAACAAAATACATAAAACATTGAGCAGATGCACTAACTTTGTTAATTGCACTAACTTTGTTAATTGCCACAATTGGCATATCTAATATGATCTTAATCCTCTAATAGCTCTGCAATGAAATACATAAAACATTGAGCAGATGCATACTTGAAAGCTTACGACTAATATGAAGTAATAAACATAGCCTTTAATGATAACAACACACTAAAGGAATAGATAAATAAGAAGCTCTAGGTACAAAGGACAATGTCAAACAAAGACCATCAGAAGAGAGTAATGTTTTCAAGTAGGTTATACAAGCCAACTTCTAATTGTATATTGGCATAAAAAAAAGAAACTTATTTCAATGCGAAATTCGAGCGAATAAAGTTATTTCAGTATCCAAAAGCAACAAATGAGCGAACCTCATTTTTAAGCTCATTCACATCCGCAGGAGATTGAAAGTTCATAATATTGGCATCCTTGCTTGAAGAATCTTCATTTTCTTTTACACAACAGCGTAAAGTTAAAGAAATTCACAGCCTTACCTAGAAAAAAAAAAGAACGAAATACAAATTTATTACCTTCAGACAAAAAAAGTTATACTAATTGATTTTGAGAAACAACGACCTGAAAAAAAAATCATCCAATCTCTTCTCTTTAATGAAAAAGTAAACAAAAACACATAATTATTTTCAAGCTGAGAAAACGATTGTACTTCAATGATTCTGCAACTTCAAACACATCAAAAAGTCAAGAACAACCGAATAGTTGCTTTCACATGAAGAAACTGGAAGAAATCTTTCACAATCTTTTGTAAAATAGAAGGAAAAGGCACCATGCGCTTAGAAAGCAAAGAATCAGAGAGATTATTAAATCGGGAAGAGCGATAGCGATTTCTGATTCCCAAGCAATCAAAGAAGTAGCTCATGGCTCTAGAAATTGAGAAGTAAAGAAAGCTCATACTAGACCGAAATAGAATCCCTAACAGGCGCTTCAACATCTTCCATACCATGGATCGCCACCCGAACTAGGAAGCCCTATTCAATACATCACTGCCAATGTTGTTCAGACGCTTCGAAAAATTTGAAACAGAAAAAGGTAATCAAAAAGCAGAGCAACAACTACCGATGATTTGAACTTTGAAGTTTATTGTTTTAAGCGCTGGAGATTGGAGTGGAGGCTGAACCTCTTTGCATCGTGAATCTCAACCGGGGGTTGCAAGCCGCACACGTAGAAGGCGAAATGACAAACAAAGAGACAAGGAGACCAGGGTGAGGAGATCTAAAATGTGGTACGGTTTTGGTTTTGTCGGTTTTGAGAAACCAAAACCAAAAAACCGAACCAAAACATTCAGTTCTTACTAAAATGAACTGATATTAAATTCTTTGGTGTATAAAACCGAACAGAATCACATCGAATTGACTGAGTCTTGTTCAATTTTTTTCATTTTGGTTCAGTTTGCACACCCCTAATAGATGCTACTCCACTCTGGACAGCCAGAGGAGTACTGAGCATCAATGGAGATTTCATCTCCTCCAGTGACTGCTAACCCTACGTCAACTCATGAAAGACTCTGGTCATAGACTCATAATGGTTATAGCTACTATATTGCACCCTTAATACCTCGGTAAAATCTTTCCACTCCATCAACTGGATATCATAACTAGACCTCACAGCATTCCACCAGTTGGACGCCAACTTCTCTGGGTAATGAGTGGCAATCCCCACCTAGAACTCTTCAGGAATTTAGAGTGCCTCAAAATTCTTCTCCATTTTTAGAGCCAATTCTCCGCTCCCATTGGGTTTGCCCCACCCTCAAACATGGGCAGTTTCAATCTAGCAAACTTCTAGAAATACATCAACCTCGTCATATAAAGTTCCTGTGCAAAACTGTTACTAGACAGGTTCTGCAAAGCCTCTATCATTGTTGCAATGAGATCAGAACCACCCTCTTTTAGTCGGCCACGAGATGTTCTTCTTGGTGCCATTTTCAAAATTCAGAGAAGAGGAATACACTTGGTTAGAAACTTCCTATGCACAATAGACTTCGTCCAAACTTTTCACTATTATATTCGTCAAGCAATCACTATTTGGAAATCGTGGAACTTGAAGCTCTAATACCAAAATTTCTATCACGAACCAGAGGCAGGCCGGATAGAAACACTGGGCTAAACGACCTGGCCCTCGTAGAGGACCCGATCACTCAGCCCAAGGCTTGTTAGAAATTGTAGAAGACTTGTATAAAATTTCTAGTCGTAGCTCACTTATGATTTACCATGGTCAATATAGTGATCACAATAGTAAATTAATGCGGAATTATAAAGTTACATATTCCAAATTAAACTATGCATAAAAACCAAGGTTTAAAAAGCTTAATCCAAAATACCGTACAAATTATCCAAACAGTTTACTTACCAGGAATTAAAGATACAATATGAGAAACGAAAGAGAAAGGGAAACAAGGTCTTCAGCCTGAACTCGTGCAAGTCTAGTTGCTCTTTTCTTTACTTAGAGTGGAGAGGTCGTTGAGATGAATTACTAGCTCAACAGGAAACTTATACTAAATGTTATGCATGTGTCAAACTTGTTTTTATCTCTTTTATCAAAAACCATGATTTGAGGGGATATGCATTTTATCAAACCTTTTAAAAAACCATTTACATTCTTTTTAAGGGAAAACCGGCCTTAAAGGCCCCAATGAGGCTTTGAGAAAACATGGTTGTATACATAGACAACTATAAGTTAAAATACTCTCGTCGTGTTTTATCTTGAAACCGTTATCAGTGAAAAAGAGGGTTACTGAAGGACTCCTCCAGTCAATCACACTGAAAAGTAGCCACCAACGCGGGCAACACCTCATGAGGCTAGAGGAAGACAAATGATAGCGGTCCAAAGACCAGGCGCTTCACCCTGGTCGTCGGCGAGCAATCTCTGTGAACGTACACCCTGATCAGGTTTTGGGATTCGAAATCCAAGGAAGCATCACCACCTTCCTAATCTCATCTTTTACACAGTGCCAATCAACCATCTCCACACAGTAGGAGATGTACCAGGGATAGCCTCTTGATACTTTGTCATCAAAACGTCCAAAGTATTAGGAGGATTCATCGCCCCCAAATCAGAATCCAAACATCATATCATAAATACAATGTGCACAAAAGTAAACATGTAAAACTCTAGTACATACGTAGTATAAAAATGGACGTGCTTGTCGAACAGTCTCCGTCAAATTTTTCATATATGGTAATCCACAAAATATGGTTTTTTAAAAAAAAATAATGAAGTGCAATGCAAGCGACTAGGTATAAAACCCCTATCCCAATGGCGGTCTCTCCTTTTATCTAAAAGAGCAACAATCTCAGGTAACGGCTCAAAGTCCACGAACTCGTCCGAGCCTACAATATGTCAGAGGTCAATCACTCATGTCAATGACTCTTAAGAAACAGGTGGATGGATCTCATACCAGTCTAGGAATCCAACCGACGTATAAACGACTCATCTAATAACCCCAACAAAAATTTCCAATCCTTATCACTCTGTAAACTAACAGTGCATCAACAATGTAAACCACCGATCCCTCAACGTGTACTTTCACATTGTAATTAACCCAACAAAAATCATTCCATCCTCCATCATTTGACCATTAACACAGTGTGTACCATTTAAACAACTAGCAAAAAATATCCTCGGGTGATATTTTCATTATAAACAGTTATCTTTAAAGTTCCCTTCTCTTCAATCATTGTTCCACTAAACCTATATCAAGCATAGCACAACAAGCATAAATCCTTGCAAATCACTGTGTAATGCATTTAACAAGCAGCACAACTATTCCTCGGGTTACCAAACAAAACACAGCAACATTTATAAATTCATCACTCAAAGCAGAAACCCAAAACAAAACCGTAAACCAAACTAAAATCTTCAAGTTCATCAATGAGCAGAGAGTATAAATCATGCATAACCAAACAACAAATCAACCCACAACAATTTTATCAGTGGACCATAACAAAACAGGGCAGGTTATCAGCAATTTCCATTAACCAGAATATTATAAATCTACGACTAACATCATCAAAATATGCTACAAAAATGGAACCAAATTTACCATTATTCTCAGGTCCTTACCATCAATAAATAAATTGTGAGCTTAGAGGTAAACACAGCAAAGAAACTACACACCCTCTAACCTCACTGTCAAACTGTAGCATAAACCAAACACATGCTCCTCGGTTTTTCAAAATCTTCGGGAGTTCTTAACAGATAAATAGATTAATATAGCCTTCAAATCTCAATATTAATCACAGCAAAACAACAAGTGCACAGCTCAACCGTGGAATCCATCATCGACAACTATCCATGAACCAAAAATCAAAATCATCAAAATCGCAACAAAATAGGGTGACTAGGCTGAGAGTTCAAGAAAATTACACGACATACTTACCTTGATTGGAGAAGTATTATGAAAGATGGAGTTTTCTGAATGTTGCTGAAGTTAGCTGGTCGTTACATTAGAAGCTGAAGTATGATTACACTGGGAGCTGCAGTTGGAGCAGTTTATTTTCAATTTACAATTTTTCTGGTTTTACAGAACAAAGAAGCTCTATAAATATAAAGAGCTTGCTTGATTTTATAATTCAAGTTCTTCAGTTTTAATAAAAACTTATTCTTATTCAACTTGTGATATGGTATCAGAGCATTTTTGCTTTTCCTTCAGCATTCTTCTTCCTTGATGACTCGAAGTAAAATCTCTGGTAAAGCAGCTATTACAAGACCTTCATCAGCTGGATCTCTTCCTACTGTTGAATCTTCTCCTACAATGAGATCGTCCTCTACAAATTCTTCTATCGAAAAATCTTTAGACTCATCTTCCTCTCAATCTACCATAAGGTCAGTTATGGATGATCCAGGAAATCCATTTTTTTTATAAAAAATCTGTTCATCCTGGTATTTTTCATAATCTTTTATGCAAGATGGAAATGCTGAATATATATTGTCCATCTTGAGGGGGACTATTATGATAGATGGAGTTTTCTGAATGTTGCTGAAGTTAATTGGTCGTTACATTGGAAACCAAAGTATGATTACACTAGAAGTTGCAGTTGGAGCAATTTATTTTCAATTTACAGTTTTTCTGTTTTTCTGGTTTTATAGAACAAAGAAGCTCTATAAATATAAAGAGCTTGCTTGATTTTGTAATTCAAATTCTTCAGTTTTAATAAAAACTTCTTCTTCTTCAACTTGTAATAAGAAGGGGAAGAATGCAACTCCCTGGTTCGAAGCTACTACCGTCGCTTGTGTTCAACAGTGATTCTCGCCTCTACCCAAGCCCTGTTTTTTTTTTTTATAGTCACGATTTAGGGCACCGTCTTCATCATTCGTTGTCACTATCGGCCGAATGTATCACCCTCGTCCGCTCGTCTCTCATCGGTTCTTGCTTGGAATAGCCTAGTCCCCGTCTTCGCAAAGTTCTCTTCTCAATCGAAGGGGAAAACCTATTTTCTCCCTCTTCAAATTTTTACTGTAGCCCTTGTCCCTCTTTACCTCTTTTTAATTCTTCTTCTTATTTTAAACCTTTCTCCTTTTATTTAATTTCTTCTTAATCCTTCATTTTTAATTATTTCCTTTTATTTAATTAACTTCTCATTTCATTTATTTAATCAACATATAATTACATATATTTTAAATATACACATCATAGGTTAATTATCTCATCTCCAACTTTCGACTTATTCTGAACATCACCTGACGACGATTTCTTGTCTAAATTAGTTCACCAATTCCGTTTCTTAAATTAATTTTCCATTTGAAAATTTTCAATTCTACTGATTTGGCTAATTGACCAAAATTTCACACGTGGTCGTTACCTGATAATTCGATTCAACTTTTCAACATTATAATTGGTTTTTAACGCCAAAAATTTATAAGTGAAATTTGTTGTTAAAAATTTTGATGGGTTTTACAACGTGGTCATGCATCTGATTGTGCCAAGGCACCATACCTTATATATGAGCTGCTCTGGCTTTGTGGTGCTTGTTCTTTGATGTTGTGACACTAAATGCATCTTCCTTCTAAGATTCAAATTTGATAGCTTGACACCTCTATATTGGCACCAATAATTGCACACCACTATGATACTATTAAAGGACGTCACAAGGATGGTGCTATTCTTTTAAGGTTGGAGCAACTCTAACGTGCATAGAGCCATGGAACTGATCTGAGTGTTTCCAAAAATGGGTTTTTGGACAATCTCAGACATTAACGTCCATTCTATTGATTCTAATAGCCAACATCACAAATACATCATTCTCATGCTAAACACCTAGCAAGATCCCAATTTTAAGAGATTTCTTCATAAAATTCATGAAATAAATTGAAATTGAGAACAATATATAAAGACCTTTAAAATGAATTACCTCGTAAATCTCGTTGTTGATATGCCTCGTCTAAAATCTCTATTTTTAGGAAATACAAACATCATTTGACAAATTATCCATAATATTGTCAACAATGTTATCCTTTTTAATCACTCAACTAATTATTTTTCTTAATTAATCTCGTAATTAACATTTAATGTTAGTTTTCAATTTCTAAGGAAACAATTAATTCTTGACGACTTGTCACTAAATTAGCATTAAATTTACAATTACATAAACTTTTTTGGATCACTGCTAGTTATATTTAGGAAAAATGACAAATCAACCATCATCCTTTATTGTTAGTGACAAACCAACCATCATTTTTTTTGCTAACAATTTAATCACTGAACTTTGAGAAATTGCCGCCACAAACATCACCGTTAATTTTTTGAAAGTTGCAGTGCAAAAGAACAAATACCGATGGAAAAAAATGAAAAGAACTCGTAATTTTAGAATAGATTTTCGATGGAAAAGAGTCAATATCTATGAAGAATGAATTTAGAAGATTTTGGATTGAATTTTGTAAAAAAATGGATTTAAAAGATTTCAAGTTTTATAATTTAGAAGATTTTGTAAAAAAAAATTTAATGTTTGTAGTTTTCAGACGATTTACAATTGTTTTACAGTCCATGGGAGAATCACAGTTTGTCTGGGTTTTTGTACAAAGAAGAAGAAGACAATAAATTTTTTTTAATTGCAGACAAACCACGGCGGTTTGTCATGTGACCGCGGCAGTTTGTCTTGAATCCGCCGCAGTTCGTCTTGAAACCGCCGCAGTTCGTCGTGAAACCGCTGCAATTCATCTTAAAACTGTCTCGGTTTGTCATCAAGTCGCAGCGATCTCATGACAAACTGCTGCGGTGTCAAAATTGGTGAAACCGCACCGCGGTTCGTAGAATCTTTTGATCTCTTCAACTTCAAAAGACCATAACTTTGGCTATGGGTGTCAGAATTGGCTCCATAAAATATCAAATCAAAGCTCTCTCAAAGATCTATGATGTGTCATGCATTTAAGCCCTCAAATTTGTGATCAATGATTTTAGACAAAGCACGAGTCATGAGACCGCAGCAGTTTCATGACAATTGTCGCGGTTCGTCGTCAAAGCATTTAATGGAAAACGTGATAGCGATGTTAGCGGCATCATTTTTCATAGTTGAGTGGTTAATTTGTTAGCAAAAGAAAGATGATGGTTGGTTTTTCACTAATAGTAAAGGATGATGGTAGATTTATCATTTTTCCTTATATTTAAATATAAAAATTTTACATTCTTCTTTTCCTTAACAAATTTTGTACCTATAATTTAGCATCATTTCTAAAGTACACAGAATAGGTGGGGATACTTCTTGCTCAGGTTGCCTCTTGCATGTTGTGATCCTCTTATAAGTACCTTGACGATTAGAATCTCTCACTATGTTAGCACAGATTTTTCCTTTTAGGGATTTTTCATGTATTAGTGATGTGGCGGACGCTAGTAAAAGCATTGGGCTCATGAGCTGGGTCGTGGGTTGCATGATTTCTACTCAAGATAAGCCACATGTCTCTTTTTCCTTTGTAAAAGTTATTTTCTCTATGCACACTTTGCTATAGCATACCACCATGTCACATATTTGAATTATTTACTTTCTTTCTCTTCTTATACATGTACTTTCCCAAATTTCTGCTTGAAGATGTTCCTAAAAACACAATCAAGCATACAAATATTAGATATGACTATCTAAATGCATGAAACTAACCCTAAATGCATGAAACTAATCATAAATTCATGATGATTAAAACACAAAAGCCTTGGGCTGCCTCTTGATGGCACTTTATTTAAAGTCTTTCAATCTTATTCCTTCCTCATTAAAGCTTACCTTGACTCGTGCAAGGAGATGAAAATCGTTTCCTTGTTGAAAGCTCCTCTACGATAAATTTTCAACCTCTGGTCAATTACTTTGAAAGTCTTTTTTGAGTTCAGCTCCAGTATCTCCAATGCTAGATTAGGGTAAGTTTCAATTACTTGGGATGTCCCTGACCAATGTGATTTCAACTTATCTGTAAATAGCTTCAAGCTTGAGTTAAATAGTAATATTAGCTACCAATTTCGAAATTGCATCGCGAAATTCCGCTGTCATGCCACTTTTTAACCTTGTCTTTGTAAGCTTCACATTTTCATTTCTCTACTTCCTCACCTCTTCCAGTTCAATAAGTTCTAACAGTCTTTTCTTTCCATCAGCTTGAGTATTCAAGTTTAATTTGGATGAAGCCCACTGTTCTTTGTGCTCCAACTCCACAGGTAGATGACATGCTTTCCCATGTACAATGCCATAGAGTGAAGCTCCCAAAGGTGCCTTGTATGTTGTCCTATATGCCCATAATATGTCATCCAACTTCAAGCCCTAATCTTTTCTTGAAAAGTTCATCACTTTCGCTAGGATTTTCTTGATTTCTCTATTCAATATTTCTCCCTGGCCACTGGTCTATGGGTTGTATGTTGTAGCAACTGTGTCTGACTCTATATTTTGCTAAAAGTTTCTTGATTTGATTGTTACAAAAATGTGCTCCTCCATCACTAATAATGGCATTCAGCATGCCAAATCTTATAAATATATTTTCTTTGCAAAAATCTAACTACAATCTTAGCATCATTTGTTGGCACTGGTACAACGTCAACCCATTGTGAAACATAATTGATAGCCAGAAGAATATATTGACTTCCAAATAAAGCTGGGAAAGGTTCTATAAAGTCCATACCCCAAACATAAAAGAGTTCTACCTCCAAACTATCATTTAGAGTCATTTCATCCCTTTGCCAAATGTTCCTCAACCTCTGACATTTATCATAGCTTTTAGTAAATTCTTGTGCATCCTTAAGTAAACTCGGGCAATGAAACTCAAACTATCATACTTTAGCTGCTGTTCTTGTGCCTCCATAGTGTCCTCCATAAGGCGACGAGTGGCAATGCTACAAAATGCCTTCATTTTTTCATTTGGTATGTAACTTCACATGATTTGGTCAACACACTATCGAAATAAATAGGCATCATCCCAGAAATAGAACTTTGCCTCATGCACAAACTTTTGCTTTTGTTGATTCAAAAACTTATCTAGAATAATGCCACTAACTATGTAATTCATGATGTCTTCATACCAAGAGAGCTTACTTATTTGTACCCCAAATAGTTTCTCATCAAGAAAACTCTCAGATATTGGGATCCTATCATTGTTTTTAGCTCCATCTTCTAATGCAAAACTAAAATTGATAAGGAGTGGTGCATCAGATTGTTGCAGAAAATTCGCAGATTTTGGGATGTACTTCAACAACAATAAAAATAGAACACACAATGTCAAGAAGTGTGTGTGAAGAAATCCCTAAAAATTTGATGGGCCTTTAATGAAAAGAAGTTATGGCCAAATTCTTGGAAAGTATTTTGAAATCGAAATATGGTAATTAGGCAGATTTGGAAGGGATTTCAGAATGAATAAAAATGGATAAATGAACGAATTTAGAAATGATTTTTGGACAAGATAACAAACAATGGATGAAGATATTACCTTAAAAAATTCCTAGGTAAAATTTAGGGAAGGTGAAGATATGGTTGAAGGGATGCAAGTCGATCAGAAAAATGCCTAGTTACAACTTTCTACTCAAAGAATGTATTTGATACGTCCGGTGAGCTGTTTACGGTTAAATTTACTTATGTTAAAAAAATAAAACGGGCCAATTAATCTATAAGGCCTTTTAGGGTTTTTTTTAAACAGTCTCTTAAGCCTTTTAGGGTTTTTTATTTAAAGAGGGAGTGGTAAGGGAAGAGGGCATGAGAAAATTGAGGGTTTCACTTGTGGGAGAGCTAACAGACCTCTCGAACGTCTGTCATTTGTGGGAGAGCTAGCAGACCTCTAGAACGTCTGTGCTATCGAGTTGTTTATCTATTTATCGTCTAATTTATCTATTTCTATTTGATATTGAAGTGTGGTTCTCTCTGGTTCTATTTGTATTAGAGGGGTTGATATCAGTATTCTTTGAAAAAGAGCATCCAACTTTATGGATTGTGAGTTCCTCCATCCTTATTTGGGGAATTCACTGCACAGGAGAGGGAGTGAGAAGACTGCAATAAAATAACAACTCGTTTAAATCTCACAAAGAACAAATAATCAGACACAAATCAATCGGAATGGCAACAAACCTAAGGAATGACAAGTTTTGCAAAGAAACAAGAAAAATAGATGCAACTTTGGTGTTCAATTTCATTGTGGATCCTCATAAAAAACAACCCAAAGAGAAGCTTAAGTAGTCCTATAAAATTAGGGTTAGTAACTTAACAAAAAATTATAAGAATGGCCACACAAAATACCCTTATCGACTTGAACATGCTCTAGCAACAGAGAGAAATATTACAAATTTGAATGAAAATGCGGGCGGTCGGTAGGCTAAAGAGAAGATGATTGACTGGTCAGCTACATTTCTATACTTTGCCGCAAATCCTCTTTTATGGAAAGTCTGACTTTGAGAAGAAATATCTCCCTCGTTTTAGAAGCTTTCCTTCTGAAATTTTGATAACAGCTTTCTTATTGAATAAAGTATAACTGATCCAAAAATAATAATAAGAAACTTCATAGATTTGGAAATATGCGTAGAAGAAGTTGATTGGCCAAAAATAGCAAGTAGTCACACTTGTAACTCCCGTATGGATGTCTTTGGCAATAAAACTTCTCTTGAAAGTTTGACACCACTTCACACACTTTTTCTTGAAAAATTAAGAGTACGGATTCCAATAAGAGAGGATACTAACTTACAAGTAGCCACAATCTTGTGATATGACACACAAGCAACTTTGGATATAACTCACAAAAGATTTGAAAGAGGAATCACTCTAATTTTGAAAATAAAACAAAGACTTTTTCTATTCAAATTTCACTATCTTAAACTATTACATAAGGTGGCTATAAATAGCTTAATTACAAACTAAAGAATAGTAAATAACTAAATAAGAATAATATCACTAAATCGGTTACAATTGTAATTTGGCAGATTCTTTAATTAGTAGCTACTAGGCTATGTGACTTATAGATTATTTAATTAAATCTTCCTTTCTTCTCCTCCAAGTCTTGAGGTCTTTTGATAGCTATTCCTTCTTGAGTTCGGCCACTTGGATGGTTTTCATGTATTGACTTTCTTTGGTCTCTAAGCTTAGCCACTTGGGCTTTACACAATATTTACTCTCTGTTCCATGGGTTTTTGGCATAGCAAACAAACCCTTTTTTAATGATCTAGTCCATTCTATAAATCTTAGGAAGTTAGCTACAATCTTTATGAAGCATACGTTTTGATATGACATCGTTCCAAATGCCAAAACTTTCAAATACTCGTCAAAGGTCAGAAAGTAGGCAGATTTGTGAAGCTCATCAAATATTCTACAATTATTCTTGAACTTCCACTTATGCTTGACCTTGAATACTTCTATAATGTTATTGGATGCTTGATTGATGATAGAGTAGATCCGTGGTCCATTATCAATGTACTTTGCTTATGCTATTACTGCTATGTACTTTGCTTCAGCTATAAAAAAAAAAAAAAAGTAACAATGTATGGTAGAGTTTCTTTAAACTGATAGTACAATTGAATAGAGTGATGATATATCTCGTCAAAGATCTTCTCTTATCTCGGTCTCCAGCATAATTAGTATTCACATATATGATAATGCTTCCAATGTTGTCCTTAGAGTTTTCATAGACCAAACCACCATCAATTGTCCTTTTTAGGTACTATTCATTCTATTTCATCTCTTGCTAGTGAACCTTTATTGGATTCACTATGTACTTGCTAATAACATTAACAACGTGTGCAATATCTGGCCTAGTGTAAACTATGACATAAATAATACTTCTAACGACACTAACATAAGGACATCAGACATAAGCTCTAAGTCCTCCTTAATTTGTGGTGACATTAGTGCTAATAGTTTGAAATGAGCTGCTAATGGAGTATTGACAGGTTTAGAGCTATGCATACCAAATCTTTCTAACATCTTCTCTATATATTTGTTTTGATGTATGAATAATGTGCCTCCAATCCTAACTCAATCAATCTCCATTCTTAGAATCTTTTTTGGCTACTCCCAAATCTTTCATTTCAAACTCTCCACTTTAAGGATCTTTAAAAATGTTGATCTCAAACAAGTCTTTACAAGCAATTAACATGTCATCCACATATATGAGCAAATAAATGAATAACTCTTCCATGAATTTCTTGAAATATACACAACTATCATACTTGCGTCTAGAGTAGCCATTCCCTAGCATGAATGTATCAAAATACTTGTACTACTGTTTGGAAGATTGCTTTAGGCTGTACAAAGATTTCTTAAGTAATCAAATATGATTTTCTTTACTTGGAACTTCAAATCACTTCGATAGCCTCATGCAAAAAAAAATTTCAAGTTCACCATCCTGAAAAGCTATTTTTATATCTAGCTTTCCGAACTCTAGATTGAAATGAGCTACGATAGCCAGCAAAGTGGGAATCAAGTTGTGTTTTATAACTAGAGATAACTTTATGGAAGTCAACACCTTGTCTCTGAGTAAAATCTTTCGCCACCAGTCGAGATTTAAACGTTACATCTTCTACGATGAGGTTTCTTTCTTCTTAATAATCCATTTACTTTCAACAATCTTATGATTCTTTGGCTTCTCAATGATTTCCTAAGTACGATTTTTGTGAATAGATTCTATCTCTTCTAACATTGCATCAGCCCATTGATCAACTTGTCTAGTGCTACAATTAAGGAACCCATGTATCAACAACATTTAAAACATAGGGAACTAATTCTACACAGTCGTACTTTTGTGGAGGTTTAATTACTCTCATTTGCTGATCTCTAACTAAATGATAAAGGTACAATTGCTTTGTTTCTAATTTACCAAGTGGTTATTGCTTCCTTTTATCTTCTTGTTCCTTTGAGGTTCCTTCGAGTGACTCCACCTTGAGCTCCACCTGTTCTCTGGGCTCCTCATGAGAGTTGATCATGACGGCTTTGTAAAAACTTACATATCTATTAATGATAAATTTTCTTATTTTTTAGACACCATCACTTTCAACCCTTTACTTCTGTAGGATACCTAAGGACATTGTGTTTCATTGTTATTGCCTCAAGTTTGCCTTCATTAGTATCCTCGACCAAAAAGCTTTTTGAAGGTCCAACATTACAGAGCATCCACCTTGCTCTTTCTACCAAAGTTCTATTCACATAATCAATTCTGTTGGAGTATGATTCATTGTACGATGTCTCACAATACCTTGATACTCATAGAATTTATTGAACTTTTCTGCACAAAACTCCAAACTATTGTTTTTTCTTGAACGCTTGATTTGTTTTCCTATTTACTTCTCAATCAAGGTGTTCTACTCTTGACTTCATTTTTCTATTTTAAAAATAAACACTAAAAACTTCCTTGAGTAGTCACCAATGAATATTAGCATATACCTGCCACCACCGTGAGAGAGAACTAAAGAAGGACTCCAAGAATCCAAATGTATGTAATCCATTGTGCTCTTTGTTTGATACTATAAGAACATCTTCACTATCATATTCATCTGCTATGTTGCATTTTCAAATTCAAAAGTCGCTCCTTTTCCTTTGCCTTTACACACTTCAAACAATCTTTTTTAAAACCCTCATTTGTTGGGCCTTCTTTCTCTTCTTCCTCAAGAAACTCAAAATGTTGACAAAATCTTCACTTCTATCTTTTGATGCATTTTTCTTCAACTCTTTAGTGTGCAAGGCTGCCTTATCCTCCTCCAGAGTAAGAGTTTCATGGCTTTACATGGTGGTATCGATAAATATTAGTAATAATTTAGTGGAAGATAATATTTTAATGTCCATATTTCTTGGATCAAGTATAATTCTCTTAAATTTATCCAAAATGCTCTTAAATGGGCTTACCCTTTTGCATTTTAATATCTCTTGTATGATCACTTGGTTAGTGACTTGGTCATGTACTAGCTTCCCAACTTCAATCATAGCTTTGTTGGTACCTCATCTCCTAAGCACAATAAGAGTGTATCATTTCCTTTTTCCATCATCTCATCCATCACAGCCTCTTTATCCACTAAGGCTTTTGTCAAACCTTGGTGTACTAGTAGCAGCAACATCCCTTCTTCCTTCAATGCAACGGTGAATTCAATACCAGAGATCAGGATTTCAGTCCATTTCCCGCTCTTAGGCCCTCATTGCCACTGGACTCGGGCAAAAAACTCTATTTCCGGGCTATCACGGGCTCTTGAGCAGATCAATCAAGTCAATCAAGGCATTAAGTTTATCTCTGGCTGAACGTAGTTTGGCAGCTCATGGTGGAGTACTAGTCTGACAGATTCTCATCGCTGTCAAGCCACGTTTCGATACCCGCGAAAAACAAGGGTCGGTTCAGAGCATGGAGACTTTCGTAAGGGGAGATCCACAAGACTTTCTTTTCTCCTTCTCCCGGCAGGCTCTAGTGCAAAAGGAAGGCCAACAGTTGATTCTCAAGTAGGGGATTTGTCGAAAACACCTATCTGTCCTATTTTAATTGGTAAAATGAAGAAAAATCCCGAGATTGATCCATTTTGCTCTTAGTTGCCCTAATTGAATAAAGGCCTATTACGGATTTTATTCTTTTCGTTATCTAGCTTTTGTTGATGAAAAGAAAGAATTAGCGATAGATTGATGCCGGGTACACGTCGCACCTAATGAAAGTCCGCTTGGGGAACCATATGTTGAGGTTCCAAAGGTGGATGCTTCATCTATAGCCAGTTGTAGTGGTGAAACCCGTCTTTTAAGTCAGTGGAATCTCAAACGCTATCTCCTGCAGAGTCAAGGTGGATTCACTACGGAAGAGGAGTACTGCTTCACTCCCTCAAATAAAGAAGGAAATAGGGTTGTGCTGCCTGCATTTACTTGGTAAATAGCCAACCTCAAAAGAGGCTTGGGCAAGAATTTCACATTATACAATTTTGCAAAACAATATCAATTAGCGATTGATATTCAAGCTCTTCAAACCAACAATAGAATTTTATATTTTTATGACAGATTCATGGTAGAAGTGGGCACTCACATAATCCAATCAAATGAATTAAGGATGAGTGCGCCTCATACTGCTTGCAGGGAAGAACAATTTTTAATGACTTTATGGAATATTTTTGAGGTATCAATTTTCCATTATTGTGTATTGTCATCTAAGTGAATTATTCGCTAGCACAGATAAGTGTATTACTTCAATGGCTACTGCACCTCTCTTCCTTACACCACAAAGACTAACTCTTAATAATCAAAGTTAGCTAATGTAGTTTGTAGTTTGTCTAAACACAAGGGCTATTGGGAGTACCAATGTCTTAAGTTGTTAAACAAAGTCTAACAACAACCCCAACAGTTACAATCTTGCGTAAGTAGTAATTACTGATCCCAAGTTTAGTCTTTTCGCTAGAGAAGTTTGGGAAAAGAATAGGCCACCTCATCCTAACATAGAAGTGGTTGCACCATCGTGGACTTATCCCTCTTTAAACAATTTCATCAGTTCCTTGCGAGTCAACTACATGCAATGTGCACTTTCTGATATAGAGGATTGTCATCTTTTACACATTTAATTATATCTTCTTCTTTGTGGTTCTTGGATTTTGGGGCTTCTCATCATATGTCGTCTTTTTTTATCTCTTTATCTTCCTGGTCATTTGTGTCTATCATGACTATTAATGGTACTTTTATGCCTTTGATATGTGTTAGTTTTGTTTTAGAACTTGTTCCTTCCGGATGTATACTACATTCATAATCAAACTTTATATCTTGTTTCTATTAGTCAATTATATTAATCTCGATTTGATACAAAACCAAACACCATGGGGTGTGATCAACACTGCTTGTTCAAAATTTTAACAGATTCTGGAATGAATTTCGAGGACAATGAAAAGGGGCCAAATAGAGAAGTTTGAAAGTGAAATTTGGATACAATCAAAGAGAATGTGTGAGGAGTAAGCCTTCAAAATTTGGCGAGCAGACTTCGTATGGAAAGGAAGTTATAATTTGAATGGTGCAGGTTGCTGTGGAATTAGATTCAGTTTTTGGGCAGTTCTTAGAGGTGATTTTGGGATGATAAAAAAGGGGCAAATAGATGAATTTGAGCATGATTTTTGGACACCAAAACAAGAGATAGATGAAGAATAAACTCTTGAAATTTTTCAAGAAAATTTAAAGGGGTGACATCGTTATGACCAAAAAAATGTAAGCTGGTCTGCCTAACAAAACCTTCAACTTCAACGGCTACCTCCAACTAAAGGAGTACTCCAACTTGATAGTTTGTGAGTTTATACAACCTTGCTGGGAGTTCACTTCACAAGCAAAGAAAGTGAGAAAGCTACAATTGAAGAAAACTTGCTCAAGCTCCCAAAGAACAAGCAATCCATAACACAACAAAATTGGATTGATAACAAACTAAATTAAAAATTTTTGGTTTTGCAATGAAGTAAGAAAAAGCCTTAGGCTTTAGGTTTTTACTGATTCGAAAGTCCCTTACAATCAACTCTGAAATGAGCTTAAATAACTATATAAAACTTAGAAGGAAAAAGTTCCCTCTCAAAACAATCATCCCAACCAATAATAAATGCATTAAAATCCAACTACTAACACTTAGCAAAATTGACCATTACTTGTCCAAAATTTCAAACTCCTTCCTCACATGCAATGGCTGAACTTGAACTCCTTTTTGGCATGCCAATGAGGCCTTTAACTTGTGGGATTGAAGCCAAGTATCATCTTGGGCTGGACCTCACAAATCATACTTATACTCAGACTTGGTCTTCTAGTAGAATTATAGCTCTTTGTTTAGAGCTTATTTACATAGTAAATTATCTTCACTTTTAACAAAGATCTCATTTTGAAAAGCTTAAGAAGTTAATTACAATCTTTATAAAACATGTTTTGACATAAGATCATGAAGGTTGTCAAATACACCAATTTTTCCTTGGGGGTCATATTCCCAACAGTTTTGGAGGGCCTCTTAAATTTAAACTTGAATTTCCACTTATATTTTATCTTGAATGACTCTAGTACATATTGGGATCCTTGATGAATGTAATGGATATATTGAATACACTTTTTGTAATACCCGAGGAAAATAAGAAATATTTTAAATATACAAGGAAAATAAATATGATTGAGTTGGAGAAAAATTGGAATATTAGAGGAAAAATAAAATGAAAAGTGTAAAGATTTAAGATTTAGTGCGAACATCGACATGTGAGGAGGAGAAATATGTCAATGGCACTTAGGCAGTATGAAGGATATGGAGGAAATGACGTTGCATTTGGAGAATGGACACCTATTGCGAAGGAAGAATGTCCGTTGTATAAAAGAACGATGTCGTTGTAGGATGGGTGCAAGGTGCAGAACGGACCAGGAAGAAGGCGGCGTAGTTTAGTTCAATGATTTACGTTCTAGTTTGTGTTTAGTTGAATTTGTGTAAATTTACGTTGTAATTTATGTGTAGTTTACATTTACTTTGCGAATGATATATTTGGATGATATGTGTAGTTTACATTTAGTGGATGAATGATATGTTTGGATGATACTAGAACAACTTGGGATTTTTGTGCAGGATGTATGAGAATAGCTTTGATGGAGTAAATAAACAAGGGAGACTCTGGCAAAATGTTTATAAATTGGGGTGAGGATAAGTGTAATACCCCAAAAATATTTCTCGTTTTGTGAATGTAGGAGCACCATAATACATCAAAGTACACAAAATACAGAAGACACAAATCAATGCGTAGCACCAAAATCCATCAAAGTATAAGCAGTCACACCATTAATAAAAATCATACCTAACACCACAATAGATTGCTTATCATCTTCAGGTCAGTTTGATGAGTGCAAAAACTCTTGGGTTAACTTTCTTTTGTCCTCTAGCCAAATTGGCACAATTTTGGGCAATATGCCTCCTCCATCTCAAGGGCTTTCACTACAACTTCAAAATACAATACTCCATGCATACTTGATATTTTTACACCTTTATAAATTTTCACTTTGAGACCTAGCACGAATGGGTGTACTTTAAGCTCATTCGTGCTTACTAAATGAGAAGTAAAATGGGACAGTAATTCAAACTTGCATATCCACAACCAAATGTATGGATCTAATATATGAATTCAAATTGCTGAAATGAAACCAATTCAAATTTATCAATTCAAATTTATGAAACCAATTCATATATATAAATTAAAAATTTACAAATATAGCGTACAGTTTAATCACATATATATCAAACCTAATCTATCAAATGAATGTATTATGGAAGGTTGAAGGTCCACATTTGTGTACGTTTGTATTTGTGGACCTTGCGCATCAGACTCTTGTAGAACACATTGCAAATGAAATTAGCATAGTTCAAATAATATTTGAAAACGTAAACGTGATAATGGGCTCACCTGTGTCTCAAGAACTATGTCCGGAATTGTCTCGACAACTCTCTCGAGGAATGTCTCGGGGACTATGGAAGGAATTGTCTCGAGGGCTGTCTCGGAGACTCTGAAGTCCATAAATGTGCCCACTGACCTTCCTCTGCCACCTCTGCCTCTGGCTCTGCCTCTCCCTCTGTCACCTCTGCTGGCCTCAGCACTAGACTCGCCTCCCCCTTCGTACGTGCGGGAATTGTGCCCCACACCCCCACATCGGCCACAAGTGACGTTCAAATGTCTTCTGGTCAGCACTGTCTGGCTTGGGGCTTCGTCCACATAACGTATTCTACGTTTACGCTACATTCCTAGAAGCCTTTTAAATGGCGGTAAGATAATTGGATCAAGATTCGTCACATGAGACCACTCGATTGGTCCATTGATGGGGCAGAGAAAGTGGGAGTATATCGCCATGTATGTTTCCCGGTGATAGCACGCATGCACAAATTCCTCAGGAGATCTCCTCATGAAGTGAATGCACGGGACTGCATGGACACATGGGATGTCGGTCAACTTCCACCGGTAACAGGTACAAGTACGCCTGTCCAAATGATAGAGTACTGTTCGTTACCATTGCTGATGTCAAATTGCGCAGCTCTTGAAAATTGGGGCCTCCAATTTCGACTAGCAAGTTGTAGTTTGGCGAGCCGGTTACTAATCATTGGACACAAAAGGTCCATCGAGCGAGCCATCTTTTCATTTTTTTTCACGATCCTACCCATAATGGCCTTTCGAATGATCTCGAACATACTTAGAATCGGTTTGTCCCGGGCTGGTAGGATACAGGCGTTGAAGGACTCGCTCAAGTTGTTGAGGCTTATGTCGCACTTTGGGAAGGAGCAGAAGACATGTTTGGCTCAGCATGTCACATCTATTCCTCGTAGATAGTTTTGGGCCACCGGGTCAAGCAAAAATAACTTGGCCATCTCTCTCTCAAACTGCCTCACAGTTGTGGCTCTAGATGCAGCCCACAATGCATCATTGAACAACCTGCCTTTAAATTATTTTTGAAGATGCATATAGGTGTCGGATACAAAACTGATGGTCTGCTTGCCCTGCCACCTCTCTGACAGCTGGTACTAGACTTTACAAAGATTCATAATATTAGTTAGACATTGGTACAAAATGCATAACATAAACACAGAAGGCAAAAACAATCAACTGCACCTTTTGTCGATCAGAAATGATTGTCCATCCATTGCCAGATGGGGTGTTTAGATCATCGAGCAACAATTCTAGAAACTAGCTCCATGAAGCCCTATTTTCTACTTCAACCACTGCTACAACAATTGGATACATACCGTCGTTCCCGTCTATGGTGACAGTAGTGAGCAGCTGGCCTAGAGTCGCTCCCTTCAAGTGGCAACCATCCAAACAAATAACTGGTCTATCACAGTTCAGGACGGCCGTCTTGCATGCAACCAAACACATGTACATTCTTTTAAATGCACTCATGTCCAGGTTAACGCGCACCGAGCTTCCAGGATTAGACCTCCGAATCTCCTCGGCATAGGATCATATGAGCTTGTATTGCTCATTGTCATCACCTTCGTTAATTTTTTTTGCCGCATTTCTTGCCCTTCTAGCAAGACTGGGTGTGATGTTGACATTAAAGTCATTCTTCACTGTCCTAATTATGGAAGCAAGGTCTCAATCGGCCTGACTTTTAAATTTGTCTAAGTAATGCGATGCACCCATTTGGCAATGGCATAACGACTTTCCATTTTTTTCGAGCAAGTGTGAATGTCGTTGTAAAACTTTATTTGAAACGTCATTTCACCTTGCATTGTTTAGGCATACAAATGCCACGGACATCCTTCTTGGCAAGCAGCCCTCAATCGATGAGCGTCACTGTGGGTGAATTTTATTCCGTACCCATTCTTCAACGCATGATCGATAATTTCTTCTGTAATTTTGTTCAATGAACTGTACTTTTTGCCAAGGCCCATTCTAGCGAAGTTGCCTTCTGCTTGTGTTGGGCATTTAGGCCTACTCTCAGCAATGTCCATGTCTTTGTCACTAGTAGATTGACATAATGAATGGAGGTCCTCATCGTCCTCCTCGTGTAGAGTTGCTGAGACGGAATGCAACACAATTGTAGCTTCATTTCCAATTCCACATACCTCATTCTCATTGGCCAAACATGTGGATGTGGGTCCCACTTCAAGTTGACGGTTAATAATAGATTCTTCAACACTCAAAGACGCCATTTGCTTTTCAACAAATTCTTCAACTTCACCAAAATGTCATTCTCTTTAGCTCTCCGACTTCTCTAGGGTTAGCTAATCAATTACAAAATGCTTGAGAATATTGCAAACCACGGAGAGTTCGCGGTTATGTATACCGCTGAGTTAAAAGATGGACATCGCGGCGTCCAGGACAAATTTGGCCTTCTTTTCTTGGAAAACCACGGCACCATGGCATTTTGTCTACGAACGCCGCGGTGCCCTGTCATCTTCTTAACTGCGAACGTGGCAGCGATGTTGGCTTTGTCATTTATCCATACGTCAGTGGTTAATTTGTTACAAAATAAAGGATAGTGGTTAACTTGTCATTGATCGCAAACGACGATGGTTAATTTGTCATTTTCCCTATTTTATAATATCTTTACTTATTCTCTTACATTCAGTTTTTCTAATCGTTCATATTTCTAATTTTATTTTATTCCCTATTTACTTAATCTTTACTAATTCCTTAATAATTCCTTATTTTATTTTATTATCTATAAAATAACATTCTTTATTTAATCTTTCCTAATTTCAATAATTCTAATAATTATACTATTTTAATTTTTTCATTAAAATTCTCTAATTAACAATAATTAATTTATTAAATTTTAAATTGTCATATAACTTGATTAAACTATTTGTGAAACTTTTCGGGTGTTACAGTAAATCCAACTGATAAGTCACTAAATCAATTTGATTAATAATCTGGAAATATACAAATATATCTCAGAGCTAACTTTCTTTTTCCACCAAAATTACTTATACCACGATGCAACCAAACTTTCAAAAATACAAAATCATCGGCCTTAAACTCAACTTCTCTCCTAAAAAGTTCTTCACAAGATTATATACTAATTTTGATCAAAAGCCACTACTACATACCAATTCCATTGAGGTGATTTCTCAATTTATCACCAAAACTCAGAGTACATGACCTCATCATGTCCCCGAGAGTACACATCGTCCGCTCACTCTATCCATCTATCTAAAAGTGATGTATCATAGACAAATCTGAACAGTGCCCAAAACTTTGAGTAATGTTTTCCAAAACTTTCAAGTGAACTTTGGGTTTTTGTCGAAAGCTTTAATAGAAGAAACACCAAGAAGAAAACTTTAATTCACATAAATCCTATTCAATTTTGACAAGGAATAACTCATCTTTACCATAATAAAGTGTGTAAACTTAATTAATCACTTAATAATCTATCAAAATAATAAATCTCTGCATAGTTTTTGTTAATCTGGACGATAAGTTCATAGTAGTTCTATTCCAATTTCACTCTAGAACAGATAAAGATAAAAAAAAATCTAGCAGTCTCAAATGATTAGCCATAGACAACTGATGGATTCATAATCTAAACACATTTACACCATATCTAGCTTTATGCAAGTCTACCAACATTGACGTAAACGTCATTATACATCTTTGCACTACCATAATAAAATATAAAATCTCAACTTATAGTTTTCAACTAAATCTCTTGTTTCAAATTCAAATCCCCAAGCATTAACACTGTGCTAGTCCACCCTGTGAAAGCAAGGATGACCCAAATGAGAGTTTGGTTTATACTAGTGGGGTTGCACAATATCACGTCCCTTGGAAGATTGAAAAATGCATGGCTTATAAGTATGGTTCATCTCCTACCTAGTACAACAAATTTTGGGTTAACACTAAAAACAAAACTGTGAGGGTTTCAGTCCATAGAGAACAATATTGTACTGGGGAGAGCTAGGGACATTACAAATGGTATCAGAGCCACAGTCCAATCAAAAGTGTGGCTGATGATGATATAGGGCCCCCAAGGGGGGCAGATTGTGGAAATCCAACCTATGAAGGCAAAGATGACCCAAATGAGGGTTTGGTTCATATCAGTAGAGGTGCACAATCTTACATTGCTTAGAAGAGTGAAAAATGAATGGCTTATAAGTATGGTTCTCCTCGTACTTACTACAACGCGTTGTGAGCTAACCCTAAGAATAAAAAAAAAAGTTTTCGTCCAAAGTGGACAATATTGTACTAGGAGAACTATAGACGTTATACCCACGACCTAGACCCAATTTGGGCGGCAACTTAGGATGTTTGGGTCATTGCTTAGAGTTTAATTTTCACTCGATTTGGAATTTAGACACAATCGTTATTGGGTCATTTCAGAGCCTGTTTTAGAACCAAGTTGGGCCTACGACTCAATCGTTCATGAGTCATTTTCTTCGTCCTAAAGTTTGGAATTGAAATGTTGATTTTGTGGTGATGTTATGGTTAGGTGTTGAGACTTAAGATTTGAGCTCGACACACATTTTTTGTCTTTCCCAAATTGTTTTGGGATTTGGTTATTGGTAGACCTACTTGAGGTAGAAGTTTATTTTTATGTCCAACATTTGCATCATTTTCTAAATTTTTATTTTGAGGAGTGTTCTCATGTAAAATGACGTTTCCATTTTGATTGTTCATCGATTTCATATTGCATATGTATTTTCCCTTGTCATGTTTAAATTTGAATATGCATAACATTTTGTTTGATCAATTTGGTTGAGTGAACCAAGTTTGATTGACCCATGTAGGAGTCCTATTTCCAGTAAACATATTTGATCGTTAGAGGGGTGTTTGTTTGTGATACATATAATTAGAGTAATGAGACAATTGTATGTGTCGTGTCTCTAAGCGCAAAATTCTAAATCTAAACAGGGTCATTGTGGCTGTTGTGATCTCTTGAGTATCACTATTATTTATTTCTGTTACTACCGATGACATAGTATGCTCGGAATCCGTAAGGGATTTCATTTTCATTGTGATTTCCCTTGACAGTAGATGCATATTTTACGTATGTACTACACTATAGTAGAAGTTTTTAACATTTGCTCTACTGGTCATTTTCTACTCTGTTTTATTTAAATGTCTTATTCATGACATGCTCATATAATCTTTTGTAGTTTTATGTTGAATGTAAAACTCTGCCTCTATTGAGTTTAGTCGACTCACCTCAAACGACTCAATCCTTTTAGGTTTTAGTTTGGAGATTCCAAGTTGTCCATGCAGGAGTGAGTTGCCTCTATTGAGTTTAGTCGACTCACCTCAAACGACTCAATCCTTTTAGGTTTTAGTTTGGAGATTCCAAGTTGTCCATGCAGGAGTGAGTTTGGCCATTTGTGTTTCTAGTCTACTATTTAACTCAAGTGTTTTTTCTTTTGTGCGCTTTGATTTTATTAAATTTTTATTTATTTTCTATTTGTAGTTTTTGCACAGTTGTAATTTGGATATTATATTGCTATATTATCTCGATGTCATAGATGGATCTTTGGATTATTTCATTTGTCTGTTGGGTCATAACTATTTAATTCTATTTAAGTTTTCTGTTGTAATTTTAATAATTAAGGTTAAAGGGGGATGATTTGATTTGTATTCATGCTAGATCATTTCCCGTTTTGTCTTGGGTCTCATTTGGAGCGTGACCCTCCCATCTTGGAAGATATTTGTTTTAAGCCACAAAAAGACGTCAACATACCTTTGGGTCATTCATTTTAGAAAAACAGTTACAACAAGAAAATGAAACTAACTTGGATTTAGCAAAGTTATACAACAATTTTACTATTTAACTTAACAACACACACTAAGGCTTGTTGATATATAATATAAGAAATTGTTAGAATTCTTTTTTCAGTAAATCATTAATTGTTTTTCAACATCTTAGATATTCCATCCCTCAAAAGTTAAAAGACCATCAATTCCTATTGAAATGGATGTAGGAGTAACTTGCCTAGTTGTTTAATAATCAAAAGTTTCCGTTATATTAACAAAACAATTATACATTGTGGGGGAATAAAAATTTAAGAAAAGAGCAATGCCGTTTGATATTAGTTGTTTCTTATTGATTAGGAGAAAAATTAATTATAATATCTAATTTAAATATGAATAAAGTGATGAATAATTTATATATTTAATTGAAAATTTTGACAACCTTCTATCAAAAAATATTGTACGTCTCAAATTCATTTTCTTTTCACATTCCCTTATAGTTATTCTTAACTGCTCTTAAAAAATTAAATCGACCACCTCATATTCATTTTCTTTTCTTTTACGACTGAAACCCTATTAATTCACATTCAATAATGAATGGTTACGAATTTTAAACCTCTAAAATCCTACTAATTATTTTACAAGAATGTTAAACCTATTTTACAAGTGAAACTCCACTAGCTCACATCTATTAATTGAATGGTTGAAAATTTTAAACTCCCCACCAATTAATTGTGCACATTCACCTATTAATATCATTAAATGAACCATAGTTACATTCTATACGTTCTTATTTTCCCGCACAATTTTCAAACCTCTGTGCTACGTTCTCCTTCTCCTCTTCCAACAGTTTCCTATGGAAGACAGATGCTAGGGTTTATCATCTGCAACATCTCAATCGGAGCCTTCTCGTTGATAGATTAGCCTCCTTGGTTGTCAATCAATCATTGTAGAAGAGAGGAAAGTAAAGAGAAAGAAGCTATGTCGTTGAGGCCGAATGCTAGGACCGAGGTTTGCCGAAACCACTATAAAGTAGCTGTCGATGCCGAGGAAGGTCGCCGGAGAAGAGAGGATAATTTAGTGGAGATTCGGAAGAGTAAGCGTGAAGAAAGCTTGCAGAAGAAGCGTCGAGAGGGCCTCCACTCGCAACCGTTGTCTGACTCTGCTCAAGATGTCATTTTCCAGAAAAGGCTTCTTGTTTGTTCTTGATCTCTTTTTCATTTCATTTCATACATTTTTCGCTTGTGTCTGAAAGAGCTGTTCCATCGAAATTTGTTTTGGTTGGATTTTGATTTTGATTCTTTAGTATTGATTATGTAGGTTTTTTTTTTCCGATGATCCTTTCTTTATTATCTTTTTTATGTGTGTTTATTCTAGTTTTTTATTTGTTTAATGTGTTAGATTATTTAATTATAATCTATGTAAATGTGGTCCATGTTAATTAATGTTACATTGACTTAATATTAATGTGCTTAATGTGATCGTTGTTAAGCATTAAAGACATTAAGTTAATTGGGTTTTAATTCTCTCACCTTAACCTTATTAAAATTGTATAACATATAGTTGAAGAGACGTAATTGAAAATGCACGAACGAAAGGACATGCATGGAGAGTTGCCTTTTGTACGGGTGTCTTCTTTCAATCACAAGAGGGGAGAATTACAGAATTCATTCGATCCAACAAACGAAATTCTCTCTCGGATATTCTCTCTAAATCAAATTACGATATACGGCGTTTCTACATCATCGGAAGAAACGAATTAAAGGAAAGGTCTTAAGGCTGATAAACGGAACTCAACATCGTCTACAAAAGCAATTTATATCATGGACCAAGGTTGGTATTTTCGTTTATTAAAGAATGGTTAAATCAATTACGTTAATGGGAATTAAAGTATTGCAAGCATGTAAAGTAAATAAAAAATGGGATTAACGTCGAAAAGTTGAATGGAATATGCTTACAATTGGTATCAGAGCTTACGGTTAAATATACAATTTGATTTACCATGAAAATGAGGTTCTATGAAAGTAATAAGCATGAGAAATGATAGTTTAAATTTCATAATGTTATGCGTGTATGGATTCATAGATGATATCATGAATAGGATGATAGATAATTGTGTTTTTTGTTAACTGTTCGTTGTGCGGATGATGGGTATTAAGGGTGCAGTCGACCTGAAGTGTGGTCAGACACATGATTCATGTTGAAAATGTGTATGCAGACGCATAAATGAAAGGGTGCGGACTACACGGACGCATGTATGTTTCGTCCGTTTTGAATCTGTAAAAGATTCATCCGGACGATATAATGCGGTCGCTACAATTTGCGTCCGATATGAATCTGTAAAGACAACTCATCCGGATGAATGATGCAGACTATGCGAACGAGAAAATGTGCGTCCGATTTGAATCTGTAATTTTGATTCATGCGGACGCATCACACGGACTCTGCTGACGCTAAAGCCATGTGTCCGATTTGAATCTGTAATTTTGATTCATGAGGACGCATTACAAGGACGCAGCAGACGATAAGGTTAGCGTCCGCTATAGGCTGTTTCGGACGACAGTAAGAGATTGCGGATGCCATTATAACGTCCGCAACGCCTTATTATACAGTTCAATTAAAGATATTGAATGAATGAATGTTTATACAATTAATATATTGTTGTATAGAAACTATGTAGTCGCCAAAGTGACCTAGTTTGAAAGGATCAATATTGAATTATGTAATTTATTCATTCAATTATAATGATGTTATAGAAATGTGTTTATTAGTTATAAACTAGTAGGTCACCCAAAGGTGGACCATTGTTTATAATTAATAACATTAAAGTGACATGTTTACATAGTTAATTGATGTGTTTAAACATCCAAAGATGTTAAAACATGTTGTGTTAAATATGTTTATAAGTCAATTAAAGTTATAACATCATAAATTGTGTATTTCTTTAAGGATTACCCAAAGGTAAACTTAATGAAATTTTATATGCTTTATTTGGATCTGGTTAGGATAGATTATTCAATGTATTGATATATGAGCATGTATTGTTGTTATTTGCAACTACTATGAATTTGTTTGCTTCTGGTAATTCATCTATTAAGTTCAATGGTCTTAACTATGTAGACTGGTCCGAACAAATCCAGTTTCAACTGGGTGTATTGGATTTGGACCTGGCACTAGTTAATGATAGACCACCAGATATTACTGAGACCATTTCGGAAGCTGACAAGTCTTATTATGAGGCTTGGGAGCGGTCTAATAGGCTGTGTTTGGGCTTGATGAGGATGACGATGGCTGAAAATGTTAAGCCATCGATGCCAAAAAGTGAATGATGCAAAGGACTTCATGTCAAAGATTAAGGCATACTCCCAATTAGACATTACTGACAAGTCTGTTGTGGAAAGCTTAATGAGTGAGTTGACGACCAAGAAATTTGATTGGTCTCAACCCATTCATGACCATGTAACGAGCATGGCCAATTTGGATGCAAAGCTTAAGACGTTTGGTATGGATGTAAATGAATCATTCTTGGTTCAATTCATCATCAACTCACTTCCAGTTGAGTTTGGCCAGTTCTAGGTGAACTATAACACGATTAAGGAAAAGTAGAACTTTCAGGAGATAAAGGTCATGCTCATTCAAGAGGAAGGGAGGTTGAAGAAGCTAAAGTCTCATACTGTCAACTTAGCAATGCAGAAGGATGCCAAAGGTAGCACATCAAAGCCACCAAGTAAAAAGAACAAAAAGAAAGGAAAGGACCAATTAAAGATTAATGATGGTCAGATCCGTAAGGAGATTAAATGCTTCTTCTGCAACAAAGCCGGATATGTAAAGAAAGATTGTCCTAAAAGAAAGGCTTGGTTCGAAAAGAAAGGTACATTATTTGTTTCAGTATGTTTTGAATCAAATATTATAAAAGTACCTAATAATACTTGGTGGTTAGATTCTGGTGGTACTACTCATGTTTCTCATATTACGCAGGGATTTCTTTCGATCCATCCCATAAACAGAACTGAAAAGTTCCTGTATATGGGGAACAGAATGAAGGCACGCATTGAAGGAATTGGAACGTATAGACTGATCCTGGATACCGGATACCACCTGGATCTAGAAGAGTGTCTTTATGTTCCTGAGTGTGCTAGAAATTTAATTTCTGTTGCTAGGTTGGATTGTAAAGGTTTTTCTTTCAAGATTGGTGATGCTAGTTTTGCAATGTACAAACAAAAATACTGTTATGGTTATGGTATTTTGAATGATGGTTTGTATTGTTTTAATCTTGATATGAAATTTAAGGAATCTCTGTTTAACGTTGATCACATAATTGGCTTAAAGCGAGGTGCAACGAACGAAAGTTCGGCTTTCTTATGACATAAACGTCTAGGTCATATATCTAAAGAAAGGTTAATGAAAAATAACATTTTACCTCAATTAGATTTTAATGACTGGGACGTGTGTATAGATTGCATTAAAGGAAAGCAAACTAAACACACATCAAAGTATCCTGCCACAAGAAGCAAAGAACTTTTAGAATTGATACATACCGATATTTGTGGTCCATTCGACATTCCTTCATGGAATGGAGAAAAGTATTTTATCACCTTTGTAGATGATTTCTCACGTTACAGTTATATATATCTACTGCATGAAAAGTCTCAAGCGATGAACGTTATAAAAGTGTTCATCAATGAGGTGGAAAGACAGCTAGATAGAAAAGTAAAAGTAGTGAGATCGGATAGAGGTGGAGAATACTATGGAAAATTCGATGAAAGTGGACAAAACAAAGGTCCATTTGCAAGGTTTCTCGAAAGTCGAGGCATTTGTGCACAATACACAATGCCGGCTACACCACAACAAAATGGTGTAGCTGAAAGGCGGAATCGTACTCTTATCGAAATGGTAAGAAGTATGATTAATAATAGTAATGTACTTATATCGTTGTGGATGCACGGTTTAAAGACCGCTGCATATCTGCTGAATAGGGTTCCTAGTAAGGCAGTTCCTAAAACTCTTTATGAATTGTGGACGGGAAGGAAACCTAGTATGAGACATCTACACATTTGGGGATGTCCAGCATAAGTTAGGATTTATAACCCACATGAAAAGAAGCTCGATGCAAGAACCATTAGTGGTTTCTTCATCGGGTATCCGGAAAAGTCTAAATGGTACATTTTCTATTGTCCAAAGCATAGTACAAAGATTGTAGAATCTGGAAATGCTCGATTCATTGAGAATGACATGTTCAGTGGGAGTGATGATTCACGAAATGTGAACATCCAAGAGAATCGGGTGACGGAAATGACACCCAATAATTCTCATCAAGTTGTTGTGCCATATGTTGTATCACAGTCTAACAACATATCGGAACAACAAATGGATATTCAACCCACGCAAGGCGAACGAGTTAATGATGAGCATGTTAACGTTGATCAAGTTATAAGTGATCAACCACAAGTAACAGAATTGCGAAGGTCTGTAAGGGAGAGAAGACCAGCAATTTATGATGACTATGTGGTTTATTCACTAGAAGAAGAATGTGACTTGAGCATAGATAAGGATCTAGAATCATTCAATAAAGCCATGGAATGTAATGATTCCGAAAAATGGTTTAATGCTATGAAGGAAGAGTTGAAATCTATGGATGACAACAAAGTTTGGGAACTTGTAGAGTTACCTGAAGGAAAGAAACGCGTTGGTTGTAAATGGATTTACAAAACCAAACGCGATTCAAAAGGTAACATCGAAAGGTATAAGGCCAGACTTGTCGCCAAAGGTTACACTCAGAAAGACGGCATTGACTATAAAGAGACTTTCTCTCCAGTTTCGAAGAAAGACTCTTTAAGGATAATTATGGCTTTGGTGGCTCATTATGATTTAGAGCTTCACCAAATGGACGTAAAGACCGCCTTTCTTAATGGAGACTTAGAGGAAGAAGTATATATGGATCAACCTTTGGGATTTTCCTTTCCAGGAAATGAAAAGATGGTATGTAAGTTGAATAAGTCAATCTATGGATTGAAACAAGCTTCCAGACAATGGTACATTAAGTTTAATGATACCATTTTGTCATACGGTTTTATAGAGAACACCGTTGATCGGTGTATCTATATGAAGGTCAGTGGGAGTAAGTTTTGTATCCTAGTATTGTACGTTGATGATATTCTACTTGTTGCTAACAATAAAGGAACGTTACGTGATGTGAAAGATTTTCTCTCAAAGAATTTCGAAATGAAAGATATGGGTGAGGCATCCTATGTGATTGGAATAGAAATATTCTGAGATAGAAAGGAAAGATTGCTAGGATTGTCTCAGAAAGGTTATATCGAGAAAATTCTTGAGAGATTTAGAATGGATAAGTGTTCCGCTAGTGTTGCTCCAATTCAGAAAGGGGACAAATTCAGTTTGATGCAATATCCGAAAAATGATTTGGAACGTAAGGAAATGGAGCTTATTCCATATGCCTCAGCAGTAGGAAGCTTAATGTATGCCCAGACAAGTACACGGCCAGATATAAGTTTTGCAGTAGGGATGTTGGGTCGTTATCAAAGTAATCTAGGATTGGATCATTGGAAAGCTGCTAAGAAAGTACTTAGGTACTTGCAAGGAACAAAGGACTTCATGCTCACATAGAAAGTCGAGTCATCTCGAAATAATTGGATACTCGGATTCGGATTATGTCGGTTGTGTAGATTCGAGGAAATCTACATTTGGCTACTTGTTCCTATTAGCTGGAGGAGAAGTGTTATGGAAAAGTGGAAAGCAGTCTACGATTGCCACTTCCACTATGGAAGCTGAATTTGTAGCTTGTTTTGAAGCTACAATTCAAGCATTGTGGCTGCGGAACTTTATTCAGGGTCTAAGCATGGTCGAAAGTATAGAAAGACCGCTGAAAATGTATTGTCATAACTGCGCAGCTGTATTCTTCTCAAAGAACGACAAGTACTCGAAAAGAGCAAAACATATGGATTTAAAGTACTTGGCAGTCAAAGAAGAAATACAAAAACAGAGAGTGTACATTGAACATATAAGTACAAGTTCAATGATAGCTGATCCGTTGACGAAAGGATTGTCACCTAAAACCTTTAAAGAACATGTTGTAAAGATGGGTTTAGGTGGCAAGTGTATGTGATTGAAAAGTGTAACTTGTAACTTATAATACTTTTGAACACTTTTGAATTCAATGAAAGAATGTTTTTGTATATATGATTATTATTCATATTATAGTGTATACAATTGTTGTTGATGAATAATATATGAAAAACTTATAGTGTTCCTCAATTACAGAATTAATGAATTGAATAATTGTGATACATGAAAAGAATCATGTTGACATAATTCACATGTGCCTGCCATGATTCAATTGTGCAATTCATTATAAAAAGATAACTTGATATAATTCACATTAAAGTATACTATAATAATTAATTGTGAATTCAAGTTATATCAGCTGGAATTAGCTGAAGCAGCTGAAAAGTACTAGCTGGAATATCAATTGATATTAAAGTTTATAACATGACCCAAGTGGGAGATTGTTAGATTATTTAATTATAATCTATGTAAATGTGGTCCATGTTAATTAATGTTACATTGACTTAATATTAATGTGCTTAATGTGATGGTTGTTAAGCATTAAAGACATTAAGTTAATTGGATTTTAATTCCCTCACCTTAACCTTATTAAAATTGTATAACGTATAGTTGAAGAGACGTGATTGAAAAGGCACGAACAAAAGGGCATGTATGGAGAGTTGCCTTTTGTACGGGTGTTTTCTTTCAATCACAAGAGGGGAGAATTACAGAATTCATTCGATCCAACGAACGAAATTCTCTCTCGGATATTCTCTTTAAATCAAATTACGATATACGGCGTTTCTGCATCATCGGAAGAAACGAATTAAAGGAAAGGTCTTAAGGCTGATAAACGAAACTCAACATCGTCTACAAAAGCAGTTTATATCATGGACCAAGGTTGGTATTTTCGTTTATTAAAGAATGGTTAAATCAATTATGTTAATGGGAATTAAAGTATTGCAAGCATGTAAAGTAAATAAAAAATGGGATTAAAGTCGAAAAGTTGAATGGAATATGCTTACATGATGTCCTGCATTTTCTCGGCGCTGTGTTTGAAAGTACTTATATTTCGTTGATGATCTGTTTGGATGGATTTTTTATGATTGGCCGTGGTACGTTTTGTTTGACTATAATCATTTCTCGATTCTGATATTGTTATGTTTAAATTTGATAAGCTGTGGGATAGATAGTGGTTCTGATGTTAGTTTCTTTAATTTTCATACTTGCATACGATTAATACTTTAATTTTTCCAAAATCATTTAACGTATTTTGATTCTACCAATCGTTTCATTAAATTACGGATAAACAAAACTCAATAATTGTACTATCTTGATCCATGCTTTTGTTGATGTAACGTTGATCCGAAAAACGTTTTCTCGCCTTGAGCCTTTTTCTTTATGTGCTATCTTTGATGATAAAGATAGATATATGATTTCTTTTATGTGCTCTCTTTCCAGCAGTCTCTGCCGAGAGGATTGAGAGAGATTAGAGTATCTAGACAAGAGATGATAAGTCCTTTATTTACTGAAGACAAGAAGAGAGAGAGAGAGAGCTCTTTTCGAGAGAATGGTCTCATTCATCCAAGGAAGAGATCATTTAATAGTCCTTTTATAAAGAGATTTCTTTTAATCTCTTTTGTCTTTTCCCCTAGTGTCTTCCACCTCTTCTTTTCTAGAGACCATAGAGAGAGATTGCGTGGAAGAGAGGAAAATAACAAGAGAAGTCTGATGCTTCTTCTCTTCCCCTTTTTCTTTTCTTTTCTATCCCCTGCTTTTCCACATCCGTGCCAATCTTCTCCCTTATTCTTTAAGTAAAGAATACTTTGTTACATAGAAATTACTTTATTGCCTTTCACTTTACAGAAAATTACGTAAATGTCATTTCATTCTTATCCTTTATTTTCATCTCTTTTAGCCATACATTATTTACTTTAATAAGGTCAAGGTGAGAGAATTAAAATCTAATTAACTTAATTCTTTTATACTTAACAATCATCCCATTAAGCCCCTTAATATTAAGTCAATACACTTTAATTAACATAAACCATATTTATAGATTATTAGAAAATAATCTTTCTGTTGCACGTTGCTAAATTTGGCCGCAGTTAGAAAATCTTACTTCTATGGTCGCTGGGGTTTGGTCTGATGACAGCACTTACTTTACAGCTCAACGCAACAACCCAGTTTCGAAATCTACTTTCAATTGGTAGTACTGAATGCTTCTATTTCATTTTCCTCTCGGCATTTTAAGTTTTTGTAATTACCTTATTACTGGTTGCTTCAAGTGCAGAAAGAAGCCCTCCAATTGATGAAGTTGTTCAATCTGGGGTTGTTCCTCGTATGGTTGAGTTTATGGTCAGGGATAACCTCCCACAACTTCAGGTTTGATGCCTTTTTTGCTTGTTCTTTTAGCATGTGATGTGCAATTAAGAGTTAATATCATGTATTTATATTTGTTACTTACAATTTTTAGTGCACAAATTTCGTGTAGTTTGAGGCTGCTTGGACTCTAACAAATATAACTTCTGGAACCTCACTAAATACTAAGGTTGTTATCGATCATGGTGCAATTCCAATATTTGTTAAGCTTCTTAGTTCTTCAAGTGATGATGTTCGTGAGCAGGTTTATATTCTGACATTTATTTTCCCTTTTGATTTGTGATGAAATGGGCTATTTTTGAAAATAGTTCCTAATTATATTGTTTTGGATCTTAAACTCTAGGTTGTCTGGGCATTGGGAAATGTTGCTGGTGATTCACCTCGTTGCAGGGATCTTGTGCTCAGTCATGACGCTCTTGTTCTATTGTTAGCTCAGTTGAATGAGCATACCAAACTTTCAATGTTGAGAAATGCTACTTGGACACTTTCAAACCTTTGTAGGGGCAAGCCAGGCCCAACATTCGACCAGGTTATTTCTTGTTTCTGTATGATATTTTGTTTGAAACTGTTGTTCCTCTTCTCCATATATTCCTCTTGAATATATATAAGAAGTTGGAAATTTATTGGCCAGGTGAGGCCTGCACTTCCAGCCCTTGAGCGTCTAATTCATTCCAGTGATGAAGAAGTTCTGACGGATGCTTGTTGGGCTCTCTCATATGTATCGGATGGTACAAATGACAAAATACAAGCTGTGATTGATGCAGGTGTTTGTGCTAGACTCGTGGCGCTTCTGTTGTGAGTATAAATTTGAAAGAAGCATGTTTCTATACATCTCTAGTCGTGTACCTATATATTAATTAAGCATGTTATTTCAGGCATCCATCCTCTTCAGTGTTTGTCCCAGCACTTCGTACAATTGGCAATATTGTTACAGGAAATGACCTTCAAACTCAGGTACTGATTTTTTCCTCCTGTCAAACTGGGTTATAATGCCAAGTACTTTATACATTCTCTCCAATGAGAGAAAAATTATTGCTCACTAATTGTTAATTCTAGCTCTTTGTTTGGGAAGGGTATTTCCCCTCTTTCTTTTGCTAAAAACAAATCACTTCTTATAAAAAAAAAAAATTCATCTCATACTTAATCACTGATTATATTATTATAAGTTTTAATTTTAAAAGTGGTAAAAAAAAGTTTTCGCTAAATTTTTTTTTCCGAATTAACAAGTAGATTCTTTTTGAAAGTGCTTAACTTTAATCAAATTATTATACAAGAAAATGATGGAATGTAATTAAAAACTAATTCACATTCCTTTTATTTACACTTTGTACCTAGATATTTGAAATCCACAATTTGTTGCTTAACATCACAGAGATCAGTCTTTTCCTTTTATAAAATGAAGAAGATTAAATGGTGGCATTGAATGTTGATTACTAATTGTGGTTGGTTTTCTACCTATTGATTTGTCTTTTTTTTTCCATGATGTTTGTACATATATATATATATATATATATATATATATATATATATATATATCTATATATATATATTTATTTATGTAATTTTTTATTGGAGTCTGATATCTAATTTCAAAACGCTCAACTTATTTTTCCAGAGTATAATTGACAACGGTGCCCTTACGTGCATTCTGAGTTTGTTGATGCGTGCTCATAAAAAGAGTATCAAGAAAGAGGTTTGCTGGGCAATTTCGAACATTACTGCTGGAAACGGGGAGCAGATAGAGGTATGCAAGTTCTTTTTATTGAAAAAAATACGGATATTAATCACTAATAATGTTTTAATCGGTATTACCAACTTAGAACAAGGAACAGGTGATAATTTCGTGCCTTCGTCTCTGTATGGCTTTTGTGCATGGCTGTATGACAGAGCCCGAGTACTTAGTGGGGCGGACGGGATCATCTATTATCATTCTGTACTCTTACTGACTTGATGATTGATATTTTTGTATGTATGTTTGCAACATCAAGTGTCTTTTCTTAGCAATTAGTGATTCCATAGCTTATTACCATGAACATTTCCTTTGGGAAGGCGGTAATTAACTCTGGTTTAATACCTCCTCTCATTAATCTGCTTCAAAATGCTGAGTTTGATGTTAAGAAAGAAGCTGCATGGGCAATTTCAAATGCAATTACTTGTGGTATTCCTGATCAAATTAAGTGTGTTTTCCTCGAAATCTTCTCTTTTGACAAACTGTTTTTTCATCGCCCTATTGCCTCTTGTAAATTAACATTGTATTTTGTCAATGACAGATACTCGGTGAGTCAAGGGTGTATAAGCCATTATGTGATCTGCTTGAATGCCCAGATCCAAGGACTGTGAAAACCTGCTTGGATGGGTTGGAAAGCGTCCTCAAAGCTGGGGAAGCTGAGAGAAATTTGGGTAACAATGGCGACGTTAACATGTATGTTAAGCTGATTGATGATGCTTATGGCGTGGAGAAGATCGAAAATCTTCAGAGCCATGAAAACAATGAAATTTATGAACAGGCTGTCAAATTAATCGAGTCATATTTGACGGAGGATGAGAATGAGCCACTGAACGATGCAGGGGGTGTTTCTGTTTCTCAAACCGAGCCTAACTTTGGCATGATCGATCCCACTTTTCCTAGTGAAAAATTCAACTTCAGTTAAAAAGGGTAGGCAAAAGACAAAATGGGTTTCACTGCCTGTGTCGAGGTTGATCTAAATATGACGGTTCTTCCTAACAGAATGTGCAATGCATAGGATATATTGTACCTTTTATCATCTTTCAGTGTTTTCAGGTTGATAGAGTGGATTTGGAGGTCATTCTTTACCTCTGAAATGTCTGATAGGATCTTTGAGATTTACAGTATTACTTGACCAAGAATTGGCATACCCATCCGAGGCAAATGTGATCTTATTTCAGATAAGTAATGGGTTTGATTGATTTTATCGTTTGGATGCTCGCCTGCAAGATTAACGTGATAATTTCAGATGGATTTGATTTTATCGCTTGGGTTCGATTGATTTTTTGTTTTCTTAAATCAGATGGATACACAAGGACCAAATATCAGGTTAAGGACCAAAGAAAAGTACGTTTCTCGCAATTTTAAGAAATACATTCCATTCTCATCTCTATTCCGAATTTCCCTATTTTCTGTGCATGAAATGGTCTTTCAGAAAGAGGAGGTAAGAGAGGTTGACAAACCTATCTCTTACATTACACGAACTAGTGGCAGTGCAAGGCAACAACAACTTGCTTTTTTTGCATTCTTTATAAGCCACCAGAAAAGGGTCGTTCTGCCATGGATGCCCCTTTGGCCTTTGCTGAAGTGCTTCTTCGATGTGTTTGTCCTAGCTTGCATAGAATATGATGAGCCATAACATCGGAAGGACCAGTCACGAGATCTTAGGCAAGAAAGCTAACTAATTATTATACTTCAATTTATTTTGTCGAAAAAAACGTGGCAAGAAGGCTTGGAGGAGACCCCAAACAACAAGGATGAAGAAATGACAAAGAACGTTATCCTGTGAAATCATTGAGTCTAAATTGGAGTCGAAGGTGATTTCAACTAAAGAGGTATTTGAATACTTAGTTATTTATCTATTAAATAAACCTTTTGTGTAACACTCAGACCATGGGTTTGTCCTATAGCGAGTAGTAGTCTTCATAAGGTTATTTTCGTAGTTTTGTTTTGAATTTGTAAACTCTAATTTCAAAGTAGTTATTTAAGCTCGCCTTAGAGTTTCTTTTGGGAAAGTTTTTGAATCATAAAAAATAACATAACTTTGCCTCTTTCTCTTTGCTCTTCTAGAGCAAAAACCAACAATTTGCTTGATTGTTCTTAATTGATTTGTGTCCTGGTTTCAAATTCTGTGTGAGTTGGATTAGTAATCGATTTTACTACAACTTCCTCATTTCATTCGTAGAGTGAAATTATTGCGGAGTTATTGAAGTTCACAAATTATCAAGTTGAAGTGTTTTTTTTTAAGGGAAGATTGCCCTGGAGTAGGAAGTCATAGATTTTAGCGGCTTTTTGATCGATGTGCTGGTTTGTATTTCATTTGTTATCTCTTTGTTTTTGGTCGTGAGAATTTAGTCTCTTGGGCAACTAAAAGTGATTGAATTTCTGGATTATACATGCCCTTACGGATTTAGCCATTTGTGGATGGAATTGAGCATGGATTTTGTTTTGGGTTTGCCACATACAACAAGAAATAAAGAAGCAATCATGGTGGTGGTGGTGGATCTATTTTCAAAGATGGTTCACTTTACTACTAGCTCAAAAACTAATGATTCATATCACATTGCCGATCTCTTCTTCAAAGAAATGGTGAGACTTTACAGAGTACCAAGTTCTATAGTTTCGGATAGGGACATCAAATTTTTTAGTTCTTTTTGGAAGACCTTATGGAGGTTATTGGGGACCAAGTTATTATTCAACATATCCTTCCATTCTTAAACAGACGGCCTGATAGAAGTAGTAATCAGAATCATGGGATCTCTATTGAGAAATGTTATGGCAAAGTGTCTGATGGATTTGGATTTGCAACTCGCCTATGTAGAGTTTGCATATAACCATTTTGTTCACAATACAACTCAAAAATCTCCATTTGAAGTGGTTTATAAGTTCAATCCTCTCACCTCAATGGATCTTATTCCGTTACCAAGTGATAGATTAATTAATGCAGATGGAGAGATGAAGGCCAAATTAGTTAAAGCAATGCATGATCAAGTGAGCAAGGAAATTCATAAAAAGAATGAAATGTATGCAAAGAACGCTAATAAGGGAAGGAAAATGATGGCATTCAACAAAGGAGATTTAGTATGGTTACATTTAAGAAAGGAGAGGTTCCCTAAGTAAAGGAGATTTAAACTTATGCCTAGAGCTGATGGTCTTTTTCAAATCATTGAGAAGATCATGACAATGCTTATAAGATCAAACTTCTAGGAGAATATGGAGTTTTGGCTACTTTTAATGCTCAAAATCTTTCTCCCTATTTAGGAGAAGAAGATTTCATGGATTTGAGGTCAAATCCTCTTCCACCCCTAGAATATGATGTGCCACGAGGACCAGTCACGAGATATTAAGTAAGGAAGCTAATAAATATTATAGTTCAATTGTTTGTAGGAAAAAGGTGGCAAGAAAGCTTGGAAGAGCCCCCAAACAACAAGGATGAAGGAATGTCGAAGAACGTTAACATTTGGAATCATTGAGTCTAAATTCGAGTCGAAGGCGATTCAACTAAAGACATCTTTCAAGCGAAGCAATACTTAGTTACTTATCTATTAAATAAACCTTTTGTGTGACACTCGCCTAGGGGTTTGTCATAGAGCAAGTAGTAGTCTCTATAAGATTATTTTTGTAATTTTGTTTTAAACTTGTAAACCCTAATTTCAAAGGAGTAATTTAAGCTTGCCTTAAGGTTTCTTCCTAGACAGTTTTTGAATCATAAAAAATAACAGAGCTTTGCCTCTTTCTCTTTGTTCTTCGCGAGCAAAAATTCACAATTTGCTTGATTGTTTTTAATCATCGATTTGTGTCCTGGTTTCTAATTATTTTTTAGAGTTGGATTAGTAATCAATTTTATTGCAACTTCCTTGTTTCATTCGTAGAGCGAAATCTTTGTGGAGTTATTGAAGCTCATAAATTATCAAGTTGGAGTGCTTTTTTCTTTTGGGGAAGATTGCCTTGGAGTAGGAAGTCGAAGATTTTAGCGGCTTTCTAACTGACTTGCCGGTTTGTGTTTCATTAGTTATCTCTTTTTTTTTTGGTGGTGAGAATTCAGTGTCTTGGGCAATTAAAAGTGATTGAATTTTTTAAGAGAACCATTGGGGATCTAGAATCGAAGGTTAGGATTGAGAATTCTTGAATCCCCCCCAAAATTGTGACGATAGGTAGAATCACAATTGTAATTTTGTTTACTGCCGGTCGGTTGCAACTTGAACACCGGTTAACCGCACATTGAGTAGAGTCAACGTTAAAAGGTCTCCAGTCAACTGCTTCTGCTTATTTGATCGACCAAAAATTTTCTAGAAGCGATACTAAAAAGACTCCGACAGACAACTTCTGTTTATCTGGTCGACAACAAATTGTCAAGAAGCGATCCTTTTGAATCTAAGTGTTTTTTGGTTGACTGCTCCTCAACCACAGGTCAACCTCATGTTTCCACTACTCTCCCAAACCCTACTCGAAGCGCGTCATAAGAGGAGGAATCTTGAGTTCTTGATGGGAATTCGGTGGTCTTAAATTAAAGTTCATGTAAACCTCGACTCTATCTGTGGGGTGTTCTTGAAATGATTGTTTGGGGACACTAAGTTTTTCTTCCCATGAAAAGGGTATGCTTCCATGTGAGTGAACCTTCTTGTGGCTCATTTTTCCAATACCATAATTGAAGCAGTAAACAAAACAAAACCCAAACCTGGTTAGCACCTTGCACTATAGGCCGTGAGGCTATAAGCATGCAAGCATTACTTACCTTGACCTCCACAAATGGAAGACACTCTCCAACCATGGTGACAGCCTTCTCGTAGCTCGCCTCCTCTTTCGAAGGGTTTGCCTTCTAGTAGGCACTTCAGACAATACCCTTGTGTTCGACACTAATAAAGCAGTGCGGCTCCATAAATTCTCCCTTTTATACCCGCAAGTTAGGGTGTGGAAAGACCCTTTATTTCCATACGATGCCATCCTTTACTATTGTGGAAGGGTTGCCTATCGCAGACGCACACGCTTCTAGGAAGGGCGGCTTCCTTTGTTAGTTTCTTACCTAAATGACCACGTTTCATATGTGCCGTGACTGCGTTCCCTTCCACGGACAGATACACTCCCATGCTGCTCACCTTTCCTCTGTGACCTGTAAGCCAAACAACATCATTTCCTTTGATTAGCAGAGACATGTTCGGCTTTGCTGGCGCCTTCACTCCTACGCCTCTCTTTTTCTTCGTGGATTATCCCTCTGAAATGACGACGTTTTGAACTTCACGCTTCCGCAGATCCTTGCATTCCACGTATCTTAATTCAAAAGATAGCATTCCACACATTTCCACTATTTGTCACGGACGCGCTCGCTACCTCGGAAGCCTACGCTCTTGCGACTTCCATTATTTAATGCACACCTTTTGTCTGAAACGACAACGTTTATCTTACTTAAAGCTTTCTTGTGACATCTTTCTTTCTGAAACTGAATATTTATTGTTCGCAGAAGCATCTTCCTTAAATCTAAGGATTCCCATCTTGCCCGCTCTTACAATCCAACGACTTTCCTTTCTCCTGAGAGGGAATCTTTCTTATTCGCAGGAGCATCTTCCTTAATCTAATGGTTCTCGTCTTGTCTGCCCTTTCAATCCAACGACCCACCTTTCTCTCATGTTCCTATTAGATGAACACATTTTTTCACTTTACTTCTTTTCCTTCCATGCCTTCCTCCATCCTTGATCTTAGCCGTTCATTGTCCTCAACCAACGGCCTCTATCCCATTCGTTCTTCCTTTAAGTAATCCCTCATTAAAACAATAAGTTCATTTACTTAAACTTTCCCTTAAGTAATTCTTCATTAAAACGACATGTTCATTCACATAGACTCGGCACCAGGTATTTTACATCCTGAGAGACTTAGCACATACACGTTAAAAAAACTATTGACATATTTCCAACAAATAGAAAGTCAACATTGAAAAGTCAACATTTGATACCCTTTGAAGTTAAGGGTCATTATGTAATACCTGAAAGCTTTATTTTGCTAAGTGTAAATTATGTATGAAATATGTTTGATATGATGTATTTGATAATGATATGTTTGATAATGGTAAGATTATTTTGGTCACTGAAGATATTGATTGTGGGAATTGTAATTGATGATTTTTTTTTATTTTGGGGTGTGAACTTTAGTGACATTACAGACGTCCTCAATATTGGAACGGATGACCAAATACTAGGTCTTTTGTGAGATTTTGTATGGAACAGTTTAAAGGACGTCTGCAAGTGAAAATTGGTCTCTAGAGTGGGCGTCTGGTCTAATTAAATACTAGAAGAGAAAGTAAGTTGCAGTCATTCACATAAATTGAATGGTCATCCGCATGTAGTTCGTCATTTCTGGAATGGACGTTCGGAAGATAAAACATATACTCTGGATTGGCCGATCGACTAGTGTTTCGTATTGAAACCAACTATGTGATTGCAGTCGTCCGATATAGTATAAAATAGATTGCCACGGAAGGCTAGATGTCCGCAGAAAAGAATATTCGTTGTTGGATTTTTGTGGATATATGAGAGTGGTCTTCTGAAAGCATGGTGCGGTTGACCGAGAATACGAAAGGTCGCATGGAATGAGATTCCATGTCATGTTTTAATTGGAGAGAAAGTGATGACTCAACACCTTAATGTCAAACATGTGCAACACCTTAATGTCTAACATGTGCAACACCTCCAGCTTGAAGCAGAAAAGAGGTATGGGGGAAACAATTTTGCTTATATAAAACTCTAACACTTCAAGGTAGAAGAAAATCAATTTGGACACCAAGTTCTCACAAAAACTACCTCTCCCTCTCTTGACTCTTTGAAGGTAATAAGGGTTATCTTTATAAATCTAAAGAATTTTATAACTTTAAGAGGGTTGGTAAGGTGAAAAGAATGAAAAAGAGGAAATTGATCAAAATAAGGTGGTTGTGCTATTCGAAATGTATTGGCTATCTTAGTGAGATTGTAATGTAAAACCGTTTGTGTATGTTATTATTGACACCTCAAGGAAATCATATGTTTTATAATTGATAAAATTGGTTATGTATAGTTAGAGTTATGAATTTTCAAAAATGGATGAAAACTAAGAAGTGAAATTAAAGAAGTATGCATATGGATGAAACATTTTCTTCTAGGCATGTGTTCTTTTAAGTGAGTGTAAGTTGTTATCATGAAATGGTTAAATAATATACACATTATTGGTGAAGGTGGTGTATATTAAAAGTTATGCATACTTGAGCTAAAGTTTTAGTCATAAATGTTTCAATGGATATTGATTAAAGGTTTATCATATTTTAGGTCTTTACACTCAAGAGAATACTTATTAGTGCTGAAACCGCATTAAAGACTTAAGGTAAAAGATATTACATGTCTTTGACCTTTTTGCCTATATCACAAAATATTGGGAATGTATTGGTATTGGGGACATTGTTGGTTGTATTGGACATATGAGGATATTATTATGATGTGGTTGTATAACTTGTATGCTATCACATGATAGCTATACTAGGAGATATATGAGATTATTATTAATCTTTGAAGGATTAAAATTGGATTGATTATTGTTGGCATGCTATAATAGATAATGAAATGTAATGCATGAATACGTTAAAAAATTTATGCTTCATTACGTTCGTATGCACATTTCATGCATCATGGTCTTCAAGATAGGTTACGAAAACGTTTTCATGCATATGTTTTGACAGAAAAACTAATAATGGACTTAATAAATGTAAATAGACGTTATGAGTGGGGTTGAGTGACGATCCAACATAAAGAAGACCAGATGATGTATCTTTTCTCTTGAATTATAGGTCTCCAACATCTAGACTGTTATATGACTGAAAAAGGAAAAAATGAAAGAAAAATGCATAATTTTATGAAACTACATATTATGAGCATCACATTATAATTAATTTATTTTATCTTTTACTGAGCATTACACTCATAGATAAATCTTGTGATGTAGGTGAGGAGTGTGATCCCAATAAGGAAAATGTTGAGTGATAGCAATGGATCGCAGCTGAAGGAGCATAGCTACATCAACCACTTGTGTCACATTGTGATTTTGACCGATGGGTTATGACTCACTTTCTTATAAAACTATTTTAAATTATAGTTGTGTAATGTTTTGAGTAGGGATTAAGACTATGTTATGTAATATATCTTTTAAATGTTTTGAATAATACAATGTGTTTTTAAATGGTTTGAATGGTACAAAAAATCTTTTAAATAAAAAGGAAAGGCTTCTGCTACGTTATAAATGCCATGTTATCACATGATTTTAAAATTTTTTTAAAAGTGATGAAACGAAAAATGATTTGAAAATGGGTCGTTACACATTATTTCTCCAAACACATCATGCCCATATGCATCCTTAGCTATTTTGGAATTCATTCATTTTATTCAAGAAATGTCTACTTTGATTTACCAACAAAGGTTCCTACTTTTCAATGGCCGTATACATATTGCAACCTTTCTAATTGGAATCTTTCCATCCCTTATGTACTAACCTTCCCGTGGCAAAAATGCATCTAAGAGCCCTTTATTAGCTTATAAATAACAAGGCCTCATCCATTACGAACTTCTTTCATTGCTGATGTGCCCCGAAAACCCTACAATGCAACCCTTTTGCCATGAGGTTCAGTGTTTAATTAATTAGCTATTATTTTACAAGAAATGTGATGTGCCCCAAAATTGCAAGAAGACAACACTAGGGCAATCTACAATCGGCAATACTTAAATCTGTCCACTCTCAACACAACAACAATAACTTCTAATGTCTACAGCAAATAAATCCCAAATTTGGAGGAGAATGAAATAACCAAAGAACGCAGGGGACCTCCAAATTTCACGCTCAAAAGTATTGTGAAACGAAAGTTATGGACGGAATATGTATTTGCCTTAAAACAGATTTTGCATAGACAATTTTGGCAACCTCCAATGAAACGTCCATAAAATTAAGAATTTAAATCCAAATGGCGTCAAAATTGTACCAATATCTTCGTATTCCAGAGTAGTTTACGCCCTTAAAATTTCAAAACCAAATTTGTAAAACTCACAGACTTATAAACGAAACAAATCCTTGCTCGGAAATAGGACTGTAGAAAAACAGATTGCAAACTTTTAACAAATCGAGCACATGTCCAATATTTCGATTCCAAATATAACAAAATCCATCCAATACTTCAAAGAACAATCAAGAACAACCAAATCTAGAGATTTACTCAATAAATAGCTCAATAAATAGGGAAAAGAAAACAACAAACCAACAAGGTCCGCAACACCCCAAACTTCCGAGATGCACGACTAGTTCAGACCTCTCAAAGAAAGGCCACTCCTTCTTGGCTTTTGCTCGGTCTTCCAGCTCCACATGCCACTGACATTCCCCTAAAAAAAATGCTAGAAGAACTAGTTAGAACCTCCTCCCCAAGATTGAGCAAGAAACAGAGAGAGGAGGAGCTTTGGTGTTGGAATTGTGGTGAAGCAAGAACCGAGCACCGGGTAGGTTTGGAGAGAACTCCTCACACGATTTTTTGCAGCAGCAAGCTTAGGGTTTCAAATATGAAATTAGGGTTTAATTAGAGAGGACTAAATACCTCTCTTGTTACATTAATGGATATTGCGAAAAGTAGTATTGCTTGGAGAAGAGGACGTTACTCAATATGTTTTCACATCGAGCCATGCAAACCTAATCGGCTAGATTCACATCATCCCGGCTTGGAGGAGCTTATATTGGCCGAAGCTAACAAGAGAGGTATTTAGTCCTCTCTAATTAAACCCTAATTTCAGATTTTAGTGGAGAAAGTTGTTTCAATAAGTTTTCCGCAACTTCACATTTCCACATATTTGACTCCTTAATATTTCTTCACTTCTGGCGGTCCACTTTTACATTTTCCAACACTCTTTAACCAAATTTGGCCTCTTCCCATAGCCAATTTCCTCTTAACTCTTAAACAACTAAAACACCAAAAATAGGGGAAAACTCGGATCAATTCACTTGATCCTTAATTCCCCGCATTGCTATCCCTTTAAGAGTCACACTCCCTCATACTTCTTATATTATGATTATAAGAGCATCATTCTAGGATTAACAACGTATTTTACATCATGATCACTTCAACTAGCCATGAGATATCCTAAACCATTATCTCAATTCTATCGACAATGACGTCCTAAATCATTATTTTAAATCCAATAAACCATGAAGTAATATATCACCAACAACACGACCAATACAATTCATTGAATCGTATGACACACTTAAATATCTATAAATCCGTCCAAAAAGGAATTTCGGTGCCTACAACCTCCAACATATTCTAACCCATGATCAATTCAACCGACTATGAGATATCCTAAACTATTATCTCAATTCCATAGGTTGTGGTGTCTTATATCATTCTTTTAATCTAATCAATCATGAAATAATATATCTTACAAATAAATCGACCAATATACATTATTGCATCATATGACACACCTAACAATTTATAAATTCATCAAAAAGGAATTTCAGTCATTACAGAAGTTGATTCACTTTTAAACAAAAAAAGTAGATCATTTTGATAAAGAAAGAAAACAGAAAAAGTGGAATTTGTTGGGAATTCAGTTCCCATGATGTTAAAATTGATTCAATCTAATAATAACTTCTTTTCTTTTTGGCACTAGAGAAGAAATTATTACAAGAGACTTACACGTTGATATGTCTCTTTTAAATGATGCTAATTTTATACTAGAGTTATAATTATTCTAAAAGAAAATATTTTTGAGTGAAAATTTGAAACAAAAAAGCGAAATTAACAAAAAAAAAGTGTGAGATTAGTGACAAGTCAAACCTTAAGCTAAGTTTGCTAACAAATAAACCTTGAATTATGGAAATGAACAATGCTAACCTTGCAGTCACATTTTTCATTAAAAGACGTCTCCTAAACTTCTGCGCCACATATGAATGTTCGATTATACCCCTTTATATAAAGGCGGACTTCTGTAGTTATAACGGACATCTGTGTATACCCATTTACACAGATGCAAATGTCCATACTAAAATGAGTGGACTTCTGCTTCCTAAGAAGAATGTTCGTTAATCTATGAATGTTAATAAGAAGGACATTTGTGCTTTCAAATATATAATTTTGTGCATTTTTGTATAAGTGCGAACGTTTGCACTTAAAGCGGATTCCCTTATGTACGAATTTCCTTTTAACTCCATCCATATAAGTTGAAAGAGTAGCGGACATTCAATAGTAATTTTGCGTGAACCTTAAATCTGTGAACACCATTCAAGAGTGAAAGAGTAACAAAAATCAAGTGTTTGAGTGTTACACATCAAATGACGTCAAGGAGAGGAACCAACAATCAAGAATCCAACAATTAAGAATCTAGCGATCAAGAGTCTGTTAACTGCGAAATAGAGGTGTAACCAATTTTGGCATTTCAAGCTGATGAGCTTTGTGCGTTCGATCATGAAGCTGTTATGGAGGTGCATTTGATCCTGGTATCTCTAGACGATAAGCTTCATTTATTATATGACTTAGAAGATGATGATGAGGGGAGAGTAGGCCCGCTCAATGAGAATGTTCTTCCTCGAGTCTTTTTTTGGGGAAGAAGTATAGTTTATTGAACACAATTAGAGAAGAAGTTGTGGATTTTGTGTTGAACAATGAGTATGGGATAAAGTTCATCAAAAGTGAATCTCATCGGTTGATGGCCGTGTGCAAGGAAGGATGCAATTGGCGAATGCATGCTTAAAAAAATGCATGAACTTACATCTCAAATAAAGAGCTATAACGAGGTTCACACATGTTCAAGACAAATGGAAAGTCGATATGTTTCTACGAAATTGGCGGCAAATCAATATTTGGATAGGTTCAAAAGTCATGCTAGAAAGGATGTTCCTTCCATAATTGAGATAGTCAGGAAAGATTTTAATGTCAATATCACTTTTTGAGTCTTGCTAGAAGGGTAATGAATGAAGTCCAAAAATTAAACGAAGGGGATGACGACAAACAATAGAAGCAATTATGGTCGTATGAAGAGGAGATTCGGAGATCCAATCGTAGTAGCACATTGGTTGTTAGTGTAGATAGGAATGATCTTATGCCCTATTTGATATTTCAAAGGATGTTCATCTGTTTGGCTACATGCAAGAGTGATCTGCTAAATTGTGGTAGACTTGTTATTTGCTTGGATGACTATCACTTGAAGGGCTCGTGCCAAAGCTAGTTGCTCACAACTGTTAGCATTGATGGCAATGATGAAATTTATCCCCTTGCTAAAGCAATGGTTGAAATAGAATGCAGTGACTCATGATCCTAGTTTTTGCAATTGTTGATCATGGATATAGATAGTGATTCGGGCAGGGGATGAAGATTTGTTTCAGACCAACGAAAAGTATGGTGTATTGCCTTTGTAATGTCTATTTGTGTTATGCATTCTATGGGAACGTTTGTCTTATTATGTGTGATTATTTTTGTTGGGGTTGGTGTCTGCTATTGAAGAGTTTCTACCGGTAGTTGAGTATCACTTTTGCCTCAGACACTTGTATATAAACTTCAAAAAACAATTTTGAGGCAAGTTGTACAAGGACGTGATGTGGAATGCATCTAGGGCCACAACATCAGTGCACTTTTAGAGAGAGATAAAGAAACTATTTTTGGCTGACCAAACAACACAAGCATATTGTGAAAACATCAACTTGAGATTTTGGTTGAAATATGCTTTCAGTTTGATCCCAAAGTGTGACATAAGTGTCAATTGTCACGATTCGAAGCTAAACCTAACAGAAATACAAGGATAGGCAACTTGATCCTCTGAGAGGATCCAATCACCCAGTCAAAGGCTAGGGAGTTAGCAAAAGTTTTAATACAAAATGAAGCCCAAAAACCCAAAACCAATGAGCTAGGGTTCACAAAGTGATCAATAAGAATCAAGATAGCGTAGTAACAACAAAGGAAAGCATTGTGTAGGAAATGAAACCAAAACACCAAACAACAAACCTTTACATACCGGAGACGAAAGGATATGATCGACGGACCTCCACCCATCCAAGGGGAAGTCGAAGCCCCCAATGAGGGAGGCACAAGTAACCATCTCACTAAAACCCTGCACAGAACCCTTACATCAAACCTAGAAAAATGTAGTCTAAGGGGTGAGCGAAAAATTCAATAGAGAACTTATAATAAATGCAATACTCATGAAAAATTGGTTTTATCTTTTCTGATCAAAACCATGATTTAAAACAATACTATAACCATACATGTACCTGTACCTATACCCGTGCATGAATTTTTAAAATCATTTATCAAAACAAGGTTTATCATTAAAACAAGCTCCACGAGCCACTGCTGGATACCTAGCTAGCTAGAAGAAAATAAGCCTCTATCGTTTTTCAACAATCAAACGAGGATCCGTGAAAAAGGTGGGTCACACAAGTACCCCTCCGATCAAACACCATAGAAAGGCAGTGACTGTTTCCGGGTAGCACCTCATGAGTATGGAGGAAGAAAATGTCCGCAGTCTGAAGACTCAACTCGTCACCTGAGTTGTTGGCGAGCAAGGATCTCAGATGAAACAACCCATATTATAAACACCCTGATCAAGTTTAGGGATTCGAAACCCAAAGAGACATTAGCACCGCTCTATTCCTATTTTTTCACACAGCATGCAAACAGCTATCTTTACGCAGTAGAAGATGCACCGGGGATAGCCTCGTAATACTTTGCCACCGAGACCATCCAAAGTATCAAGAGGATTCATCCTCTCATATCAGAACCAAAGCATACCATGAAATACTATGCACGTAAAATAAATGTATAAAACTCACGTACATACGTACTAGAAAAACTGACGTGCTATCAAACAGTCCTCGTTGGGTTTTCATATGTGGCAACCCAAAAAAATATAATTTTGAAAACCATGATGGAATGCAATGCAACTAAGTTTAAAATCTCAACCTTGATGATGACCAAAAGCCAAAGCTGACCTGTCGCACGTGCCATCAGACATAGGCACTAGAACCCGGGAACGCCATCAGAACCTAAAACAAACTAACGTCAAAACCCCAAATCAATACTAAGAATACAACAAGAGTCTTAGACCAAAAACCAAACTAGAACGGAAGGACTAACACAAGACTTCCCAACTTGAGTGAAGGAACGACAAGAACCTACACCGACTAGAAACAAGACATGGCTGATAAAGCCGAATAAGGATCACAAAACTCAACTCTACGAAAACACATTGTGCGGTCGACCAAGACATAATAATGGTCGACCAGACACAACAACAATCGACACAAAAGGCACACCGGTAAAAAAGACACGATTGTTGTGGAGGAAACACAACACGCTTGAACCGAACACCTTAGCCGTCTAGTAGACATAGCTGGAGTCAATTGAACCTGACTACGGTTGATCGGAACCACTTAGTGTCAACAAGACACAGTGGTGGTCAACCAGGACAACGCAACGGCCGATGAGGCAAAACAAAGGTCAACCAGGACTTCACAACATTAACTAGACTTAACAATGGTCAACCGAGGCCACATCGCAGTCAAGAAGACATGTCAGCTGCCATCTAAGACTCAACAACAAAAAATCTCGAAAGACCTAGCGGTCGACAAATCGGCTATGACTCATTAGTTGGAGTAAATCGAGTATGACTCATTGATAATCGAAAAATAATCTCAACGAATTGGTTGGAGTAAGTCCAGTATGACTCATCGGGAATCGGCTCAAAATCCACAAACTCGATCGAGTCTAAAACTATGCCAAAGTTTAGGAATGTCCGTAAACATTGACAAGGAAATAGTGGAAGGGTCTATACTGGGACTAGGAACCCAACCGACGCGTAATCGACTTAAAAACATTAAAAATAACACTGTATGGTCGACCTGGGACTTCCTGTGGTCCACCAAGGACCACCAATTGTCGACTTGGGAGCTCTGTGGTTGACTAGGGACCTTTAGTGTCCAATCTGTCCATTTCATAGTCGACCGACCTATTGTGGTTGTCGGCAAAAAATGGCTAGTGGCCAAATTGGCCAGATTTCAGTCGATCGACTTGCTAGTGTGGTCGACCCCTCTAGCTGTGGATGACTGATGCGGTCGATCAGTCACCAACTGTGGTCAACCACAAATTGACCTGAGGCATGCCAAAATGCACGGCCTCGTTTGTTGTCGAATGGGCACGACCAGAGGTCGATAGGGCATGACTAGAGTTCGTCCAGAACGATCTTTCAGCGTAGTTCTCATGACAAAAACTCATTGTTTCGAAAGATTTTGGCCTCCAAACGGCCAATACTCCTGCATAAACTCTAAATCTACCAACATAGAAAAGAAATTTCTCTCGAATTTATGTTTTTAAGCTCGAATCCAAAGCCACAAAAAAACACAAACTTCAAACAACAAAACAAGGCTAGAAAACAACTTACTCGCGAAACTCCTTCACAAAGGTTGGAGATCGGGATGACCCGAACACAAATCAGATGGAGAAACGATGAGGATTTCTCATCGGTTTCTCCCCCCTCCTCCTCTTTTCCCTCACTCGTGTGCAAACCACCTTTCTAGGAAGGAGAGAATTTTCCTTCTAAGTAGGAAAAATAGAAATTAGTTTAATATAATTATTTATTTCATGAATATAATATAAATGACTATATTACAAATATTAAATAAAATCATTAAATCCTAACTCGACGTAATCCCACAAAACTCAGAATTCGATCTATGAAAATGAGAACTTACCGAATAGAATCCCATAGCTTTAGGCCATAGGAGAACACAAAATGTATCAGTTGACAATTGACTAGACACCTTCACACATGGCCAAAGACCCTAGACACTTGGCAAGGACCTGGTCAACACAAGAAAATTTGACTCGGTCAAAGCAAAAAATTTATTGAGTAAAATTACAAAAAAATCCAAAAATTACGGATTTACATCAACAATTTAAGTGAGTTCTTCACTACATTCTTCCAACTCTGGTGATGTGTCCCAAGACTCCAAACCAACAAACAAGTGGAAATTGTAATTGGCCAATGCACAAATTCGACCACTAAAATTAAAATGCAGAGACCTCAATGTGTATATAGGTTTTGGATCTCAAATTTATAGGGCAAGTAGCTAACAATCTAAAGAATAACACTTCCAAAAATCACACCCAAATTCGTTATACACAGAGTTATGACCAATTCAAGAAGCTGCTCAGAAATGACTCTCTCAACGGTAAAAACTGTTTTGTAACTATCTCAATTAATGGATGAACAAATTGATCCAAAATAAACTCTAATCATCAATTAAATTCCATATACTTCACATATGTCCAGAGTATGCTTATAACACAAAATTTCAATGCAAGAAGTTACAAAAAAAACAATGAAACAGGATGGAGTCCAAAACAAACAAGGTTGATCAGCTCGCCCTAATTCTGAACACCAGAATTTAAACCGATATAACTCCACTTGCATACAGGCCTAGAAGCTCAAATTTACTGAATAAGTAGTAGACACATAATAGTAAATCACCATTAAAAATCAGCTTGAAAGGCGTCTTTCAAACAACGTTATGTGCGAGCAAAACTGAAGCTCGGATCTGTGATTCTCGGAAAAACTGGTTTTGCGCCTCTCTTAGTTAAACGATCATAACTTTCAAAATAAAAATCCAATTCACGCGATTCCACCCATCATTTCTCAAGAACAAAAGTACCAATAATCTCATAACAAAAATATAGTAGAACCTTTGGGAAAAATGGATGGAATCTAGGCACCAAGTTGGTTCGTGTTCTCCCACTCGGTAGAGAGAGGCGACTTGTTCGGATGTTTCGAAAAACACCACTCCAACCTACCTTTTGCCGTGGTCTTCTACCTCCACGCCACAAGGACAACCTCAAGGTGAAGTTTCTGGAAGAGGTAGTATGAGTCTTCTCCTCCTATGCCACACAAGAAGAAAGGAGAAGACTTGTTGATGGAGGTGAAGCTGTGAAGCAAAACCAAGCCACCGATTTGCACTAGAGAGAACTCTCTAAACAAAGAAGCAATTTTGATTAAGGTTTTTCCAAATTGATTCCAAGGTTCCCTTAGAGTGCCCTAAATAACACTCTAACGATAAAACAAAAGAAATTACAACTTTGCCCTTGAACTCACAAAAATTGGGCATGAGGGCTCGATTTACATGCAAACAGAGCACCTCTATTCCTATATCAACAAAATGATTTAAAACTCTCAAAACTAATTCCTAACTAGTCATCCAACAATTAAAACAACCAAAGACATAAGTTTAACATGGAAACTTCAATAAAAACCCACATTTCAACTTTGTTGGCTTCAGCCAGTGCGAGCTCTTCCAAGCTAGGAAATTGTGACTCTAGCAAATTAGGGGTTGCATGACTCCACGTGAGAACATGATGCATAACTTCCTTATCTTCATGCATTGACGCCTCCGTGAACTCCATTAATTTATTATTCCCTGCAAAATAAGAACTCGTTAGATAAAGAGTGAACCTCGTGGCTCAAGGTAGGTTGGTAAGGTTTTCGGGGCACATCATCTGGACAAATCGATTTTAACATTATTAGAAATGATAAAAAATGGCATCATATGAAGGATCTTTAAAAAAACATTAATAGAGGGCTGATGCGACAAACTTATTGTGTCATCAGATCAAGAAAAATATTGCTAAGCTACAAGATGTGGCAAAAAATTGGTGTCCAACATTTGCAGAAGCTGGTCAGTTTGAGGTTAGAGACTGTAATGAACAATACAAGGCTGATTTGACATGTAATTGTTACAGGTGGAATTGATTGGAATCTTTTGCGTGCATGCAATTTTATGTATGCATTTTACGGGAGGTCAGTTGAGGATTATAATCATGTATGATATCACCAAAAATATACATGAGAATCTACTCCCACTTTGTCCAACCCATAAGTGGCCATCACATGTGGCTTGAAACAGACCAGAATCTAATTTTGCCATCGCTAACAAAGAGTGAGGGATGTTAATGAGCTCTATAGTAAGACAATCCTGAGCAGAAAAGGTGACACAATGACATGTAGCCAGTGTCAGGCTGTGGGACACAATGCCCATAGTTGTTAAGGTGGAGCCTCAGCTACTAGTGAGACAAATGGTAGTGGCAGAACCAATGGTAGAAGTGGTAGTGGCGAAAGAAGAAGTTTGCATGACACATTTATGAGTTTTATCACTACTCCTTAGAGGTAGCTAACGCGTGGGCTGGCTCGCCAAGCCCCCCACTTGGCCTGCTATAGTAACTGAGCGGGCCAAGCCTAGGCCCAAAATGTGGGCCAAGCCGAGGCCAAATTTCTAAGCTCGCAAGCCCGCTAGTCCCGGGCTCAACAAGTGGGTTCACGAGCCCATTGGTCCTGGGCTTGACGAGCAGGCTTACAAGCCTAGCGGGCTAGCCCGCCAGCCACTCCTTGCTGGGCAACAGGCGAGCGAGCTCGGTCCAGGACCAGCCTCCCCCAAACCCACATTATTAAATTGTTTAATTCATTTTCAAAAATTTTGATTTTTCCTCCGCTGTCTCCTTTTTTTAGTGTTTATTTTCACTCTAAAAAATCTCCACCCAACACTATTTATAGCCTATCTCTCAAGAAACTCTCCCCTCATTTTTCAATGTGGGATTTTTCCACTCATCTCCTCTCTTTTATTTTCTTTTTCACTTTTTATTCTTTTTTTTTTGCTCCTTCGACTCCACATGATAATTCCCTAAAGGGACGTCCGTTCTTTTAAAAAGAACGTCCGTCATATCCCCCACTTGACGTCCACCTTTCTCTATTTTAACATTCGTCTATTCCTTCACCCTAAGGGATGTCTTTTCCTTTAAACAAGACGTCCAACTTTTCCCCTCCATTTGGAATTTTAACGGCCGTCTACCTTCGCTCAAAAGGGACTTCTACTTCTCGAAAAAGGACGTCCATCTTCCCCATTTCTCAAACATCCGTCAGACTATTCACTAAAGGGACGTCATTTCATTTAAAAAGGATGTCCTTCGTATTCCCAACTTGACGTCCCCCTTCCTCCATTTTATCGTCTATCTATTCCTTCACCCTAAGGGATATCCTTTCCTCTAAACAGGATGTCCGTCTTTTCACCTCCATTTGGAATTTTAACGGCCGTCTACCTTCACTCAAAAGGGACGTCCACTTCTCGAAAAGGGACGTTCATCTTCCCCATTTCTCAAAAATCCGTTAGACTATTCGCTAAAGGGACATCCATTCATTTAAAAAGGACTTCTTTCGTATTCCCCACTTGACGTCCGCCTTCCTCCATTTTAACGTCTATCTATTCTTTCACCCTAAGGGATGTCCTTTCCTCTAAACAAGACGTCTGTCTTTTACCCTCCCTTTTAATGGGCATCTGCCTTTGCTCAAAAGGGACGTCCATTACTCAAAGAAGGACATCTGTTTCCTTACCTACACTTCCACTTGTACTAATACATTCTCTCTTGTTCTTTCTTATTTTAAACTCTTTCCATTCATTCAAGAAGGTATGTTTACAATTTTTTGTTTTATTTATTTTTATTGTTTTTAATTTAATGTGTATTATGAACTAACAAATTTTTTTATGATTTATGTAGGATTCGTATTCGTGGAGGTGATCACAAATTCATACCACGTACAAGCCATTGTTGAGTAATTGGTGTGCATCATCATTTTATTTTTTAATTGTTTCGCAATAGTCAATTTTTATAATTATGGATCCACGTAATTTTCTTATTGACACTTTTACTGATGATGATATTGAGGAATTTTTGAAGGAGTATTTAAGCTCTCTCTTAGGGTTACCCTAAGTAGTATTCAAATAATAGAACCCTTGTTCGAAGTTGTGTAGATTTTTTCATAGCTGCATCTTTTTCGGTGAGTTTCATCCAATCAAGCTTATGTGTTGTCCATTGATTTCATCTTTTGTAAGTTTAGGTGATATCTCTTACGACTACCCATTTCTCTTCCTTGTGCTATTGAGAACAAACATCTAACAAAGACGAAGAAAATTGCAAGAAACTCAAGTTGTGCTTCCATCGAAGGGAGGCCATTGAAGTGAAAAGGTGCAGAAGCAGTGCCTATTCGGATCAACTTGCAGCTCCTACATCATATCTCACTTATTCCATTGATTTTGATAGTGATTTTTAGAGGGCGTCCTCTTTACTCACAAGCAAAGATGTGGTCCAAAAATCATAGTAAGAATCCTCGTATAAATTGAGATACACTCATCTCACATTTGAGATACACGTATCGGGCGAGTGGGCACCTACATATGAGGAATTGCCATTTTTGCATTCATATCTCTTGTGTATGAGCAAATTTTACCCTGATATTTTGAGGGATGTTTCCTCATATGTAACAAATGTTGTTGTCCAAAATTCATAAAAAGAAATTTTCAATTGATGGAGTTATTGTGCCTTCAAGTTAACCTAGGAAATTATTTGAAAAACTGTCTATCCAAAGCAATTTGCAAACTTTCCTTTTTTGGTGATGTATTAGAAACTCTGTTTATAAACCATGCATTTTTCATTCTCCTAAGTGATGTGAGATTGTGCACCCCTAGTGATATGTGTCGGACCCTCACATGGGTCATCTTAGCTTTCACATGGCGAGTTGCCACATCTACCGTCCTAGAGATAATAATATAATGTCGTTTAATATCATTGTTGTACTTTCCTTAGACGATGTCGTCTTGAACTCTGGTGAAATGTATTCCTGTGCTGGTAGGCAGGGATGGTCCAATCACCTTGTGATTGACTTTGAGCTAGGAGGGAGTGGCTTTATGTTTCATGGTTACTTTTTAGACTTTCATGGGTTCTAAAGATTTTGGAACTTGACAGGTCGCACGGAAATCGCTGAGAAATCGCCTAGATCAATCTGCTTGTTCACAATAGACATCCTAGTTTCAACTTATATAGATGGAGTTGAAAGGACGTCTGCACATACAAAAATTTAAGAAATTATATATGTGAAAGCGTGGACGTCATTCCTATTAATGTTCACATATTAATGGATTTCCTGTCTAGGAAGTAGACATCTGCTCACTTTAGTATAGATGTCCGATTATGTGTAAATGAGTATACATAGACGTTTACGAGTGGTGTGCCAGTGGTTTGGATGTCTGACTTCATGTAAACGGATATACTTGGATGTCCGCGAGTGGCGCAGAGATCCGGGATACGTCTTTTAACGAAAAACCTAACTGCGAAGTTTGAGTCGTTCATTCTCCATAGTTTAGGGTTTTAATTATTAGCGAACTTAGTTTAATATTGGCTTGTCACTGATCTTATAGTTCAGAGTTTTTTTTTTCTTTTTGTTAATTACCCAACAAAAAATTTATACTTGATTAATTTATTATTGTTAACACTAATAGAACAATTCATATTATCAAATGTGATAAAAAGAAAAGTTACTAAAGAAATTGATGTTGTATCCTTACCTACATTTATCTACTACTTTAGTGTGGCACTTTTCATTGGTTGATACTTTTCAACATTCCGTTTGGATATATTACGTTTTTATATTTGTTCATATATGTTAGTGGTATTTGGTTTTTCTGGGTCGCACAGAAGTATATTATTGACTTTTATAATTATATGAAGGTTAATATTGGAAAAAATCTCAAATCATTATCTATTTTGTTGTAATTTTGATAGTAGTGAATTAGTCATAACATGTTACATTCATTTTTTTTAATGTTCAAAATCTGAAAATGAATGAGTTTTGATAATTAGTACATTATCTCAAATTGTTAACGTGAATACTTTTGATGGGTTCTATTAAAGATTATGATTTCCAAAGTGGGAGTTGATGTTCTATCTATTAATACAGATTTCTACTTTGCATCATTTTCTAATTATCCTTTTTTCTAATTTTAATATATTATAATATATTTGTTTATATGTTATTTATTTATTAATGTAAATATTCTATTATAGTTATTGTAATTACTGAATAAATATGTTAAAGTGTAAAATTAGAGTATCATTTAACATTACTCTTTAAAATATTCATAAAAGGTTAATATCATAGTCACAAAATTAATTAGTAATGGTTTTTCTCTATTATCTTATAGCATCTCTAGATAATAATGAACTTAAGGAGATACGATTTACTCGTAAAGATATCAACTGAGCAAATATTTATTTCTCTTTAAATAATTTCAAATCTTTATTTCTCCCCCGTTAGTTTAAGATTTTATAAATAGAATTTTCTCTAACTTAATTTAATTTAATAAAATTATTCTTAAAAAAATAACCATTCAATTAATATTGAGATTTGTTAATTGTTGTAATATTTTGAATATATTAATTAAATTTATATAGTGACATATAATTATATTTATAATGGTAGAATTAATTAAATGCAAATGTTATATATACACTTTAATTTTATACTATCATATATGTCTTGTTCATTTGATTCAAAGTAATTATTAGAGACTAAAAGTAATTAAAGTAATACATTGCTTACAGAATAAATGAACATTAAGAAGATGACATGTAGATTATAATATTAAAGTGTATGTCTGTCTATAGGGTGATGGGTGATGTTGTCACGCCCAAGATAAGAGTGGAAGCTAGGGTCAAATTCGGAGTCCATCCATGGCCCAAAGCCGTCATCCTGAATTTCTTAGTTAGGGTTTTTCTGGCCCTTCACCATCCTAAAGCACGACTTTATGTATTTACTGATTCTCGTTGTAGAATGATTGGGAGAAGTGTGATGGAAGCTATTGTTCTTTCAATTCTGAAGGCGGTGACGACATCTAACCTTGATCGTCTCTGATATTTTGTGTCGGTCCGACCAAAAGCTTTTTGATGACTCTGTTTGTGCGTGTCTGAGCCTTCATTTTTCCTTCTTCTTTTGATTTTTGGACGTTTCTACATTTTAATTTATGGATTGGCTGTTCGCTGGGTAAACTTAAATCGATTTCAATGATCTGGTTTCGGAAAACATTTCTGTTCTTAGGAATTTTGCAGTAATTTGGAATATCTCCGCAAAAGTGGAATCGGATTTGGCGATTTGGATCGTATTTCGATGGTAGGAGCTTGTTTCATTTGTCAAGCTCCACTAAATGTTATTTCATATGCATTACCTATTTTCTTTGCAGATATGAAATGCATTGGATTTCTCAACCCAAATCCAGTCACTGAATTTCTTCAAACCTATACCCAGATATACTAGAGGCGAGAAGAAGCGAGTGTCAAGAGGAAAGTGAGATCTGAGTACGAGGATCGATAGTCAGTCTCACATCTCTACGATCTGACTGGTTTGCTGGATACAGAAGTTCCTCCCGTCTTAGTTATGGAGCTCCAAACTATTCAATTATTCTTATATTCATTAGGCAGCAGCTCAATAAATAAAATGGTCTAAGGTTTTTGGTACTTGGGGAGTTGTTTGATCTACGTCACTACCAATGATATGAATGGCTTAAGAATAAATCAAACCCAACATGGTTATCACCTTGTTTTGTAAGTTTCTCAGCATGATTGATCGTCTCGTGCTCAACATGGTCCTTCCAAACAACCCATATGCTAATGCACATAAGGTCGCAGAGCTACATGTTCCTTTGAACAGTTTAGATGTGCAACATGTGGCGCATCTAGCACTTGGAATGCACGGTCACAACTCTAGGCATTGTTCAAGTGAAGTGAGCTTGTCCAGGACATATTTTTCATAGCCGCCCATATTGTTAGGGTAGATTTATTTCCATTTATGTCATTTAGTTGTATTTTTTTTCTTTCTATTTTGCGCAAGTGACTTTTCGCCACTATAATAACATGGGTACTCTTGCCATGGTGGAGATTGCTCTTTAGAGGAGAGAAACATGATAGCACGTAAACTTCCTTACCCACTGATATGATTTGCTGCCAATGAATGAATTTTTTTTACATACAAACTCTCTTTTATGTTCACTATGCTTAATGAAGCTCTTTTCAATTAATCTCGTTCGCATATTGCTTGTTCGTTAGATACAAAGCTTACTTTAGCGACGTGGGCAATCAGTGCCATTGACACACCTCGTAGGTTGACTCGTTGTTTTCCCGACGAGTGTCACATGATTCCTCTCTAGTTCCTCAAAAGTAGGATCATGACAATTGATATCAGACTCAGGTTGCAAATTGCAAGAAATCATATTGAGAAAAAAATTTGTCAGAGAAAGCAAATTTCTTGTCAGACTAGCTTGAGCGCTTAGTCGAGCTGGAAGAATTCCTAATAACATTTGTTTTCTAGAGGAACAAATAAAGGAAGTGTCTAAATTTCTTACTGAGATTGCTACTGTACATAATAGAATATACACCATCCCAGTCCAAGAGCTGATGGATCAAGTGAAGAACCTCAAATTTTGACAAAAGAAGGGAAAAAGGGGTAGACAGTGAAGAGAGCTCCACAAGGGCTACAATTAGGGTCCTGGAGCATGTCGACGAGATTGACCAAACTCATACCCGATTATCAGAAACTGTGATTGACGTGATAGAAGACTTCAAAAGGATGTTTGAATCTCTCAAAACCAAAATTGCATAAAAAAACATCAGATTGAACATCACTATGAGAGTTATGGGAAACCAAGCTCAAGCTCTAAGTGTAGTTGAACTTAATCGGGTGAAAATCTTAGAGTCAAAATCCTTTGGAGGAGCCCATGATGCCAAAGAAGTAGAAATTTTCATTTTTGATATGGAATAATATTTCAAAGCAGCAAAAACTGATGAAAAATCAAAGGTGGCCTTGGCCACAATGCATTTTACTAGGGATGAAAAGCTATGGTGGAGATCAAAATATAATGACATTTGTAATGGTGATACATGGGAAGATCTCAAGAGACAGCTAAGGGATCAATTCTTTCTTGAAAATGTTGAATTCAATGTGCATCAATTACTGAAAGAACTAAACAGGCTAGTAGTATTCGTGAATATGTTAAATAGCTCTCAAGCCTCATGCTTAATGTATGAGACATGTCTAAAAAAGGCATGATCCTCACTTTTATTGAAGGGCTAAAACCATGGGCTAGGAAAAAAACTATATAAATTGAGAGTCTAGAGTCTCTCAAGTGCTCTCGTTGTAACACAATGATTATTTGATTATGCCAATGAGAGTTCTAGCTAGAAAAAGAATCTTTCCAATAGTTCAAATAATACAATGTCCCTTAGACCGAATACAGACACTGCTAAAAAGAAGTCATATGTCCCAAGGGAGATCTAAGAGATATTGAAAGGAACTAGTAATCAACAACCAATGAATAGACCTATGTCATGTTTCTTATGCAAGGGACCTCATCAAGTTGCTGAGTGTCAACATGTGTTAGTACTAACAACCTTACAAGCTTCGATTCATAACTTCAACCCAACTGAAGGAATTGCCAAAAAAGAGCCCACTGAAGTTGCTGAAGTAGGAACAATGACCTTCTTATTGACAGTTCAACATGAGATGGATGAGATGAAAAAGACCCTTGAAAAAGGCCTCCTGTATGTGGAGACCTTTGTCAATAATAAGGTCATCAAAAGCACTATGATTAACTCGAGAGCCACTCACAATTTCATAACATAAAGGGAAACACATTGTCTAGGTCTTAAGCTTGAAAAGAATGCTGACAAGATGAAGACAATCAATGCAAAAATAATGCTAGTAGTTGGGGTTGTAAGAAGAGCTCAATTGAAACTCAACTCATGGACGGGGGACAATCGATTTTGTTGTGACATGGATGGATGACTTTGATACTATACTAGGGATAGAATTCTTGATGGAAGACAAAGTTATCCTCATTTTATCTCCTAAATTTTTGGTGATTGCAGGGAACAATCCGACAATGGTCCCTGCAATCCTTAAGCAAACAAACACTAGTAACATAAAGAGGATCTCTGTGATGCAATTCAAGAAGGGACTGAAAAACCAAAATCTGACCTATATTATTGTCCCTCCAGTCACAGATAAAGGAAAAGAAAAAGTAGAGCCATCGAAAATTATAAAAGCACTGAAAGAGTACAAGGATACTATGTCGAAATGCTCACCAAAGTCACTACCCCCATGCAGGGATTGATCATCAAATTGCATTGATCCTAGGAACTAAGCCCCCAACAAAAGTGCCTTACAGGATTGCCCCACCAAAACTCGTAAAGTTGAGAAAACAACTTGATGAACTACTTGAGACAGGATTCATCAGACCGGCAAAAGCACCATTCGGAGCACTTGTATTATTCCAGGAGAAGAAGGATGATAGCTTGCGACTGTGTAACGATTATCAAGCCCTCAATAAGGTCACTGTACGTAACAAGTATCCAATCCCGCTGATCACAAATCTCTTAGATCAGTCGTACAAGATGAAGTATTTCACGAAGTTTGACTTGCGTTCAGGTTACTAACAAGTTAAAATTGTTGAAGTGATGAGCTAAAGATGACTTGTGTGACTAGGTATGGAGCTTTTGAATTTAGGTGATGCTAATTGGATTGAAAAATGCTCCAGTATAAATTTTGCACTCTCATGAACCTTGTATTCCATGAATTCCTTGACAAATTGTAGTAGTATACCTTGATGATATTGTGGTCTATATTGAGACCCTAGAAGAACATAAAGTTCATCTTTGTCTAGTCTTCGAGAAACTAAAACAAAATCAGCTATATTTGAAGAAAGAAAAATGCTCCTTTGCTCATAGAAGTATTGAATTCCTCGGTCACATCATCGAGCATGGGCATCTTCACATGGACATTAAGAAGGTCAAGGTCATCCAAGATTGGAAGGTTCCCACTTCAGCTACAGAACTGGAGAAAGTACTCTAGAAGTTCAAGTTGTTATATGTTCTCTCTGGTTTTTCAGGTAAGCAGAGCTTCACTCATGTTTTCATAAAGATTTTATGGTATAGGATGGAAGTGATAGGAATAGTTTATGTTATTCATTGTTGCTAAAGTCGGTTTCTTCAGTTTGATTACTGTCTGGCAAATATTATGAAAATGTTGCTCTGTGGGTTTTAATCCGATTCTTATTTGCTCTTGGCGGAGAGACACTGTTGGAAAATATAATTCTTTGTTCTGTAGTTTGATTAATGCTACTGAATATTATTGGATGTATATGTTCTGGACATTGGGTTTAGTTTATGTTACTGTATTGTTGAGAATAATGAATTGTGGAGATTGGGTTTAGACTCTATTGTTTGAGAAATTATTAAGGACGATGCTCTATTGCCTTGGAATGTCTCTTATTGTCTGCTTATTACTATGATAAAATGGAATTGTTAAGGATTGTTGAGGATAATGCTACGGTTAAATTGATGCTCCTTGTTTAAGTGATGGCATTAGGATAATAATCTATGAAGTGTTATTTTGGTTACTATCATATGTTGGGTGTTAAGTGATTAAGTAGGATTTTTGGGATTATGGAACTTTATTAGGCAGTGAATGGGGAGTCTGTTTATGAGGTTTAGTTAGTTATTACATATAGCTAGAAGTTAGGACTTTGTCAATTATTTGTTAAAGAATCGTTATTGATGAATATTTATTTGATTTTGAAGGTATTGAGAAGGATAATTTTAAATGCTAAACTCTGTAAGGACTCCAGGTAAGTGATATTGCATGTTTGTTGCCTTTTGGCCTACATCAGAAGAGAATAGGGATTTTTTGATGCATGTGTTTATTAGATGATTAGGTTTATGATATTGCTATTGTTCGAGGATGTATTGCTTGATGATTATTTGATGTTTTGATGTTGTGTTTATTAGACTTGAAGTTCTTTAAGTTAAATATTTTGATCATACTTTGATGGACTACGAGGCCCATCAATTAACAATCAAGTTTCCAATAATATCATGGAGATATTCAAAGTCAAGCACAAGTGGAAGTTCAAGAGCAATTGAAAGAATTTCCAAAACTGTCTTCTTTTGACCTCTAATGACTATTGGACTATTTTGGCATTCCAAACAATATCATTTCAAAAAGAGTGCTTCATGAAGATTATATCTGACGTCCTAAGCTCTTTAGAATGAGTTGGATCGCTAAATTGGAACTTCATTTACTATGTCAACAAAGAATAAGAAAAGTCCAAGTGTTCAAGCTTGGAGACCAAGGAAATTTCTACATGGAAACTATCCAACTGGCCAAGCAGCAACATGGATTAGCTTCCAAATACATCTAGACTTGGAGAAAAAGAAAGAAAGATATTAATTGATTATTCTTTTAGTTAATTAACCTAGTTTCTATTAAGTAAAAATTTGGATAACTTATTCTATAAGCCGATTAGGGTTAATATTACTTAATTAGTTTATTATTACTTTATGCTTTGTAATTGGCTATATAAAGCCACCTAATTCTTATATTTAAGGTAACTAGAGTTTGAATACAAAATAGCTTTTGCTAATTTTGAAATTGGAGTGATTTCTTTTTCAAACACTTTGGTGAGTTACATTCAAAGTTCTTCTTGTGTGAGTTATATCACAAGGCGGGATCCCACTTAGCTTAAGTGAGTTTCTTTAGTGGCATCTGTAGCCATACTCTCTAGGGAAAGGTTGTGTGAAGTGGTGTCCAACCATCTATCAAGCATCCATCTGCAAAGTCATCAAAAGGAAGTGCAAGCAGTCTTACTTTCCAAATCTGACAACTTGAAGTGTTTTCAGTATATCTTGTAAAGCTTGAGGGATATGTCCAAAGTTCTTGAAGGGTTCTATTACTTATTTATTCAAGGTGACGTGATCTAAATTTGAGCTCAAAAGAATCTAAGACGAAGAAGTTACGCGCGTTCCAAGTTCACTTTCCAGAACTGAAATTCTACCAATTTAAGGAAAGTAGAGATTCGGTCGCCTAACGCATCCGAATTCCGCAACCACAACTTGACCGTAGAAATAAAAGAGACGAATCTTTCATATTTTTCTATTTTGTGGAGGCAACACTCAATCGAATCTCACGACCACAGCTCAATCGCAAGGCTAGAAAACAACCACCTTTGGTTGATTAACACACTTCAACAATTATACTACTTCTTCAACCAATTATTCAACGCTTCTTCCACATATTTTTAGGTTATATTCTAATCCCATTCCACTAGTGCATCATGCTTTGAGGTTTAATTGATGATATGTTGAAATGATAGACTTGTATGCGTTCATATGCATTCATGCTCCATGTTTTGATAAAATGTATGAAAATGGTTTTATGCATTTTTTGAAAATGTAAATGGAATAAAATGAATAAATGTAAATAGGTGTGAAGAGATGTAGGTCTTTGAGTAGCTGCCCATGTAACGCCCCGTTAATTGAAAACCATTTTTCCTTGATTTTAAAATGCGTCAAAAAAAAAATTTCGCTTTAATTAATTATCAATTGAAATTCATTTTTGAAGAAAACGTAATCAGAGTGAAAGTGCAGAATAATAATAGGATTTCAAAACATAACTTCCCAGTTTTCTTAATAAAAGTTCCAAATTCTCTATTACACTTACTAAAAGGTTCAAATACTGCCAATAGTAATTACTAAAATACCCTTTCTTCATCAAAACACCAATGTCAAAATACCAATGTTTCCCAAAATATGTGAGCTGTACCCATCAGGTCAATTCGGCTGATAACATGAGGGGTCATCCTGGAACACCTCCTCTTCCACTGGTACAAATTCTTCATTAAAGTAATCACCTACATTACGGGGAAAACAATGAGCCTAACGCCCAGCAAGATTCAGAATATAAAATGCAATGCATATGATGCATGATCATGCGATGCATTACAGAGGAGATCCATATCTCATCTGTTATTTGGGACAATGGGTAAGTCTAGGTCTCGTGACTTAACCGTATTTCCAATGAGGAAACACACCAATAGGGGTGTCACCACGAGCCATACCCATACACTTTTGTTGAAGACATTTGGGATTTCAGAACAAGAGAATTGAAATCTTACGATTCTCGTGGCTTAACCGTACATCACCGCTCCCTAATTGGGAGTAGGCACTCCAATAGGGGTGTCATCAAGACAACCATTCCTAATTCCCCCGAACCCCCACATGCTTATTTACATAAATTTTAGGATGACATACAATATGTAAACAATTCATAAGCCCTAGAATGATGCATGAATGTCACAAACAAAAATCACAGATCTTGCAATAGGAATATAACCAACTTAATTTCGTTTGTAATTAGAATATTCAGCTTAGAGACAATGTAGCGACATATCCATTATCTAGGATTAGAAAAGGAATTTAAATCATGCAATACAAGTTTCATATTTTTCATTAATCACGATGAGCAAAGAGGAACATGTTCAACTCATTCAAGAAGGAAGTACGATTTGTTTACTATCCTATATAGGTTCAATTCAAATAAATGATTTGCTAGCATGTTCAGTTCAATGATTCTAAGGGTGAGCATCAGGACAGTAGTGCAAGTTTCCAAAATTGATAACAGTATAACATTCCCTAGTCACACTTCAACCAATCCAACTATGATTTCCATAATAAACAGAACCCTTCTCCTTAACTACCATACAACCTAAATCAGAATTCCATGTTCTAAGAATCAGCATTTGCAGTCATTCACCGACTTTAACAATGACCAGACTAAATTTGCATTGAAGTCATTATCCATTTATTCCACTTCATGTTACCACAGTTCAGTAGCAAGCTCAGATATTTTCTTTATAGTTGCTATCCATCATGCTTTTCAATTCAGACTCCACTAAACAATTTCATATCTTTCATCTAATATATTCTTAGCATTCAATATGATGATAGTTGGCATTTCACAGAATTTCTATAGTAATAACAGAGTTCAACAATCGATTTTGCTTCACATTTCAATCAATAATCAAGCAAACAAGGACCCGTAATGTAGGGTCATCCTTTGGCCAAAACAATATCCCAATTTTTACCTTATTCTCCCAGTAGCTTCTACCCAGCAAAACCGGAGCCTAATGAGTATCTGCAATTCCTCCAAAACTTCCAATAATCCTTGAACATAACAGCATTAAGGATACACCCCATCTTCACGTCCAATTTGACCAAAATCAGAGTTCCATAACTAATTTAACAAACTCTTACCTTGCCTCAGTTCACGGGTGAGCAACAGAGGATCCTTCACACACTTTCAATTCACAACTTATCTCACACTCACAACACAATGCCACACTTCACTCACAATAGTCAAATGCTGGAGGATTCAGGGGCTTACCTCTTATAGATAGAGAGGGAAGAAAAGGACTCGACTGCAGCAATGAATTCTCTAGTAGAGGAGGGTTGCAGGGAATGGCAGAGGATAAGCTGCTGCCAAAATTTCCCAATCTAAGAGAATGTGGTCCACTCAACAAGCACCACGTGGAAAGCTTCCATGTTGATGGGAGGGGTAGGGTGTCGCAGGAATAGGCTGGAGGGAGAAGGTTCTTGTTGATTTTTGTAAGAAATCAGAAGAGAGAGAAGATTAAAAATGGGTTTCTCAAAATTCCCCGATGTTGCGGACGACTCGAGTCGTCCACAGTACTCGTCTGCACCATCCGAAAGTTGATTTGGGATGAGAAATTGCATCCTCAGCCTTTGTCCATGCCATCCACAGGTGTCTTTCAGACGCAACATGTCGTCCGCATGTATCGTCCGCATCGTCCGTAAACGTCTAGAATTTAGGACAGATTCATTCGGACGCCATTTTGTTCCCGTCCACATCATCCGAATTGTCCAGAATTTACAGATTCATTCGGACGCCATTTTGTTCCAGTCCGTAGTCGTCTGCATCTTTCGAATTGTCCAGAATTTAAGACAGATTCATTTGGACACTACCCTGTGTCGTCTGCAGTGTTCATCGGCATCCGTAACCCAAAAATTGTGTATATTTCCTAAGTTTTTCACATTTAGGTTATTTTTCAACATTAATCCTCTACTTTTCATGCACAACTTACGCCCACCGTTGCATAATTTAACGTAATATTCATATATTAAGATTAGCTAGAATTATTACATCATCAAAAAGGGAAATACATTTTTCGGGGTATAACAGCCCATGTGGGTAATTAGATGCTACTCTACTTTGTCAAGTTGACATCTCTAATGCCTGTATGGGTAACTAGAACTAAATGAAAATAAAATACATGTGAATAAACGTAAACAGATGTTGTGAGGTGTGGATCCTTAAGTTGGTTGCCCTGTGTGGGTCATTAGGTGCCACTCTACCTTATCACGTTGACATCTCCAACGTCTGTAAAGTTAAGGTAAAGGTAACGGAAAATAAAAAAGAAAATTGCATGTGTTTTTATAAAGAGCATAGCATGAGCATAATATTGTTTATATCACTTACTAAGCTTTAGGCTCATAGTTTAAGTCTTGTGGTGTAGGTAAGGAGCCTATGGTTTGATAAAAGCTTGTAGAGGACGCAACTGATGGAGTGTTGCAATGTTGAGCCCTTTTGTGCTATTGGTGAACTGACTGATAGGTTATGGCTCAGGAAGTTGAATAAAGTGTGTTAAGTATTTCAAGGACTTTAAGTGGTTTTTAGTTGTGACAAATGTTTTAAATAGTTTTTTAAGTATGTTAATGTTTTAGTTTTAAAGTATGTCGATAATGTTTGCTTTAAATCATTTTTAAGTGGTGAATTGTATGTTTTATTTTATAAAGACTTCCACTTTTGTTCACTTTGCTTTTCTCTCCACAATGTTTTTAAAGAAAAAATTTTATATAGCTAACGACAAGATAAAATGAAAAATGGGATGTTACAATTTTATCCCATGAAACTTTCTGAGTTTAACTCTATAAATAAGAGTGTTGGGTCGACATTCTTAGCACCCGATAACCCCACGATTTTGGAGCTTCTCTATCTAGCTCTTGGGTGATTCATCTTTGGCCAATTTCTGAAGGTAGGTTGCCACTGTAAGGCTTTGGCACTGTTTTTCTTAGGCTGTTTTGGTGTTAAAAGTTATTCCCTTAATCTGCTCTTGTTTGTTTTAAGGAAAACCCACATGAAGGAAGTTTAAGAATAGTCACACGTCCACTAAAATTTCCAGGTAAGTGATGTTGCTTGTGTTTGGCCTTTGGCTTGCATCACAAAGATGCTAGGGTGGGTTTTTATAACTGTTGGTATGCTAATATGAACTTCTTGTTTGAAAATATGTGATGATGACTTACTGCTTCTATGTTAAATATGGTTCCTTGCTTGAAGGTATGTGACGATAACTTATTGTTAATAAGGCTCCTTACTTGAACTATGCGATGGTGACTTGCTAAATATGATTCTTGTTTGAAATATGATGAATTGAGTGTTTCTATGTATGATGATGCTGATGAGAATATGTTACCATTATGTTAGTTTTTTTTATCATGTGTCATGTATGGTGCATGCATCTTGTTTCTCAAGAAAATAACGAAAATAGATTTCTGGCATATGTTTTCACATAAGAAAAACAGAAACAGAATTTAAGATATAAAGAATTGAGGAAAGACTATCCCAAAGGTTGGTCCTATAGGCGATGATGTGCCACTTATTCCCTCAAAACACCATCTAGCATGGAGGTTTGCTAATATTAATTTTAGTGCTCTTTTTGTAGGTCTCCATGAGGAAGATGTACTCTTAATGTCCTTACCTTTCATCCAACATCCATGTCTCACATGGTCTTGTTCAAAGTGAAACATAAGTAGAAGTTCAAGCACCAATTTAGGAGATGTATGAAACATTCAAAAACTGCCAACAATCCAACTCTTGAGGAGTATTTGGCACATTCTACAACCTCTACAATCTTATATCGAAAAGTGCTTTTCATAAAAAATATAGCTGACATCACAAGCCTTCTGGAATAGGTTGTTTCGTCAACATTGAAGATAATTTGCCATGTCAAATAGTCCTTGAATAGACAACTATTTCTACTTTATGGCCAACTTCTCTCAATCGGAGTTGAAGACAGCCAACATGAAAAGAGGACTTCAAAGTGGATCATGTTTGTTCAATTACTGGTTCCAAGGCTTAAGGAATATTTATGTTTTGATTAAATTATGTTAAGTTGTGTTTGGTTTAAGGACAAATGTTTGAGTCACTTGGCTACAACTTATTCTAGCCGAGCATGTGTCTTTGTGAGGGAATTTTGGGTAAGTGGTCTTTAGGAAGCTTACCCTAATTTTGTGGGGGATATTTAGAACCTCTCTAAGGTTTGTCCTAAAGGTAAAACATGTTCAGCTATTAACAGAGAGCTATTTCCACCCGAGGTCTCTTCCTCATCCAACAACTTTCATGCCACTTTTGGAAATGCTTGAAGACAACTACACAAGGAAGATGCTTCAAGTTACTCAAAACTCCAAGAAGGTAGCATGGAAGAATTTTATGACATTTTGGATTTTATTTTACGTAATGGATAGTGTTTGTTTTGGGGTGTTCTCGGCTAGTCTTGAAATAGCGAGAACCTTTTGTTGTTGTTTTACTTTGAGGTCATTTTTGTAATTTGCGACATTAGGGCAACCCTAATTGCCGGTACTTATACTTCTCTTAAGGGGTTGTCTGAAGGGATTTGAATTGAGAATTTTTAGCTAAAGCAAACCCTTGTGAATTGGAGTTTTCTCCATAGCAACCAGTCTTCCATTTTCAAGGTGAGAACCGAGAGAGTGAGAGCCTCCCATTGATCCACCAAGTTTGTTGGCTTGTCTTGTGGTGGATTTCTTATGCTAAGTTTTTCTTATCTCATTCTACAGGTGAACTACCTTATAGAAAGGTTAGAAGACTTACTACAACCCAAGTTGGAGTGGTTTCATTGTTGGAATCCATTGAAGTCAAAAGGTGTTGCCATAGCACCTTTTCAGACTAGGTTGTAAGTGTCTGTGTATTATTTCTTTTCCTGAACGAATTGGACTCTAATTTTTGGAGAGCTATCTGTACATAAGTAAAAGGGTGTGTGATTCAAATTTCACACAGTTTGGAAAAGTATTGATTGACTTTTGGCTATTCCAATTGCAGGCTCGGAACTGCCATATTGGTGCCCTTACGACCAATTTTGGTCGTAATTTCATATCTTTGTCTCCCGTGTAGTTATTTTTGTGTGATTTTTAGGTCGCAATTTCATATCTCTGTCTCTCGTGTAGTTATTTTTGTGTGATTTTTAGAGGGTGTTCTCTACTCTCATTAGATTTAGTCTGGTTCAAATTTTGTGCCAATTGGATTAGAAACGCGTTAGCTGTGGTTCATCATTTTCTGTCTAAAAACTATTTTGTTGGTACTATTATAGGAAGTAATTTTTGCGTTCGTATATCTTCATCTTCTTTTGGAATTTGTGGGTGATTTTTGGAGAGCACATTCTACTATGGTATGACTGATTGTAGTTCAAATTTGGTATTGATTAGATTTCTAGTAAGCAAGATACATATTTGAAAATTTGGAATTCTGTTTTCAAAATTTGGTAACCTCCATCTCCAAGGGTTTAATCAAGCTTTGCACCCCTTGGTCTATCAAGATCTGTTCCTTTCCGCATATTTCTCCTCCTTAACAGATACTTCAATTTACGAAGATTTTTTATGCATTTTACTTATCTGTCCTAGACACATTCCCTTTCACAGACATTCTTAAATCACAAATGAAAACGTCTTCCTCTTTGTTGCAGTCATCTCTCAATACAACATTTGCTTATCCACCACAGTTGCATCTCTTTTTCGCGATGCCACATCAATATCTAAATTTCCAATTTTCTCTACAGATTATCTTAATGTCAAATGAAGACAAATTCCTAAATGTTACATGGATAGCTGTATGTGCCACATCCTTAGTCACAAAATCCTAAACCTGATTAGGGTCATTTGTGCATATTGTGATCACTGAGTATCGCCTTTATTATTATTACTGATGGCATGATATATTTGGAGTCTATGAGTGACTCCATTTTGTACTGAAATTTATAATAATGGATCATTTTATGTTACGTACCACACTATAGTGGATTGTTTTGGAAATGTACCCTACTGTGTTTTATTTAATACTACATAATTTATTTTGAAATGTATGCTCACATGTTCTTATATTTTTATTGTTATTGAATATAAAGTTTATCCCTATTGAGTTAGTCGGCTCACCCCTATTCGACTTCCACATTTTAGAATTTAGTTTGGAAGATCCTCTGTTGTTGGAGCAGAAGTGAGCTCGACGATTTATTTCCCCTTTTTAGTTACTGTTATTTTCGAGAGACTTTGTTGTAAGGTTAGAGATTAACATAGTTTTCTTTTATGGACTTATACTACTACTTATCTGTGATGTTACTGTTGGACTAATGGTTTAGCCATTTGATTGGGCCTAGCTACTTTATTTAATTTGAGTTTCCCACTGCACTTTAATGTAACTAAGTTTAAAAAAGGGTTAGACGACTCGGTTTATCTTCTGGCTAGGTCATTTCTTGCTCTGTCTTGGGTCCCCTTTAGGTGGTTACATGCTCTTTATAAGTACCTTATACCCTTTGGATTGTAATTCAATGATTCATTTTCGACTACTTAATTATACCAATAATATACACAATATCCAGACACATACATATCTTAGTGTACATTAGATTTGCTACTACTAATGCATTGAGAATATTTTGTATTTCCTTAAATTTAACTTGATTCTTAGGCATTGATTTTCACTGAATTTTTGCCATTGGAAGTAGGAGTATACTTGATTTATAATTTTGCATGTCAAATCTCTTGAATACTATTTGATATAACTCTTTTTTTAATAATCCAAGGATTCCTTGAGAGCAATCTTAATATATTTGTATTCTTAATACAAAAGAGGTATCTTCAAGATCATTAATCTTAAATTAATTTGATAGAAATCTCTTGGCATCGTGCAATAAGCCTACATCGCTACTAATGAGCAATATGTCATTGATATATAAAATTAGAAAAATATACTTACTTTGACTAAATTTTTGGTACATGCAATCATTAACTACATTCATCTCATAACTAAAGGAGATGATAATTTGATAAAATTAATAATATTAGTAATGAGAAACTTACCAGAGTCTATAGATGGATTGCTTTACTTTACAAACCATGTTATTTGCATCTCCTAATACAATATTTCTAGTTACACCATATAAATTTCTCTTCAATATTTTTGGTGAGAAACACAGTCTTTATGTCCATCTCATGAAATTCAGTGTCATTAAAGTTCTAAAAGAGTAGTTCAATGAAACTAAAGAGAAGATCTTTTTGTAATCAATGCCTTCTTTCTAAGTGAAACACTTAGTAATAAGACAAGCTTTATATGTTTTTTTCATATTCCCCTTTAATTTCTTCTTTGTGTTAAATATCTATTTGCAACCAATGACTTTCATAGTTTTAAACAATGGGACAAAAGCCTGAAACGTCTTTGTATTTCATGGACTTCATCTCATCATTCATTGCATTAATCTACTTTTGAGAGTTAGAATCCTAAATGAAATGTCAAAAATTAATAGGATCATCTTATATAATGTCAACTCCTACCCATGTTCTTAGAGAAAGACAATGTAGTCCTCCAAAATCTCAATTCTCTTTTCTTAAATGGATCCCCTTAATGGCCTTGGTTCTTAATGTTTTTCACTTAAAAAGCAACCTCTTGATTTTAAATTGTGAATAACTCACTGTTGTCTTATTTCAGGATTTCTTATTTGATCATTGTCAATAACAACTGTAGAAAGAGAAAACAAAATCATCTTCCAAGACAACTCTTTAATCTTATCTTACCTCTAAACTCAATATCCTCAAAGAACTAGTGTTTCTTGTCACAAAATATATTTTAGTAGTGAGATCATAAAACTTATACCCCTGTGACATTTTAGAGTACCCAATAAATAAAAAACTCAATGTTTTAGAGTATGAGTTCTTTTCATTTGGTTTGTAAGGCCTTGGCTCAGTTGGAAATCCCCAAATATGAATGTTCTTAAGACTAGGCTTTTAGCCCACTCTACATCCATAAGACTAGGAAATCCCCAAATATGGATGTTCTTAAGACTAGGCTTTTAGCTGCCATCTTAGTTGATACTTTATTTAGGATATATGTTGCAATCATTAATGCTTATTCATAGAGAGATTCTAGTAAGATAGAATCATTGATCATGCTCCTTACTATATCATTGAGTGTTTTACTACTTCTCTTAGATACTCTATTCATGATAGACATCCCTAACATAGTGTATTGAGGACCGATATTATGTTATGTAACGGCAAGATTGACACATGAAAGATCAATCAAGTGTAATAAGAAGGACTAATGAAAGGAATCTTCAAGGGCAAGCCATAGAGCACAGATGTAGGCAATTTGGCTGAAATACGTTAACAATAATATTTGCAAACTCTCTCTCCCTCTATACTTTTACTTACTTACATGTCGGTGTGTTTTAATACTCGAACAAGTATACCATTACTGTTGAGAGATTTTAATCCTTCTTAGTATGAAAACTATGTAGATTTTTAATTAATCGAAAAAGTCTAATAACCTAATTAACCACTCTTTAGGTTATATCGATCCTATAGTTGGTATCAGAGCAGATCTTTAACATATTGTGATAAATAGTAATAGTTTTTCTCAAATATTTACTCATGGCATGTAATATGAATGACTCGCATGTTGAGGGTCAATATATTTCTAAACCACCACTTTTTGACAGAAATGATTAGACATATTTGAAATCTAGGACAAGAACATATGTGTAATCTATTAACTATGATTTATGACATGTGATAGAAAATGGACCCTATGTTCCTATTAAACTTGAAAATGATATAAATATTCCTAATTTTTCTTTTGAGTATGATGATAATGATAAATGGAAGCCATGCTTAAATGCTAAGACAATGAACATGTTATATTGTGCTCTAAATTGAGATGAATTTAATAAAGTACAAGATTGCAATAATACATATGAGATTTGGTGTTTACTTGCAATTGCACACGAAGGCAAACATCAAGTAAAAGAAAGTAAAATAAGCTTGCTTGTGCATGAATATTAGTTATTTTCTATGGAGAAAGATGACACCATTCACCAAATGGTTAGACGATTTATTACTATTTCTAATGGTTTAAAGACTCTTGGACTTATCCCAGTGAAGAATTGGTGAGAAAAATCCTTAGATGTCTTCTAAGATCATGTAAACCGAAAGTGATGGTGATCAAAGAAGTACATGACCTTAAAGTATGAAAGATGGAAAAGCTAATTGGATCTCTTATGAATCATTAGATCACAATGAACCAAAGAATGAAAATAACAAAAAGAAAAGAAAGTTTCCAATAGGAAGGACGTAGTCCTTAAAGCATCACCTGACTGACAAAAAAGAGAATGATAAGGAGATAACATTTATAACAAGAAAGTTCCACAAATTCCTTCAATGGAGAAAATGTTTAGGAAAGAAGTTCTCAAAGGTGGATCGAACTCTAAAAGCAAAAGGAATCCACATGCTGAGTGTGGGAAGTAGGGGAACTTCAAGGCCAAGTGTCCTCAAGCAAAGAAAGCTTCAAAGGTCTTCAAGAAGAAGGTAATGAAGGCTACATGGGATGATAGTGATGAAGACACCTCGTTCGAAGAAGTAGCCAATATGTACTTTATGGCTAAGGTGAATGAGGTATGCAACCTTTTAGTGATTTAAAAGAAAATGTTGATGAAAATGAATTACTAGAGGTATTCGAGAAATTGTATGATCAATTTAACATGCTTAAGTCTAAACATAAAGTGTTCAAAAAAGAAACAATGAAACGATGAAAAAGCATGCTAGCATTGTTTTGTCTTAGAAAAGGAGGTTAAAGAATTAAAAATTAGAAATGATCACTTGAATGCATTTGTACTTAAATTTATGCATGAGAATAAAAATTTAAACATGCTACTAGGTCAACAAAGAGTCACATTAAACAAAGGCGATTTAGGTCACAAACCATACCAAAAAGAGAAAGAATACAAGAGTTTCTTTGTTGAACCATCGACTTGTAATATGTGTAATAAAATTGGTCATAAGTTTTTAGTTTATCGCATGAAGCTAATGGTAATAAATCTTTTGATAAATTAATATGGATTTCTAAAAGAACCAAGGCTAACACTCAAGGATCCAAGAAAATTTATGTACCTAAGAAAAGTACTTAAAATTTGATTGTAGGTTGGTGGCTCTCCTATGAAAGATGAATGGTATCTAGACAGTGGTTGCTCTAGACACATGACGAGAGATTGAACAAAATTTGCCTCTATCTCCAAAAAGAGAGAACATGTCACTTTTCGGGACAATCAACAAGCGAAAATAATAGGTATTGACAACATAGGTAATGCTTCAAATTCTATTATTGAAAATGTTTTATTAGTTGATGTTTTGAAGTTTAATTGGTTGAATACTAGTCAATTGGTAAGGAATATAAAGCTATTCTTGAATCAAAAGTGTGCATGATAAAAGATAGTCGAGACTGAAAAATATTTTTTGTCGGATATGAAAATGAAAATGTGGATACTTTTTATATGAATAACTTTTTAGATTTGATGAAAAACGTTTTGCTGCAAACCTTTCTTCTAATGACTGTTGGACTTAACATTGAAGATTAGTACACATAAAAATGGATACCATAGCTAAGATTTATAGGAATAATCTTGTTAAGGGTCTTCCTAAGATATCATTTGAGAAAGATAAGATTTAGGATGCTTGTCAAATTGAAAAGCAAACTAAAAGTTCATTTGCTTCCAAAAATATCGTCTCTACATCTAAGCCTCTCCAACTACTTCATATGGATCTTTATGGTCCATTGAAAACTACAAGTCTAGAGGGCAAGTATTATGCCTATGTTATAGTGGATAATTTCTCTAGGTTTACTTCTACTTTCTTCTTAAGGACAAAGTATGAAACTGTTCACATCTTCTATAGCTTTAGGAAGAAAGTTCAAAGCAAGAATAATAACTTTATTATAGCAATCTGTAGTGATCATGGTAGAGAATTTAAGAATGATTGATTTGAAGTTCTTTGTCATTAGTATGATATTGAACATAATTTTTCTTCTCCGATGACCTCTAAAAAAAATAGAGTTGTTGAGAAAAAGAATAGATTCTTTCAAGAATTGGCAAAGACAATGTTAAATGAGAATAATGTTCCCAAGTACTTTTGACCAGAAGTTGTTGCCACGACATGCTATAAGGAATGAGAGAATTCTTGCTTTAGGAATGAGAGAATTCTAAATGTTGGTTACTTTAGGTCCTTTGAATGCAAATGCTTTATTCTTAACATGAAGGATAATTTAGGAAATTTTGACTCCAAAATGACTTATGGAATATTTCTATGATACTCTTCAACTAGCAAATCTTTTAAAATTTTTAATAAAAGAACTCTAGTTGTAGATCAATCTATGCATATCACCTTTCATAAATCTATTCAATCTCCAAATGAAAGGGAGTTAAATGTTGAATTAGAAAAGGAGATGGAATCCTAAACTTTGATAATAATAATCAAGGAGTGAGCACATCTCAGGAAACTCCTCCTAAGGAATTGGAAGTGGTTCCAAATGAAGAATATCATGATGAGTTATCCAAGGATTGGAGATACACTAAGAATCATCCTATAGATGATATTTTAGGTGATCCCACTTTAGGTGTTATAACAAATCATCACTTAAGAATTATTGTACGAACATGGCCTTTATCTCCCATATTGAACCAAAAAACTTTGATGAAGCTACAATTGATGAAAATTGTATTGTGACCATGCAAGAAGAATTGAACCAATTTGAGGAGCAAAAGTGTGGGAATTAGTTATGAGACCTAAGGAACATTCAATTGTTGAAACTAATGAGTGTTTAAGAATAATTTAGATTAAAATAATATTGTTGTGAAGAACAAAGCAAGATTAGTTGCAAAAGAATCAAATCAAGAAAAATGGATTCATTTTGAGGACACTTTTACATCAATAGCATGATTAGAATCCATTCAAATGCTACTTTCTTTCACTTGTTACAAAAAGTTCCCTTTATATTAATTGGATGTCAAAAGTGTCCTTCTAAATGTATAGATTATAGAAGAAGTTTATATAGAGCAACCGTTAGGCCTTGAGGCACATGATAAAATTGATAATGTATATAAGCTCAACAAGGCACTTTATGGAATTGAAGAAGCTCCTAGAGCTTGGTATGAGATATTGAAAAAATTCTTCATTAAAAGAGAGTTCAAAAGAGAAAAAAATTGATTCAACCTTATTGAACAAGCAAAAAGGTAATGATGTGCTTATTGTACAAATCTATGTGGAAGACATTATCTTTGGAGCAAAAAATAAATCATTGTATAAGGAATTTGTGAAATTAACATAAAGTGAATTCGAGATGAGCATGATGGGAGAATTAAAATTCTTTCTTAGCTTAGAAATTAAACAACAAAGGAAGCAAATTTTTTGAACCAAGAAAAATGTGTTAATGAGCTCATCAAGAGATTTAGAGTGGATAGCTCTTAACCCTCTTGCACCCTATGTGTTCTTTTAAAAAATTAGATAAGAATGAGAGTGTCAAGAATGTAGACATAAAGAGATATCATGAATGATTGACTCATTACTATACTTGACGGCAATTAGAGCAAACATTCTTTTTAGTGTTTGCTTATGTGCACGGTTTCAAGCTTGTCCAAAGGAGTCACACTTAAATTTTGTAAAAGGGATATTTAAATATTTATGTGGGATACACCAACTCCAATTACGCTGGGACTCTAGTCGATAGGAGGAGCTCAAGTGGAACTTGTCAATTTCTTAGAGAGTCATTGGTTTCATGGATTTCTAAGAAACAAAACTCATTAGCTTCTTCTACAGCCAAAAGTGAATACATAGTCATCACTAGTTGTTGTGCTTAAATGCTTTGAATGAAGCAAACTCTAGAGGATTATGGCCAGAATTACAAGAAAATTCTAATTAGGTGTATCAACTCAAGTGCTATTAACATTTCAAAAAATGTTATTCAATGATCTTGCACCAAACATATGTAAATTAATCATCACTCCATTCGAAATCACTTTCACAAATGTAACTTATCTCTTGAATTTGTACCCTCTGAAGATCAATTTGCTAGTATCTTTGCAAAACCTAGAGATGAAAAAACCTTCAATAATATTAAGATCCAATTAGGATTAATTTGGTTTGATTCAGTTTGAGATTATTAATAAGCTACCACACGAAGAAACTTCTCACTTTCAAAAACCCTAGTCCTTTTCTTCCCAAATTCTTATGCTCTCTACACCAAAACCAACCTTCTTTACGTTGGAAAGCTATTTTGCTCACTTGATTTCTTATATCCATCTTTGATTTCAATTGTTGGGAACCTAGATTTCATGGGTTCATGATTAAACCAACCAAACCATCTCTCTAAAATTTTAACTTGCTTTTGAAGTTTATTCAATCCTCCCAATGGCCTCAGCACACCTAAAGCTGTTAGAAAATGCAAATCTAGCATGAGCTAAGGTGGAGCCTCCCAACCCTCATCTTCAATAAAGTTCTACTCTTTATTCAAGACGGCCAATTCTAAAGAATGATATCAGAATGATATTAAATTTCGTTATGTTATTTGCTCTAGGAGAGAGTCATTTTGCCCCTTGTAGCTCGCTAGATATTGAAGATACTTTTAAATGAATGGGCCTTGATGGATTAAATGATTTAAGTGGTCCATATTATGAGAGATTAATTAAGCAATTTTATGTAGATTTAAGTTATGCCCTTTTGCCCATAACGGTTAAGAGTTATCTTCTTGGAAAAGAAATTACCTAACCTCACAAAGGATTCATGAATCAATTGGCTTTGGAACAAATAATTTGGTGGATGAATGGTTTAATACTTCTAGGGATCCCGACTTTGTGAAACAGGATGAAGGAATTCTTTTTCAAACTCTACAATGATCCCAATGTTGAAGTTTATTATAAGCCAAGGGCAAATGAGTTCAATGTACTTGCTTCGCATGAGATGATCATTGGGACCACGTGAGTTGCGTGGATTTGTATATATTAGAGAAGATTTACATTGGATGAAGATTTAGCCCTTGGCATGTCATTCTACACCATATAACCAACTTTGGTGGAAATTATGCAAAATCTCTTCTATTCAACCTTTCGTTGACATGGATATTTAAGGATTGAGGGATTGAAATTCCTCCTAACGAGCCTTTCAAACAAATGAGAGTGGTAGATTGTGGTAATAAACACACCTTAGCTCATATGGGTATAGTTGAGAATGCTCAAGGTGTGTGGATATTCAAAGTTGATAATGCTGCCTCAACTTTAGTAGCACCCTTGGCTTAGCTTGAGTAGCCAATTGAGGGTAATGATGATCAAATGGAGGATGTTCCTAACAATGAGTTTTTCTAGATTTAAGACTGCCTTGGAGACTAGGCTCCAAAATCAGTGTGCACCCTTACTACGCAAGCTAAGACTAATTCGAGATTTGATGCAATTGATCGTCGTCTCGAAGATTTAATGTACAACTTTTGAAACAACCCTTTCTCATTTGAGCTAAGGAAACCATCTAATCGTGTCTTTCCTCCTTCTTCTGATGTTGATCCTCTGGAGTTGTTTTTTTTAACACTATTTGTATTTTTTTTTTTGGCTTTTAACTAAATTTTTGTTTTGAACTATTTGTTTATCTTTGGCTTGAAGTTAGATTGATGATATGAGTTAAAAATCATGCATGTATGCTGATTTAGTTTGGATTATTTGATTATGGAAGATTCTTTGAATCTACTTGGAATCATTTGGGCTTAATATTTGGATATAAAGTATGTTCTTTAATACTGCATGTGGGTTCCTTTTTGTGAATGACAAAAGGAGAGAAAATATAAGAAAATCTTTGCTCAGATATTTGAAAATTTTTAGATATTATAACTTAACTCATATTTGCATTCATTAAGGGGGAGGGGAGAAATATATTTTTATACATTTTAAGGGCAATTAACCTATTAAACATAAATCAAATTTGGCAGAAGAAGAAGATTGTTAGCTTAATAGAATTTAAACTTATTTGTTTTGATAATTAAAGTATTTTAGATCACAAATTTATTTTACGTTGAGATAAATTTTACTCTCCTTGGAGGTACCCTTGTATAGGGTATTTGAAAGTTTTAATGTGTTTCTTAAATCCTTGCATTATGTTTTTTTTTTAAGTTTATGTCTAGGATTCAAACAAAAAAAAATGCTCAATTTTCTATAACGACTCAGTTTTAATTTTTCCTTTGAAAATTCGCTAAAATTTGTAACTTTTATAAAACGGCTAAAACCCTCTTTATTTAAAATTCTTTGAAAGATCAGAGTACGTCTAAACCGTACCACTACTAACCTTTCACAAACCGTGGTATATTGTGAAATGTCACAGTTATAAAATTATTTATAAAACATAGCGGAAGCGTTATAAAATCATTTATTTAAAACATTACGGAAGCGTAAATCGTTTATAAAATCTTTTGTTTTGCTCTACTGACACTAAACAATTAAATATACTTTAATTACAAACCATTTTCTCTTTTACTCACTTAGCCTGGCCAACCACAAGCTTCTTCACGTGCAAATCCTTCATCCTTCTTCACGTGCAAATCCTTCATCCCTGCTTTAATATCTTATTATCGTCTTTCGCATTGACTCCTAATTCTGTGCATTTGATTCACGCATACAAGTTTCTACACCTACACCAAAAGTAAACTGTAAGCCCAAAGGTTTAGTAAGGAAAAAGATTTAATTCAATATGATATTCCTCTCTTTAGTCCTTTTGAAATAGGGTCACCCAAATCAATCCTGTCATTAAGTCATTCGTTCGTTCATTATTTTACTTTAATCCATTCATTCGTTACTCGTACTTCGAGCGGAAGATATGAGGATTTTCTCATGCAATGGTATAGTGGATCAGATCTAACCTTTTACTTGCAACTAGAACTCTCGTACCCTATGAGGGAGGGGCTTCGCCTAGTTGTAGACTAGACCCGCTACCCATCGGCCCCCAACTCCCCATTTCCTTCATTTTCTTTAACATTTTACCTCACATATGCATGCTTGAGTACCACCACCAAGGTGGCACTCCCTATTGGGTTCTATTAATGTGATGCATGACCATACATTCTCAATCTAACATGATGCTGATACATTATAACGTACATTAAGAGTAATTGAAATGCGCATTTAAATAAAAGTAACTGTAATTGAAATTACGCATATAAGAGAAGGTAGAGCATAAAATGAAAGGTAACATCTGAGAGCAAATAGTGCACATAAGGGAAAGTAATGTAGTTAAACACCCAATAAAGCAAAGCACATGAATGAGACAAATATAGAATTAATTAAATAGCAATGGACATGCTTGGATATGTAAATCACAATAATAAAGGAAATATACGGAATTAATCATCGACGTGCATCTGAAGTAAAACATGATTTAATTTAACATGCTAAAAGTTAATTACATACTTTTATCCTAGTTAACTAATCATGCTTTGGTTTAGTAGAAAATAACATGCTAAGGACAAGTAATCGTAAGCAAGGTTATAAGCAACACCAAAAAGACAATAACAAAGGAACAATAACAAATGAAATATAAAACATCTATTCATATAGTCAATGAAGTTCTTAATTCATTCATGCTTAGTTCCTCTTCTTTCATTTTCACTATTATGCTCTAATAAACTACAACATCGATTGTATAAGTTACAGTGAATGAATTTGCAAAAAAAGGAAGATTTAATCATGCTAACAAGGATTTAACATGCCAATATTAATCTAGTTAGTGATCCCAGTTCATTACGTGCTCAAGAAAGAATTTTGGTTATTATCCTAGATGATTAAACATGCTTTTATGCTAGTTAGGTAATTAAACATGCGATCTAGTTGGTCAATTTGTTATCCTAGTTAAATAACATGCTTAATTCCTAATTAAGTTATTTACTCTAGTTGATTAACATGCTCAATTTCTAATTAGGTTAATTACGCTAGTTAATTAGCATGCTCAAGTCTAATAATTACTCTAGTTAATTACCCTAGTTAATTAACGTGCCGCTAATTAATTTACACATGCTAGTTAACCATTCTAACATACTAGTTAATTAGTTAAGCATGCTAGTAGTTATTTATTAGTCAATTTACGTGCTCAAGCAATAACAACACTTACCTAAATAAATTCAAATTAATTATCTCTAATTAGTTAATTAGACAAGTTAGTTAGTTCACATATTTAGACAAATCAAATTAGTTACATGCTTAGGTTTACTAAATTGGTTAACATGCTCAATTGATTAATAATTTACTAAATGATTAGCCAATAAACATGCTAGGTTAAGGAAGGAAAACAACCAAATGGCAACAGAACAATAATGAAGGAAATAACAGCTTATGGTTAATAACTACACAGCAAGTAAACATCCAGGAACAAAATAGCACTCTTAGCTCATTTTTAGACTCCACATAACCATTTCTCACTGCCTCATTCAGTATTCATCACAATCACCACCATAAATTTGCAAGAATCATTTTCAACAAAGGAAATATGTGCAGGAAATTTAACAACAGGATATAAATTGCAGAAAACTAACAGTAAGAATTCTACACTATCAACCAAGGGGAATATCTAACAACAAAGGAAACAACAGTAATTCACCCAAGGAAATACTACAGAGCATCAGTAATCTACCACTCACGCACTCTACTTGTGGTGTAGGGCCTCCACAGGCCAAGACACCCCTATTTCCTTACCAAAGTTGAAGAACTAAATCACATAGGGACAATAGCACTCCTAGCTCACGGCTCCTCAACTCACAGCAGCTCCAACTCCACAGCTGCTCACTCATTGGCTCACACCTCACTTCACTCACAATAGCTCTCTCTCACTCACTGGAACTCTCTCTCTCTCTCTCTCTCTCACATTCAGAACTCTCACGTAGGGGAGGGAGAGCTCACATTGGAAGGAAGGAAATGTTGGACCATAAAAATGGAAATAGCGAAGGGAGGAGATGGCTTATACCTGAAGGAGGAGGGGACAAATCATAGCTGAAGGGTAGAGAGGAGGTCGGCTCCAGCAGGGGAGGTCGCCGCCTATGCTGGAGGGTGGAAGAGGGTCGATTCTGGTCTCCCATTTATGGACTAAACGACAAGAAGTTGAATTTTAAATTCCTAAATTTACGCTAAATTAGGGACTTTCGGACGGGTGCAGACGCTCTGGTCTCGTCCGCATGAGTAAAATCCCCATGGCAAAAATCATGGCCACAGACGAGAAATGACGTCCTCACCCATTCTGTACTGTCCGCAACCAGCATTCGGACGTGATTCGGCGTCCGCATGAAGCGTCCACACGTGTCCGAATCTGTCCACAAATTAAGACATGTTCAAGTTAGGACACATGACGGTAATCAATATTTGTTGATAAATGAGCATTTACTCAATTATAGAATAAATGTAGGCTAACTTTTAAATAGTGGTAGGGGCCATCACAAGATACATAACACATTAGTGATATTTAGTCTTTGGATAAAACTATCTACTTGTTATAGGTATTCTTGGTGCAATAATCAAATATTGATAATAAATCCTCTCAAACAACAAGTTTATATTTGACCAACTTATTATCCACATGGAAAATATGATAATTGTCCATATTTATTATTACAAATGCATACATATCTGGATCAAAGATTGACCTTCCTTTAAGTTGATTAATACTTGCATGATTCAAGTACTCACATCCATCTTAACATTAAAAAAGAATTAATTTAAGAAACCAGTTTAATTACACTCCATTTATCTTTAATAGTATTATAACTCATCTGAAGAGAATCATACTCAGAGGCAGAGAGTTTGTAATGCCCCTCGTTAATTTTGGATCTTTTTCCTTTCTAAATTACCGTGTAAAATTTTTCTTTTTATTTGTTTAAAACATACGAGAGGAAATAATTAAGGTGAATGAGATAAATTAAAAATGCATAATTAAATAAGAGTAAATGCGGAAACATAATTAAATTGAAAATACGGTTTGAAAATTAAAACGTGAGTTAACAATTTTACAAAATGTTATCCGTTCTCAAACCATTTCAAAATAGTGTTTTTGCTTCATGCGAGCCATAGCCCCTCAGGTCGATTCAGCTGGGTAACCCAAATGCTCAACGGGTAATGCCTCCTCCTCCACTCCAAGAACGCTAACATCTTGACAATTACCTACACCACAGGTAAACTGTGAGCGTAAGGTCCAGCAAGAAATGATGTACAATATGATGTATGCCAATAACTGATTATGTCATAATGGAATCCACCCAAACTGTTATTTACTCGGATATATACATTAACTCGTACATTGAGCTGAGACATTGGAGGTATCCGTCGCAAGGAGAGTAGTCCCTAGTTAGCATCAAACCCTTGGGTAGACAGACTCTTGCAACTCGACAAAGGAAGGGCATAATCTCGAGTCTACCCAGTTACGATCCGAACCACCTCCCCAACCTCCAATTCCCCTTACATTCATTTTCTTTATCCATTTTTCTCTCACAAAATGCATACGAATACCAATCCTCACATGACATTCCCAATGGTTTCTATTATCATGATGCATGTCAATGCGGCACAACAATCACAACAATATGTTAATATCATATCACGGGAAATGAAACGAAACTAATTAAAGTAAGTCCAAGCCAACAATTAAAAGAAAGTCGACGACTTGTAATACCAAACAACAGAATATAAAACGATGGGGTTGAACGATAATCCAATTAAGCGAATTAAATAACGGAGAGCTTAGCATGAGTCAATTAACATGGCATAATTTAAATTGAAGAATAGCAATTAATTCATGGAACATGGTATAAACTATAACATGTTATAACATGGTGAAATGCTCTAAAACGAGATATTTCAAGTTAACTAAACATAAGCTAATCAATTTATTTGATTAATAACAAGATATTATAACGTGGGTTGTAGAGCAGCATTTTAAGTACAATAATAATATTCAAAATCTTAGACATGCTCGGCAATTAAATGAGACAACAACGTTATTCAACATCCTAAATATGCTCAGCAAACTAAAGGAAAGCAACAACAATATTCGGCAGGCTAAACATGCTCGGCAACAAATCAATGACATGAGTTGAGCATAGGCATAATGAAGGGAGACAACATAATAGCTAAGAATTAAACATTTGTGCAGAGTATATTCAAACTTATAATGGACAGATTCATTATCCAATAGTCAACTGTACAAGGAAGGATTATATTGGAAACAATAGAGTCTAATAAAACCTAAAACCAATAGAATATCATGTGGCAGTATGTACGACCAGGCAGAGGCAAAAATCAAACATGAAACAATATTAACAAACTTGCAAAACTAAGCTTCTGATTGGATAGTTCAATCTCTAGCAAAACTAAAGAGTATCAATAGTAATCCAAGAACCAACAAGGTATCAACTAGCATTCTAAGAGCCAAACAATCAGTCATCAACTACTATCTTCAACTCAACGGAGGGCAATATTACAAACTCATAACACTATGCATTGATTAAGTAGGAAAGTCCAGAAAACAATGAAAATCTACACTGCAAAGTTTACACATTTCATAATAGGGAGTTATCTATGAAACTATTATGGGTTAAACAAAGAGCATTATCAACTAGTCCACGAAATTAGGCATGGATATCTACTACGGCAGTTTAGTGTTCTTTTAGCCAATAACAAGTATCAACCAAGAAGTAACCGAGAGCAAAATAATCAACTGACAAATAATAATCTTCACTTGACAGGGAGTAATTTCAACCAATTCATAAGTTTATTCATTGACAAATCAAGAGGATATCTAGACAGAAGCAAATACCAAACCATCCAGAAGACATATATTGAATCAACAATCAAGGACGACACCGATTTGTGGTGTAGGGCCTCCATTGGCTATGACTCAATTCCAATTCTTACCTCACAATCACCAACATCTGAAGATTTCTAGCACAGGACAACCACAACAACGAAAAGTCCAAAACCAGTTGCTAAATCCCACGCCTTCACACCCACAATACACCAAAAATGGCAGAGTGCACACTCACACACTTACTCTTCCTCACACTTGGACTCTCAGCTAGGAGAATGACCTGAGACCATCACACGCTTAACTATTCAAGTAGGGAGAACTGCCAGCAGAAGTAAGGGTTGATGGACAATCACTCGGATCAAGGGAGGAGGTCCAACACGACGACGCCATGTCGAAAGTCCCATATCCTCTCTGGAGAAAAGGAAAAACATCGGGAGAAGATAAAGAAAATGGAGGCAATTGAAGTAGTATTTTCGTTAAAACTGGACTTTTCGGCCGAGGAAGTTGACTGAATTGTCGATTGCACACCAATCGATTGTTCTAATTTCTCTTCTGTTTTATGTTTCGGTCAAGAAATTCAACCGAAAGCATCGACCAAATGATCGGACCGAAAACAAAAATGCAATTTGTAATGCATTTCGAACAAGAACCTCGACTGTGCCTTCGATCACCCATTCTATCAAAAAGCAAAAATGCAATCTGTAATGCATTTCGGACGAGAACCTCGACTGCACCTTCGACCGCCATTCAATCGAAAACCCAAAATGCAATCTATAATGCATTTCGGACAAGAACCTCGACTGCGCCTTCTATCAAAAACCCAAAAAGCATATTTTTCCTTAAAAATTCGTACTTTAATTAATCCCATAATATTTCTCATACATTTACATGATATTATGCCTACAAAATACTGTCTCGCTATAAAATATATTTATTTCACAAAATTTATTATATTATATGATCAAGAAAAAATTATTGGAGTATTACAGAGTTGATGATGAATTAGTCATGGAAGCTTTCCTTAACCTCCATTCCCTTAAATTTCAATTTTGGCTACTTGTTTGTCACTTCATTAACTGTTCATGTGTTGTATGTGAACTATCAAACTTTATGGTGGTCAAAATACTCATTAACGTGCTAATTATTGACTTATCAATAGAGTTAAATTGTAAACGAGCTTCCAAACACTATTCCTTAGCAAGTTTTCAATCTTAGGAATTGTCAACTTGATGTTGTTCAATATAGTCATTTGCATAAATAGAAAACTTAGTTTGTTTGATCTTTTCCAAGCTTTATGAAAAGATCTTTGCTTAGTAGTACTAGCATCATTAATAGTGACAGATTTCTGAATTAGTAATATCAAGTCAAGATCAACAACTCTTAATTGGAATTGGATATGATCAAAGCATTAAAACAAATTGAGCCCATTAAACATAACAGAATAAGAAACTTGAAAATGAAAGGAGAGAAACAAATACGTCTAGATCATAACATGTTCATACTTTAGTGCTTTTAGTCAAAATTATTTATCTTTAATATAGATTCTTCAATGCCTAAAAAACTTGAAAAACACTCTAAAGTTCTCCTTTAAGTGATACAAAAGTATGTTGTCTCTAATATTTGATGCTCATCAATTGATTTCAAGTATTTGGTAAACATAAATAACAATAACTTGCTCGTTATCTTTGGATATAACAAACATAATTATTTTATTTATCATAGTTAATTTACCTATGATAATGTCATAATGTTCACAAAAATTATGACCATGACTTGCACGATGTAAAAAATTCAAAGATAAGAAATATGACCATGACTTGTACAATGTAAAAAATTCTTTGGGTAGTGACTTGCACTTGCCCTTTTTTGCCAAGCAAATTTTTTTAGGGTTCAATAAGCAACAAGGACCATGGATCATATACAGACAACTACATCATAAAGTGATGGAAATAAAACTTTATCAGGCAATTACGTGGAAACATTCCCATCAAAAGACTCAAGCTCATTAAGTTTGTGACTCAGTTTCCAAATAAGAAAAAGATACACATGTGATAGACCTCTTTTTTAAAACTCAACTACATAAACGTATACAGCAACTGGACCAAATATTTCATTTTTGAACAATTTTTCTTTAAGTACCTCTAACTTTGATTGGAAGACATGCCTAACTAAATCTGGTTGATTGTGATTAAGGGTTGCAAGTTATCCTTTATTTTTGGCCAATTAGGATTGCAAGTCATGGTTAAAAAAATATTAGCTTCCCAAACTTTTGTACCAATGACATTGCATCTAAATAACGTTTTAACTTTTGTACCAATGACATTGCATCTAAATAACGTTTTCGCATATCTCTTGGGCCACCAATAAAGGTAGATGGAAAAATTATCTTCCTCCCAACATTCCTTAAATGTGTCTTACCAGCATGTACAATGTCAACAATTCCTTGATATAATTCTACATGCATTCCTTTTTGCTTATTACAGAAGAAATCAAGATGTGAAAATTCAATTTTCATATACATGTTGACTACGTATTGTTACAAAAGTCTTCCAAAGTTCGACAAACACAATCGATCGTCACTTCATATTTGCAACTTGTAGTAATAGTATTGTCTACAAACCACTATGCCACTCTTCTTTCTTCGCATAAACACTAAGATTTTCATGTGAATATAGGAGCTGTTATGAATCATTCATTACTTATTCTAAATTGGCAAAAGTTAAAGAAGTCAAAGAAGTAATCAATGGATTTGTACAACAAGTGTGAGCTAGTTTAATCGAGTCTAAGATTGATCAACAAAAAAAGAGCAAGAATTAGTCAATTTCATGAAGGCAATTGAAGGAGTTAATTAGAGGATTTGGACATGGTGTGCATGGTTAGCCTAATAGACCTTAGGCTCTTTTTTTTTTTTTATGATGCAGTTTAAGTTAATAATATGTTGTTTATGTTTTGAATATGCTTAACTTGATTATCATTTAGTTTATAATTATTCTTTATTGGAAATAACCCTTAACAAGGGTATTTAAATGTACTAACATGTTTGTTTAAGTCCATATAGCTAATGGTTAAATTTTAGGATTTAAACACTTCAAGATGTGCAAAACATGGAGAAGAGGTCGACCAAGGCCAAGAGGGTGGTCTACTAGATAGGCAGCAGAAGAGCTAGAACAGAAAGCGGTTGACCAACGATGAAGAACTGGTTGACAAGAAATCAGACAGTAGGCTTGAGATTTTACAACTGCCGGAAAGCAGTTGACCAGAGAAAAAGTGATGGACTATAAATTGGATAGATTCGAGCCTTAGTTAGAGATGTGAAGAAGCATTCGACCGTAGCTGACAAAGTGGTCGACTGACCCGACTGTTCATGTAACGATAACTTTCCAAAGGTTGGGAGGCGGTCGACCAAACTGAGGGTGGTCGACCGATCGAGCAGACTTCTATATATTGAAGCACTCCAAATTGAAGAGGGCAGGAAGAGAAGCCATAGCCATAGCGAAGCTCTGCCAAATTTTATCCACAGTACTTCTCTTCTAGAATTGAGTGCGTAGGCCTAACTCTCTCAATCCTTAACTTGAGAGTTTATATATTTGAGAGTTAGCCATTCAATTGTAATTCTTATTCCTACTTTTGTACTTAATTGGTGATTAAAAAGGTGATGCTTTGGGAACAGTCAATGTAAAGGGTGACACCTTAGGAATAGTCAATTGTGAAGATTTGATTTGCACATGTGAAGCCAATCATCACTAATTGACGAGGTTAGGTGATTAAGGATCTCCACATGGAAAACTTGGAGCATAGACGTAGGCAGGTTTTTTGAAATGCATGAACAAATTGGTTGCTTCTTTATTTCCTTATCTCTTTACTTGTATGTATGTTGATAGCATATTGGTGTTAAATCACTTAGGGAATAGAGTTTATAATATCGCACGAAAAATTTAGCACACCTAATTCACCTCCCATAGGTGTGCATACAGTCCAACAAGTGGTATCAGAGCGGGGTTAATAAAACATTTTGTGTGATATTGTGCAGATTGGTATAAATTTGTTTAATTTGCATCTATTGTGTTAAATTTCTTGTTGCAAAGTATTTGAGTAAATTTGATTGAATTCTTTGATTGTACAGATTATTATGGATTTTAATATTCATGTTAAAGGTCAATCATTAGCTAGACCTCCATATTTTGATGGTAATGATTAGGTATATTATAAGTCTAGGATGAAAATTTATATGCAATCTTTAGATTATGATCTTTAGAACATTATAGAAAATGGGCCATTTATTCAACTTAAATCGAAAATGGTATAAATGTTCCAAAGTTTTATAGTGAGTTTAATGATGTAGATAAAAGAAATTATGCATGAATGTTAAAGTTATGAATACTTTATATTGTACATTGAATATGGATGAGTTTAATAGGATACAAGCTTGTGATAGTGCCTATGAAATATGGAAATTGCTTGAAATCTCACATGAAGGCACTAATCAAGTCAAAGAAAATAAAATGAGCATGCTTATTCATGAGTATGAATTATTTTCTACGGATAAAGATGAAGTCATTAGTAAAATGTTTACTTGTTTTACTAACCTTACTAAGGGTTTAAAAGTACTTGGTGGAGTTAATTCCAATGAATAGTTCAAAAATTCTTAGGTGTCTAGCAAGATCGTGGGAACCAAAGGTGACAACCATACAAGAAGCCCACAATCTTAAAGCATTGAAGATGGAGGAGCTCATCAGATAATTAATAATGCATGATATCACAATGATAAGCAATGAAAAGGAGGAACAAAAAAAGAACCTACAAATCAAGGAATATAACCTTCAAAGCCTCCTCAAGCAACCAAGTTGATTATGATTAAGAAGATAAAGATGACGTAGAGATCAAATTCATCACTCGAAAGTTCAACGAGCACCTCCAACGAAGGAGGAAAGGAGAGAACAACTTCATTTGCTTCAGATGTGAAAAACTCAGACACACCACAATCGAATGCCCAAAAGCAAAAATGGTATCTAGAGCCTCAAAGAAGAAAGCATTCAAGGCCACATGGGATGATAGCGATGAGGATTCGTCTTCCGAGATCGAAGAAGTATCCAATTTTTGCTTCATGGCCAAGGAGGAACATGTACACATCTTCTATAGTGATCATAATGATAATGATAATGACGATGATTTGTTTGATGCATTTGATGAGCTTTATGAACAATTCAACATGCTAAAGCATAAATATAAGTTGCTAAAGAAGGAAAATGAAAGCTTGGTGAAAAAGCATGTTAATTTTGTTCAAGTTTTTGAAAAGGATATTAGCATTTTGAAAATTTGAAATGATGAATTAGTTGCTACTCTTGAATTAGTTGAGAAGGAAACTTGTAAATTGAAAGTTAAAAAATGATTATCCGAACAATATTGTGCTTAATTTTACTAATGATAGTAAGAATTTGAACATGCTATTAGGACTACAAAAAGTTACATTAGATAAAGCGTGATTTGGTTATGAACCATTCCAAAAGAAAAAAGTTTATAAACCTTTTTGTCAATCCTTCAATTTGTCATGCATGCAATTCAATTGATCATAAATCTTTTGTTTTTCCATTGAAATTAAATGGTAATTTAAATTCTTCAAAATTTGTTTGGGTTCCTAAAAGAAACAAACCTATGATTCATGGACTCAAAAAGATTTAGGTACCAAAGAAAAGGAATTGATTTCTGTTGTAGGTTGGAGGGTCTCCATGAAAATCAAATGGCTTGGATAATTTGAAGGGAGATACCTTAAGTTTTGCCTCCATCTCAAATGAAAGGATGAAATCAATTGTGGAGGTAAACTATAGGATAATTTTTTATTATTGGTATCTTAGGCTCTAATATCTTTTAAATCTTTCAACTAGTATGATTTTGAAAATATGCATTATTGGTTGGATTTGATTTGGAAGATCTGAGCTATTTAGACTTTGGATGTTATTTTGTTAATCCAACAATTGGTAATATAACTTGTGATTTTTTTTAATTGCCTTGTTGGTTGACTTTGATATTTTGATTGTTAATGTCTTGATAAATGTCCCCATTGTTTTGAATTTGTACATTGACATAGGGGGAGAAGTTATTTTAACTTGAATTTTTTAAAAAAAATTAAATCTTTTCATTCTTACAATTGGAATAAATTGGATCATTTTTCTTGGTGTCAAGACTTAGATGTGTTCTCCCAACAATTGGTATTCTAAGGGGGAGATATATTTGATTTGTTTTGTCTAACCCCAAACTATTATGTATGTTTAATGCCAAAGGGGGAGAGTTAATTTGATTGAATTGTTTTTGTTTTAATCCTTCCCCATTGACTTGTTCTTGTATATTGATAAAGGGGAAGAGACTTTATTGAATGTTTTGATGTTCTTTAGAAGAATTAAGATGGCCCAACTATTTAAGAGTAGATAATGCAAAAGGCGGAATAATATTTGTTTTGAACTATATGTTGAATTATTTTGTGTATTTGATTGAGTGTTTTATTTCCCTCCATGTTTTTTTTTATAATGCCAAAGGGGGAGAGGAAAGGATATTAAGTTGAATGATTAGAGAAATATGAATAATATGAAACTAAAAGAGATAAATTGGATAAACTAAGCGGGAGAGATCATATATGCAATATATCATGTTCATGCTTAGGTTGAAAAATAAAAACCTTAATATATATTTATCATCATCAAAAAGGGGGAGATTGTTCACCTAATAGACCTTAGGCTCATTTGTTTTGATGATGAATATTTAAGTTAATAATAAGTTGTTTATGTTTTGAATATGTTTAACTTGATTATCATTTAGCTTATAATTATTCTTCATTGGAAATACCCCTTAACATGGGTATTTAAATGTACTAACATGTTTGTTTAAGTTCATATAGCTAATGGTGAAGTTTTGGGACTTAAAAACTTCTAGATGTGCAAAACATGGAGAAGAGGTCGACCAAGGCCATGAGGGTGGTCGACCAGATAGGCTGCAGAAGAGCCAAAATAGAAAGTAGTCGACCAGCGTTGAAGAACTAATTGACAAAAAATCAGACAGTGGGCTTAGGATTTTTTAGCTGCTGGAAAGCAGTCAACCAAAGAAGAAGTGGTTGATCGAAAATTGGATAGATTTGAGCCTTAGTTTGAGATGTGAAGAAGCAGTCGACCGGAGCTGACAAAGTGGTTGACCAACCCGACTGTACACACAACAGTAACTTTCCAATGATTGGGAGGCAGTTGACCTAATTGTGGGTAGTCGACCGGTCGAGCGTAGGAAGAGAAGCCATAGCAAAGCTTTGCCAAATTTTATCTACAGTACTTCTCTTCTAGAATTGAGTGTGTAGACCTAACTCTCTCAATCCTTAACTTGAGAGTTTATATCTTTGAGAGTTAGGCATTTAATTGTAATTCTCATTCCTCTTCTTGTACTTAATCAGTGATTAAAAAGGCGACGCCCTGTGAACAGTCAAAGCAAAGGGTGATGCCCTTGAAATAGTCAATTATAAATGTTTGATTGACACTTGTGAAGTTAGTCATCACTAACCAGGGAGGTTAGGTGATTAAGGATCTCCAAATAGGAAACTTGAAGCGCAAACATAAGAGGATTTGTTGAACTGCATGAACAAATTGGTTGCATCTCTCATCCCTTATCTCTTTACTTTTATGTATGTGTTGGTTATATATTAGTGTTAAATGTAACGACTCGGATTTCTTAACCATTTTAAAATACATTATTGATTACTAAAACAACGAGTTTCTGAGTCAAATCTTTCCTTTAAAATAGATCTTTGTGTAAAAGGATTATTAGAGTACAAAAATCCGATTGTTACCAAAAGCTCATTTTATCATTCATTAAATAATGAGAAACTTAAGATTTTGTAGAAGCGAGATAAAGATTTATTCTTAAGGTCGTGGAAACGAAATTAAAGTATCTCTTAAAGTATTAATTTAAACCTAAGGTTAAGCTTTCAAAAATAAAGTCTACTAACGGTTTGAATCAGTATTCCGATAAGGGTAGTAAGGGAAAATTAACGTTCACAAAAGAAAAACCAGTTCGACGTTAGCCCTTACAAAATTCCTTTTTCTTTACTACCTTGAAGCCATACTACTACTCTGCTGGCGTCTCATCCGGACCTACAGCAAGCTACACCGGAATGGCCTCCTCTAGAACTCCGAGCATAATCACCTCATTACCTATACCACAAATAAAGACATGAGCTTTCGCCCAGTAAGGAGATGGGGGAAAACAATAATGCATTTCTCTCTTTAATTCTTCTTGGAATGGGGGCCACCCAAACTAATTACTTTCATTACGTTCGTTCTTCATTCGTTCTTTACTCATAGCTCGAGCTGGAGATTGGAAGACCTCTATGGAATGGTATAGTTGACCGGACCTAATCCCTACTGGCAACCTAGAACTCTCGTACCTGGTAAGGGAGGGGCTTCAGCTAGATTACAGACTAGGTCCGACTACCCATCCGCCGCCACCTCCCTTTTCTTCCTTTTTCTTTCATATTCTTATTGTTTTTCCCTCACTCATGCATGTGGGTACCACCCCGAGGGGGTACCCCCTACTTGGTTTCTATTAACATGAATACATCCTAGCATTTCTAATTTAACTAGTACATATACAAGAGTGAATGAAGATACTTCAGAGAAATTCACAATAATAAATAGAACGAGTAATAAAGCGTGCTCACATGAAACAACTAACGAAACAAACAACATATACTAATGAGACAGCAGAAATGTAATTTACTTGAATATAGCAGTGAAGATTATAATGACTAAGCACACTTAAGTCGAATGTAATAGCGAGAATCGTAATTAACTAGACATGCTTTAATCGAGTGTAATGGCGGAAATCGTAAATAACTAAGCATGCTTTGATTGAATGAAATGGCAAAAATCGTAAATAACTAAGCATGCTTTGATTGAATGAAATGACGAAAATCGTAAATAACTAAGCATGCTTTGATCAAATTGATGGTAAATCATGCTGATTATTGATTAGAACAACAATAATTTAAATCATCAAACGTACGTTTTGATCAACTAGGGTAGCAGAAAAATTAAGCATTTCACGTGCTTTTAAATCGACTATAACGGTTGGAAATGCAAACGACTAAGCATGCCTTTAAAGGGAATGTAGCAGCAGAAATTACGAACAACTAATCATGTGTCTAATTGACATAACAATAAGTATGTAAACCACTAAACATGCTTTTGATGACTAAAACGGAGCGGCAGAAAAACATGTATAGCTAGACATATTTTAAGTCGATCATGACAGTAGAAAACTAAGGAATTAAGCATGCTTTGATCGGATACGACAGCAGCGAGAAATATCAAAATGAACTGCAAGTATATGCTTTCTAATGATATAACTAACAGCAAGATTGGCGTCAATGAATTGGTAACAGTCATGCTGTCCAAAGGACAAATAACAGGTCAGGTTTTAATGCTAAGGATTCTATAGCAGCTTGTAACTTCGAAATAACGGTAGATCATGTTGTTAACATCCACTTAAACGAACCATATCACAACGATAAACAATAGTGAAAACAGCAATGGAAATGGCAAAAACAACAAGAGTCATGCCCTTCAAATGTTTGTAGCACCGACTATAATAATGAATTGAAATAGCGAACACATGCTACATAACTAAACCTTGGACAGTCAACAACTACTCAACATTCAGAATTCAACGTTTGTTTCACAAGATAACAGGTAGCAATATTAGGAACAAAACAGAGGCATACTAAGAGGTCCCATGAATAATGGATTAATTTGTTACTTTCTCACAGAATAACTGCGCATCAAATAAAGTCACATTATAAATCATTTTCCTTTCTTTATCATTCACGTTCAGCCACTGTTCTCATTCTTATTCATGTTTCATCAAATTTTTAAGCCACACTTTGTAAGAACATTAATAGCATATAAAAAAGAAGATGATAAAACAAACAACTACAAAATGAAGAGTAAGGACAGAAGAAGCATTGAAGGAAATCAACAGAGCTCATCTAGGGAATTCTACAGATTCTATCTACATCAGTCAAGTCAATCCCACAACACACACAAACACGTTTTACTTGGGTGTAGGGCTTCCTCAAGCCAAGGACTACCCAAATCCTTTCCTTTACTGACGTTTCCTCCACCACAATAGCACCTCCCTCACCTGGACTACTCTTCATGCAAGAACTCCACCAGAGAAAAGAGAAAATACCTAGGAGGAATTAGCTTCGAGGTAAATAGGCGGGAGGAAGACCCACAAGGAGACCATCCGTACATCCAGCAGGGATGGTAGTGGACAAATCTCTGTTGGTCGGCCAGAGACGTGTGATTTTGTGTCGAGAGACTGTGATTTCATTGGTTGGGCATTGCTTTCTCCTGATTTTAAATTTGTATTTTCGCTGTACAGTGAGGATTCAAATGAGAAGATGCATCCGAATTCTGCTTGTACCGTTGGAATTTGGAATTCGGACGCAGAAATGACGTCTGAGATGTCGTTCGCATCGTCCGAATTCGTCTAGAATTCGGACAGAATCAAATGCACAACGTCCACTTTGTCCGAGATGTCGTCTGCATCGTCTGAATTTGTCCAAAATTCAGACAGATTAAAATGCACAATGTTCGCTTCGTCCGCTATCGTCCGAAATCATTCGGAGTCATCCGAAAAGACGTAAATCTCATTTCCTTCACATTTTCAACTAGATTTTCATCCGAATTAATTTCCATGAAAACACAAGTCACCACATAACGCATATAGATTAGTTGTATCATGAAATTTTATCTCCAAAGTTTTGATTACATCGTTCAACGAAGAGATTTAGGATTGGGTTGTTACAGTAAATCACTTAGGGAATAAAGTTTATAATATCGATCAAAAAAGTTAGCTCACCTAATTCACACCTCCTTATAGGTGTGCATATGGTCCAACATGCATGAAAATTGATTTATGGAAATTTTAGAAGATTTGGAAAATAGTTCAAAATTTTTAGTATACTGACATTGGAGGAGTATTTCATAGATTTTGCATGGATAAAGATTTCAAATTAAAACATGATCTTCTCACAAATTAAAGTCAACATCTTAAGCTTTGTGAAGACACAAAGATGGCAAGATTTGAATGAGGTTCGGTCATTCAAATGGTGTTCTAAATTTTTCCCAAATTCAACAAACTTATCCAATTCAAACTCATCAATCCTTATTTAATGTTTGAAACAACTATTTAAATTTTGAAGATACGGTGGTTGAAGCCATTTGAATTAGATTAGATATCTTTTATTTATCTACCTGCAGCCTACAAAGAATAGTCATATTTATTTTATTAGGGAGGTAGATTAATAATTTTGTAGTGAGAGTTTTCTTTTTGGTTCTTTAAAGAACTTTGTGAATTCATCAAGAGTTTCTTGTTGCATTCAATCTAGACTTATCACTCACAATCTTCTCTTATTTCTTGAGTGTGACATCTACAATCTTTCTTATACCTTTAACTCCACGCACCAAAGGGTGCAATCTTGACAACAATGGTGATGGCGGTTATCGGCTTGCACAAAAAAAAAAATAGAACACAGATTTGCCAATAGTGTAACTTTCTCTCCAAAACTTCAATCTATACCAATTTTGGAATGCAGCCAATATTACTAATTTACAATGTACCTTCTAAAAATCACATCAATATTCCACATGAAGAAGAAGTTATATGTCCATAAAGTTCACTCTCCCAAAAGGGTACCAACAACATAGAATTTCAGTTTGAAATTGAAAGAGCCACAACTTACACGTTCTCAAACCAAATGAAACGAAATTTCGACCACACTCTCCTTTACTTGCGTATAGAAGACCCTCCCAAAACCAGGACTCAATTTGACAAGGAACAGAAGTTATAAGAATGCAAAGTGACCTTCTCAAAACATCACCAACAAAAAACAGTTTTCAATCCAAAAATGAATAGAACAAAACTTTTATATTCATAACCAAATAATGCAAAATTTGAAACCAATCACCCTCAAAAGGTTACCTGACAGCCCTCCAAATTACAGAACCTAATTCATTCAGGAAGAAAATTCAAAACAGACACTTACAAGCTGGTCCAAGGGGTGCTATGTTTGTAACCCTTGACTTCAATGGGTCCTTTGTTGAAAAGACCCACTCCACCTTACTTCACGATAATTCTTCCAATCTTCCACCTTGGATATCTACTCTAGAAAGAGTTGATGTGAAGGTTAGCAACAAAAATTCACTCCAAGAAAATTCAAGAAAAGAGTGGATTCGGTTTTGGCACAAACAACTCCAAGTTTTGCCCTAGAAGGTGATGGCCGAGTGTAAAAGAGAACTCTCAACACAAAGTTTAGCTTTAGCTTAATGATATTCCCAAATTAGGTTCATAAAAAAATTAAAGAGGCTTATAAACCTCTTAAAGTTGCCCTAATGTGAAAATTACAAAATTGACCTTAAAAATAAAACACACAAAAAAGAGGTCCTCGGCTTGCACATCTAGTCGAGAACACTCCAGAAAAACCATTATCCAAATAACATTAACTTAGTCCCAAAACAATAACATATGCATTCATACCATCAACCAATGAATAAGAATTCAAGGAATCACATGGACTTGTCATATCTTCAGCTGCTAGTCTCATAAGGCATGGACTTGCGCAATCATGCTTGGCCCTCAAGTGGATTTTAGCTCTCTGTTAAAGAAGAGTTTAACATAGCAAATAAACTCTAAATTTATCAAAACCACATTCTAGAAACCTTGATAAGTCAGCTACAATTGCCTTGAATCTTATATTTTGATAAAAGGTTGTTTCAATTGCCAAAAATAACAAACATGCCGCAGAGGTCAGATTGTAGACAATTTTGAGACAGCTTCACAATTCTCTTAATCTTGATTGAATCTCTACTTATGCCTTATCTTAAATAACTTCGGGCCATATTGTTGTACTTGAAGGATGTAATGGATTTTTATATTATTCTTTTTTCCTCGAACACCTACAAAAGATACACTAAAATTGTGGTTAGAAAATCACTGGGCTTGATTGAGAATAGAGGGAATCTGTGGTGCATCAAACTCTTATCTCTTTATAAATAACAAGTCAAGATTTTCTATTTTCACTAGTACTATGCATTTTGTTCTTGTCTTTTCATAGATAAAGGGTCAAGATCTGCTCTTATTTTTTAAATTGATTTAGAATATCTTTCTTATGTTCTTTAATCTCACTATTCTTCATGAGGTTCATATCTTTTGGTATCAAAGCATGACCCTAAATCAGATTTTATCTATCTTTTATTATTTTGCTCGATTTTCATTTATTTTTCCTTGGTCTACTTGTTGGAAAAATTTTTTTAAAAAAATAAGAAAAAAAAACATGAAAAAATGAGAGAATGAGAGAGTATAAAAAGGCAAGAGAGTGTGAGATCATAAGAGAGTAAAAACCAAAATTTTAGTAAACATGAGCGTGAGTGTCACCAAGTAGAGAGAAACATGTGAGGAAGTATTTTGAGAGGTCTTCTAATTCTTTTCTCTTTTTTTATTAAGGTCTATAAACATGTTCGAAGAAAAATTTAGAAGCTCATCCGAGGATCCAAAAAAAGAATGGATTTCAAATTCTTCGTTAAATCCTTGAAACTAAAGTTTTATCAAATGGAGATGAGATTCAATAAGATGAATGAGAAACTAGATAAAGCATAATCAAGTTCACAATAGGAGCAACCACTAAAAATTCCAATTTTTCAACAAATGAAAACGAATCCACTGAGGTATGAGTACCAATATTATTATGAATACAAGTCATATGATGTTAACCATGTTTCCAATGTTAATCTAAGAGGAATTGCTAATGTAATGGAGGTAGGGGAGTTAGATACAAAGATTAAGAAAACATTAACCTGAAGATTTCATCTTTCCAAGGTAAAACTGATCTAGAAACTTATTTAGAGTGAGAGAAAAAGATAGTACTGGTATTTGAATGTCACAATTATTCTAAGTTGGAAAAGGAAAAGTTTGCTACTAATGGATTTATTGTTTATGCTATTGTTTCATGGGATCAACTAATTTTGAGCACGAGAAGAAATAGAGAATGACCAATTGAGACGTGGAAAGAGATGAAAACTATAATGAGAAAGTGGTTTATTTCACGTTATTACTCAATGGATCTATTTCAAAAATTGAAAAATCTCACTCAATGATCTAAGAGTGTGGAGGATTACCACAAGGAGTTTAAAATTAGCATGAATAGGGTGAATGTTAAAGAGGATCTCGAAACCACCATGAAATAATTTTTACAAGGTTTGAATTGTGAGATAGCTAATGCTGTGAAGATCCAAAAGTGCATGGAGTTAGAGGATATGGTGCACATGGAAATCAAGGTTGAAAGACAACTCAAGCAAAAAGGAGTAAACATCATATATGGCGAGACTTTATGTTCTTCATGTACTTGGAAATCATCTTTTGAGAAAAAGGAGCATAAGCTTGTGCAAAGTGATTTTTGGAATTTTTATAAATCTTGTTTAAAGAAGAAACCAATAACCAATGTAACATCGAGTTCTAAGAGATGATTTTTTGGAAATCATCTTTTGACAAAAAAAGAGCATAAGGTTGTACAAAGTGATTTTTAGAATCTTTATAAATCTTATTCGAAGAAGAAACCAATCACCACTGTAACATTGAGTTCTAAAAGATGTATAGTGATCAAAATGAAGTAAATCAAGAGATGGATTTCAACAAAGAAGATAAGTTGAAACAAGGGAGAGAAGATGAAAAAAAATAAAATGTTGATAATGCTAAAAGAAAATTCACTAGAGGAGAAAAACAATAGAGAAAAAGAATACATTCATGATGCTTTAAGAAAAGAGAGCGAAATGGGGTAGCAACAAATTGGAATAAGAGCAAAATAGATAGAATGTAACACCCCAACTTTTTTTAGTTGGACAATTATCGGGGTATTACCGAGAACGTTCTAGAGCATTAAGTCTAGAGGCATTTCCATAATGTTTTCCCATTTACGCGATGTAATTAGACAAAGGGGTGATTAGGATATTAAATTGCGTATTGATACGTGATATTTTAGGATGCGTATTTAAGGGAAAAGTGTGATGGGGTAGGAGCTAAGTGAGAAAATGTGAGGAAATGCTGTCCAGGGCATTTCTAGACGCCTGCAGATGACACTGCGGATGAGTTGTCTCATCCAGAAACGCATTGTACACACGAGGAATGGGTTGGGATGACTCAGGATGTGATTCTGTGTCGTAACTGCACTGTGTCGCAGACTTTCAGACGAGTCCAGACGAGCGCGGACGTGGACTAGCCGCGTCTGATTTGAATCTGTCCAAATCCAGGACTGTTTCAGACGACTGCGGATGACTGTGGATGTGGAGTAGCCTCGTCTATTTTTCCTATGTCCGATTTATGGATACCTTCGGATGCCACGTGTGGACGCCATTTCAAGTCTGAACCTCGTCTGCGGATGGTACGAATAGGGACGAGCACGCCAATTCTTGTCCGAAGCCATGATTTAGCCTACGAGATTTTACTCTTGCGGAAAAATGAAGACGAGACCAATGTGTCCGCACTCGTTCTAAATAGCCCAGTTCTGCGTAATTTTAGGGTTAATAATTAGAAATCCTTTGTCGTTTAGCAATTGAATACGCTCGTGGGAGACACGATTCGACCATCCCCCACCTTAGAAAATGAACTCACCCTCCCCTATGCCTATGATGTCCCCTCTCTAGGTAATATCTCCCTTCTCTCTTCCACCTTTATGGTTTTGTTTTCGCTTTTATGCGCAGGAAGTTTGATAGAGTGAAAGAGAGACCTGCGTGAGTGGAGAATTCTAGTGAGTCAGAGAGAGCTATTGTGGGTTAGCTTGTGGGTGTGTTAAGTGTGTGAACGTGAGTGAAGCTTAGTGAGTTGTGAGGTGGGAGCTCTGGAAGTTGGAGCTGCTCCTTGCTATCTGTGAGAGCTGTGGAGTGCTGCTGTCCATGACTTAAGTGTCGTCATAAGTTATAAGGATTTGGGTGTGTCTTGGCCAGTGGTGGCCCTACCCACAAGTAGTGTCCTTGAGTGGAGTCGATTTCCTTGTTGATATTGCGTAGATTTCCTTTGATGATACTCTGTAGATACTTCCCTTATTGTTAGTTCTATGATTAAATGCTTTACTTTGTTGATGTTCTGTAGATATTTCCTTTACTGTTAGTTTATTCTCTTTACTATAAATATTTTGCTTAATAGAAATCAATGCTGTGAATGCTTAGATAGTGAATGATGAATGAAGAATGATGGATGATATGATAAGTACGAATGAACTATTAGTTTCCTTGATGAAGATTTTGCCCTGTTATTTCATTTTTTTTACTTGCTGTAGTGATTACTTGCTGTGATGATAGAATCTAAGCATGTTTAGTGATAGTGTTAACTAGAAATACTTACACCCTTAATTCTAGCATGCTTAATTGACTATGATAATTAGAATGAACACGTTTAATTAATTAATCAATTCATCGTAGTTTAGCTAATTAACTAGTTAATCTAAGTATGAACTAATTAATCGGTACATTTTAATTAACCCGGATAAGAAGTGTAGATAGTAATTGAGCATGTGAATTAAATAGAGCAATTATCTAGACTCGAGCATGTTAATTAATTAGAGTGAATAAGACTTGAACATATTAATTAACTAGAGTAATTAACTATAGAGTAATTAATTAGGATCACTAATTAGAATCACTAATTAATTAAGTGATACCCTATTTAATTAACTAGTTTAACTAATTAACTGATTAGTTTAAACAAGTGAACTAAGTAGTCGGTGAGCATGATTAATTAGTTAGCATGTTTAACTTAGCTGGCATGTTTAATTAATTAACGAAAATAATGTTAGCATGTTAATTGACTAGGTTATGCCATGTTTAATTAACCTAACTAGAATAATCAACTAGATTCAAGCATGTTGAACTAATTAAATAGTATGTTTAATTAGTATTTTTATAAAACTAACTAGCATGTTTAGTTAATTAACATGTTCAATTTACTAGCATGAATAATCTCTTAAGCATGTTAATCAACTAAGCTTGAGCATGTTAATTATCCTCGACCCTTAAGCATACTAGATGTTAAATAACTAATATTAGCATTTTGATCCGTGTGCATTTATTGAGCATGATTAATTAACTAGTGTGTTTAATTTACTATGCCTACTTTCTCGAGCATGTCCAATTAACTGAACTCAATGCATGTTGATTAACTAAGCATGTTTAATCATTTAGAGAGCACGATAATCAACTAGAGTAATTAATTAGACATTGAGCATGTAAATCGACTAGGAAGTTAACTAGACTAAAGAACTAGAATAATTATCTTATCTTCTTGAGTATGCAAATTAATTAGGACAACTAACTAAAATGATAATTCTACTTGAGCATGTTTAGTCTAGCTTAGTTTAACGAGCATGTTTAGTTTATTATTCATTCACTGTTTAAATTCAATGTTATACTTGTTCTCTGTTGTGTGCTTTCAATTATCGTCGTTTATTATATGCGGTTTCAATTTCAGTTTGCTTTCAATTCCTGCTATTCAGTTACTTTCTTAATGCGAACTTCAATTCCTGTTAATGTTACGTTATAAAGCATCATGCATCATGTTAGGTTGAGAATTTATGGTCTTGCATCATGTTAATAGAAACTAATAGGGAGTGTCACCTTGTTGGTGGTACTCACACATGCATTATGTGAGGAAAAATGTTAAGAGAATGAAGAAAATGATGAAAAAGAAGAAAAAGGGAGTTGCGGGATGGTAGGGTAAGTACGGATCAGCCAGGTACACAAGATTTAAAAAAGAATGTTATCTTTCCCTAATCGGGACTGTGAGACTGTCTACTCTAGGTAGTTGAAGATGACAAAGATCTACCCTACCGCCATGGATTTCTCCAATCTTCAGCTCAAAGTACGAGTAAAGAACGAATGAAAGAACAAACGTAATGAAAGAATTGGTTTGGGTGGCCCCCATTCCAAAAAGAACTAAAGAGAGTCATAAGCATAATTGCATTAAACCGTTTTCCTTACTAGTTCATTAGGCTCACATATTACTTGTGGTGTAGGTACAAACGACGAACAGATAAAGAACAGATAACATAAAAGCAGGGATGAGGGATTTGCACGGGCGAGATTGGGGCTGGCCAGGCATAAAGACGTAAAAGAGAAACAGTTGTAATTAAATTAAGTTTCATTAAAATTGTATTTAAATTGTTGGATTTCAATTCTCAAAGCGCAGTATTTAATTGTTTAGTTCCTTTCACTAAGTTATTTACGCTTCCGCAATATTTTAAACAAATAATTTTATAATGCTTCCACACTTTATTAATTGGATTTTTATAACGAGTTTAATGCAAGGTTAGTAGTGGTCCGGTTTAGCATCGAACTCTGATTTGTTTTAAAAGGGATTTTCACGGTTTTACAAAAGTTCAAATTTTCATGCATTTTAAAAGATTTACAAAAAAATGGGTCGTTACAGTTGGTATCAAAGCAGTGGTTTTAAAAATGATTCTTGTACGTTGCTCTGATAATCGTTTTTAAAACTAAGTCTGTAGCTCACTCTGATACGAGCGACCTACAGACTTCATCCTTGGTTTTGTACTTGTTAATATGATGGATGGGGATATTGTGGACGTGCATTGAATGTCATGATACTAGTAAAATCATCAAACAATGAGCATCTACTTTCCCACTTGTTGTGTTTGACCTGAAGATCATGTTTTGACACTTATGCATGAAAGGAGGTTTCCTTTTCAAAGTCATACTAAGTTGCAACAAAGAAAAGTTAAACCATTCCAAGTTCTTGAGCCAATCAATTATACAACTTGTAAGTTGGATCATCTAACTAAAGATTTGAGGACAAATCCTTTTCAAGAGGGAGAGAATGATGTGAATAAATGAGCTGTTATGAAGCATTCATTACTTATTCTAAATGGGCAAAAGCTAAAGAAGTCAAAGAAGCATTTAATAGATTTGTACAACAAGTGTGAGCTAATATAATCGAGTCTAAGATTGATCCACAAAAAAGACCAAGAATTAGTCAATTTTATCAAGGCAATTGAAGGAGTTAGTTGGAGGTTTTGGGCATGGTGTGCATGAAAATTGATTTATGGCAATTTTAAATAATTTGGAAAATAGTTCAAAATTTTCATTATGCGGACCTTAGAGGAGTATTTCGTAGATTTTGCATGAATAAAGATTTCAAATGAAAACACGATCTTCTTACAAATTAAAATGGACATCCTAAGCTTCGTGGAGACACTAACATCTCAATATTTGAACAAGATTTGATAATTCAAGAAACTTTCCAAATTCTGCCCATATTCAACAAACTTATCCAATTCAAATTCGACAACTCTTACCCAACATTTCAAACAACTATTTAAATTTTGAACATATGGTGGTTGAAGGCATTTTGACCAAATTAGACATCTTTTATTTATCTATTTGGAACCTAGAATAATAGGCATATTTATTGTATTAGATAGGTAGATTAATAGTTTTATAATTAGAGTTTTCTCTTTGGTTCTTTAAAGAACTTTGTGAATTCATCAAGAGTTTCTTGTTGCATTCAATCTAGACTTATCAATCACAATCTTCTCTTATTTCTTGAGTGTAGCGTCTACAATCTTTCTTATACATTTGGTTCTTATCTCTTCATAGATAATGAGTCAAGGTTTTCTATTTTCACTAGTTTTATACTTTTGGTTCTTATCTCTTCATAGATCAAGAGTCAAGGTATACTATTATTTTTTAAACTAATTTAGAACGATCTTTCTTATTTTCTTTGACTCTCACTATTCTTGGTTAGGTTTTGATGCACTTCGGGCAAGTTTTGGAAATGTAAAGCCGACTGGCAGCTTAAAGGCAAACAACCAAAAACACATAGTTTCGTAAGACTTGGCTTTTAGATGATTTGCTATCGACCGGAAGTGAATTAGCGATTGACCAGAGATCTTTAACATCGAATCTATTTAATTTTTGGTCGAATGGACATTAGCAATCTGCATCCACAGATCTGCATTTCGCAACTTTTCAAGAAGATTTCAAAACACTAAAACCTTACCTTTTATCCTGGAATTCCAAGGAACCTCTTCACAACAAATAGAGCGAATTTAAAACCCCAAATAAATAAACACCACAAATCCAAACATAGAGAGGAATGAAAATAAGAACAGACAAGTCAGTCAGATAGTTTTTAAAGTCCACAACTTTCGACTCCAAGACAATCTCTCGAATGGAGAAAGCTCTCCAACTTGATAATTGGAGAGATTTAACAACTCTACAATAATTTAACTCCATGAAGAAAGAGAGAAAACTATAGTAAAATGATGAATTCATGAAAAATTAGAAATTGGAAACACAAATAGTCAATTGAGAACAACAAAACAAGTTTGTGGGTTTTGGTTCATGTAGAATAAAGAAAAGAGGCTAAAAAGCTCTATAAAATAATGATTCAAAGCTAAGTACAATGAGCCTTAAGGAGAGCTTAAATAGCTCCTTCCAAATTAGAGTATCAAGTTCACAATGCAAAAATAACAAAACTAGCCTCACAAAGATACACACTCAATTGGACATGCCCTAACCGAGTCACACCAACACTTGACTATCAAACTTAACATAAAATTAATAAAATGAAACACAATAAATTCTTAAATCTTATGGGCAGTAATGATGTAATAGATCATTCTTAAAGGCTCATCATCAAGTTGATTTGCTTCAATTCTTGGTAAGTGAGATTGGGCTTCTTTAGTAGTAAATGACGCTCTTTGTTCAAGGATCTTTGGCATAGCAAATAAACTCTAAATTTAACAAAACACCCTATTCTGGAAAGCTTGAGAAGTCAGCTACAATCTTTAACATGAGCACTTTGTGATATATGAATGTTAAGAATGCCAAATAAGCCAAGTACTTCTTAGTGTTAGGTTGTAAGTAGATTTGGAAATCTTTAAAAATCTTCAACTTGTGCTTAACTTTCCACTTGTGGTTCACTTCGAACATCTCCATGATACACGTAGCGGCTAGATGGAAAACAAGGATGAGTTGAGTATAATCTTCCCCTTGATCACCTATAAAATGAGCACTAAAAATATTGTTAGAGAATCTCCATACTCGATTGTGATTGGAGGGAATCCGTGGCACATCATCCTCCCGGGGTTGAAAAGGATTTGTCATCAAATGTAGAGCATTTCCTTCATAGTCTCCATTAAATAATTGGCCATCAACGACAAGAATACAAAATTCATCATTGACAAAAAAATTCTCATCCCAATGACCAGAGCCTTGATGATAAAAAAATACTTTTGTTCCAGTTATAACCAAGTAGCTTAGAAACAATTGTATAAGGGCGCACACCTTTTAGGAGGCACAACAACAACCACAATAGAATTTCCTCTCTTGTATTTGATCATAAAAGGATACTCTTCAAGAAATTTTACTCTTTTGGTTAGAAACATTATCGGGAGCGCTAGGTGATGAAGTGCTAAATCTCGACCTAAACATATCTTCATAAGTTGACCACCTGGATCGAATGAAAGTAAATTATTTACACCATGCATCTTCATTTTTCCGTCAACTTGCCAAGATCTTCTTTGCAATGACTGCATAGTAGTGGTGAGATTTTAAAAAAAAAACAACCTTGATCTAAGAATTTTTCTCGTATAAACAGAAGTAAAATTTTCTGTATCATCCCCTTTTTAATAAACTACTTACCACAAGAATCAACAACTATGTCAAGTGGCAAAAACCTATCAATGTGCAAGAAAACCTTCTCAAAGTGGTTGTGATGGAATTGTATTTGAAAATGTTCAAAAACCTTCTTTTGATGATACCAAGATTGTAACGCCCACGTTAATTTTATAAACTTTTTCCTTTTTAATTACCGTGTAAAAATTTTTCTTTTTATTTATTTAAAACATACGAGAGGAAATAAGTAATGTGAGCGAGATAAATTAAATCTACATAATTAAATCAGAGTATATAGCAGAAAACATTAATAACCTTCAAATACGGTTTGACAAAACATTAAAATTACGGTTTCACAAAACATTTATTATTTCTCAAAGCAGCATTTTTACTTTTTGGTGAGCCATAAGTTTCTCATGTCGATTCAGCTGGATAACCCAAGTACTCAATAGGTAATGCCTCCTCCTCTGCTCCAGGAATAACCACATCCTGACAATTACCTACACCACAAGCAAACTGTGAGCTTAAAGCCCAGCAAGAAATGAGATACAATATGATGTATGCCACTAACTCATTATATCATAATGGAATCCACCCAAACTGTTCTTTACTCATGATTATATATATCAACTGATACATTGAGATGGCACATTGGAGGTATCCGTCACAAGGAGAGTAGCCGCTAGTCAGTATCTAACCCTTGGGTAGACAGGCTCTCGCGACCCAACAAGGGAAGGGCATAATCTCGAGTCTACCCAGTTACGATCCGAACCACCTCCCCAACCTCCAATTCCCCTTACATTCATTTCCTTTATCCATTTTTCTCTCACAAAACGCATAGGAATACTAACCCACGTGTGGCATTCCTAATGGTTTCTATTATCATGATGCATGTCAATGCGGCACAACAATCACAACATATATATGATATCTAACGGAAATAAAACAAATCTAATTTAAATTCAAGCTAACAACCAAGGGTAAATCCAAATCTATGTTACCAAACAATGCATTATAATACGGTGATCATGAGTAGTAATCCAAATAACAAAAGCTAACGATTTGCATATTCGAGAACTATCAAGGGGCATTAGAAAATTATTTAAATTAACACGGCAGGATTTTAAATAGAAAACGATAGCAAGTATTAAATTCGAGACTGAATAACAACGTATTATAATATGGAAGATATTTAGCAAAAGAATAATTCAAAGTCCTCTAAATTCATGCTAACCATTTATTAATAATGAGATGATGTAATGTGACTAGCAAGGCAGCGTTTTAATCACAGCAGTTAACTATTGTCGGAGACATGTTTATTGAGTCAATAAATGATTGAAATAAAAAGAGCTTAATCATAACAAAAGAGACAACATAATATCGAAGAAGTGGAGCATTAGTACAACACATATTCATGCTTTATTATTGACCAATGCTTATTCAAAAGTTTATGGCACATGGAGGAATTAAACTCAAGCAACGGAGTCTATATAATTTACAGTGAAATAGGAACAAATTGACTAATTATTCTTCCAGGACAACAGAGAATCATTTATACAACTATCATAAATTAAACAAGAACATTATTTACTAGTATGCAAGCTTAGACATGGATGTTTACACGACAGTTTAGAAATCTCAAAACAAGCAGCAAATATCCAACTTTAATCAACAAATAAGTGAGAATTTATGGACAACTAATAACAAGAAGATTAACAATAAATTTGACAGCAAATAACAGGGAATTAACAACTAGGAGAACAAACTCTACAAGTTTAAACATGGACATTTATGTGGCAGTTTAACATTCTCAAAAACTAGCAACCAATATCTAACCTTAATCAACAAATGAGTGGAAATTTATAGACAACTAACAGCAAGGAATTCAACTATAATTTTGACAGCAAATAACAGGGAATTAACAACTAGGAGAACAAAGTATACAAGTTTAAACATGGACATTTATGTGGCAATTTAACATTCTCAAAAACCAGCAGCAAATATCTAACCTTAATCAACAAATGAGTGGAATGAGTGGAAATTTACAGACAACTAACAGCAAGGAATTCAACTATAATTTTGACATGAAATAACAGGGAATTAACAACTAGGAGAACAAAGTCTACAAGTTTAAACATGGACATTTATGTGGCAGTTTAACATTCTCAAAGCCAGCAACAAATATCTAACCTTAATCAACAAATGAGTGGAAATTTATAGACAACTAACAGCAAGGAATTCAACTATAATTTTGATAGAAAATAATAAGGAAATTGACAACCAAAGAGTAACCAAAATCCAAACAATACTAACCCATCCACAAAACGTATCATTCAAGCAGTAGATCAAAAGGATGCTACTTGTGGTGTAAGGCCTCCACTGGCCACGACTCTACCTATTTCTTACCTCACTGGAGATTTCAAGCTGCAGAATTCCTCACTACAACAAACCCACGGTTTCACCAAAGCAATCCAAGCCAACAGTAGCTAAATTTCACGCCGTCACTCTCACAATCCACAAAAAATGACAGAGTGCACACTCACCTCGCATTCACTCTCTCTTCCTCACAAACAGTCACAGCTCTCAGTAGAGGAGAAGTCACCAGAAGCCATCTCGCGCTCATCATTTAAATAGGGAGAACTGCCAAGAGACCCAATCACCAGTTTCCACGTCAAAGGCGTATCAGCGCAATACAGATTCAGTTAGATTGAGAGAATTCCTCAGGACATTGCGAAATCATAGCGGAAGAAGTTTGATTTAATTTGAAAATCACAAAACAGTCGCAAGATAAAATTTGTAATTTTCCACGATTTGGTCTTCCGATCCTGTTCCTCGACTGAAACGTGTGACCACATCACGACTGAATTGTGTAAAATACTACCAAAGATGCATTTCAGATGCAAACCTTGACTGTGTCTCGACCGATGATTCGACCACAAAATCGACGAATTTGACAGATTCAAAATCTGTTGTTTTTTGGTTGCGCATCACGTCCACACCCTCAATCGCGTTGCGTCTGAAAATACAAAAATGTAATCTGGAATGCATTTCAGATGAGGGACTCAACACGTCTTTGACTGCAGTGCGACCGAAAACCAAAATGCACTCAGAAATGTATTTTGGATGAGAATCTCGACAGCGACCGAAATCAATCGACGACTGAAACCTGAAATGTACATTTTCCATTAAAAATTTATACATTAATCACACCCTACATTTTCCCATACATTTACATGGTATTAATCCAACAAAATACCATCCCACAATATAATATATTTATTTCACAAAATTCATTACATTATATAAACAGGAAAAAATTATCGGGGTATTACAAAGATTGTTCAAACTCATCCACCCCAACTATGATTCACCCCAATGGTCTTGTAAGAAAACATCATTCAATTCAATAGATAAGAATGACCCTTTTGGAAACCATTCTGAAACATGCTAGCAGGATCCACTGAATTTTTTCAATGCTTTAGTTGACCCTTCTGAGCTTGAATATCTCTTCAAAGTCTCGTCAAAACTAATGACTCTTTATTTGCTATTACTAGAGGCAATGCATGACTCATTTTCCATTGCTGTTAGAATGTGTGAAGATGTGTTAATGAATTCTAATCTACTATCCACTTTGGCAAAGCAACCCTTTCTCTACGTTTTTCTTCTTTCTCACAGTTTGTTTGCAACTGTGGACTCATTATAAATAGCAGACCATCATGCGAGTAGACAATCTTAGCGTCCAATTCTTCTTCTTCATTAGTTTGTGCCAAGGATTCTTCTTTACTCTTTTTAAAACCTTCCTCTGAGATCTCTTCTTTTGAACAACTTTTCTCAACCATTTTACTTTCCTTATATACTGATTTCATTATAAGTAGTGAGCCTTCATGAGGAAATATTATGTCTTCGTTAATTGGCCTCTCTTCCATCAAGGGTTGTTCTTGAACTATCTCTTTATTCTCAACTACATTTGAAGTAGTCTTCATGCTTTCTAAGTTTTACTTTGGCAAAGTATATTGCCATGTCCAAAACAAAAACACTTGAAGCAACTAATATTGACATCAATCAAACTCAACTTCGTTAAGGACTCTTTCTCCTTTAGATTATAAATACTTGAGCTTTTGATTGACTTATTAATCTCACAATACAGAGATGGAGGTAAAGACATAACCATCTTGAAATATTTTGGAGCATAGCTTTCTGCTCATGAATCTTTACACATGTCCCATGTGTTTATGGTTTCTTCTCCATCTCTTTTTCTCTCAATAATAAGTTTTCTACACCACAAAGATGCTTGTTTCGTGAGTCTCAATGAAGCAAATTTCTCTTTGAACTTGTTTGAAAAATGCACTTTTAAAAATATTGTCAACCTCTTGTTCCCATTCTATGTATTCATCCCCCCAATTGGCTCCTCTAAAAGATGGAATAGAAATCTTCAAGCCTTCTTCTTCTATGGAATCCGTAGTGTTACCTCTACATCATTCATTTCCTCAACTTATAGCCCTAACACTCTGATATGTAAGTACTTGGAGTTGTTGTATGATTTGAGAGAGAGAAACTTTCAACTCATCAAGTTAATATTGAGTTCTAACCTTGAATTCCATCAATAGGGGTTGTTGAGAGATAACGGCACCATGTCTAATCATCATGTTAGATTCAAGAACTCAAATAAATAAAGAGCTAATAGGTTCCAAATATGTTGTGATATCAAATGATGCACTCGGGCAAACTTTGGAAATGTGTGGTCAACCAACGACTAAAAGCGAGATGACCGAAAACACAGTTTCATAAAACTTGGCTTTTAGATGATTTTCAGCCAACCGAATGTAAATTAGCAGTCGACCGGAGATTTTTAATGTTAAATCTATTTAATTTTTAGTCTACTAGATACAGGCAATTTGCATCTACGGATCTGCATTTTTCAATTTTTCAGAAAGATTTTGAAACACTTGAACCTTACATTCAATCCTAGAATTCAATGGAAGCTCTTCACAACAAATAGAGCTAATTTAAAACCCCAAATAAATCAACTCCACAAATCCGAACAAAGAGATGAATAAAACTAAGAACAAACAAATCGGTCAGAAATTTGCTAAAGTCCACAACTTTCTACTCCAAGACAATCTTTTGAATGAAGAAAGTTCTCTAACTTGATAATTTGTTAGGTTCAACAACGCCACAATAATTTCACTCCATGAAGGAAGCAAAGAAGCTAAAGTAAAATGATCACTAATATAACTCTCACAAAAGATTAGAATCGGAAACACAAATCATCGATTAAGAACAACCAAATGAGTTTGTGGATTTTTGCTAGTGTAGAACAAAAGGAAGAGGCTGAAAAGCTCTATAAAATAATGATTCAAAATTGGGTACAATGAGCCCTAAGGAGAGCTTAAATAGCTCCTTCCAAATTAGGGTTTAAAGTTCACAATGCAAAAGTTACAAACTACCCTCACAAAGACACATGCTCGGCTCGACATGCCCTAACCGAATGACACCTACACTTGACTATTAAACTTAACATAAAATGAACCATAAATAAATTCTTAAATCTCCTGTGCAGCAATGATCTAATGGGTCATTCTTCAAGGCTCATCTTCAAATTGATTTGGGGTTCAATTCTTCAAAGTAAGTAAGATTGAGCTTCATTAGCAGAAAACGATGTTCTCTGATCATGGACCATTTGACATAGTAAACAAACTCTAAATTGAACGAAACACCCAATTCTAGAAAGTTTGAGAAGTTAGCAACATTTTTTAATGGAGCACTTTGTGATATATGAACATTAAGGATGTCAAATAAGCCAAGTATTGCTCAAGGTCAGGTTGTAAGCAGATTTAGAAAATCTTTATAAATCTTCAACTTGAGCTTGACTTTCCACTTGTACTTCAGTTCGAACACTTCCATGATACACATACCTACTAGATGGAAAACAAGGATGTTTGTGCTACGAAAACTTATAACTCACAACCAAGTGAGGAGATTTATTAACCACAATTTTAGTGTTTCTTTTGTAGGTGTTAAAGGAGGTAATGACATTCATAATGTCATTTCCAGCCATCTATCATCCAAGTGTGTTACAGAGATATTTAAGACAAGATATAAGTGAAGATTCAAGCACAAGTTTAGGAGATATGTGAAGCTGTAATGCCCCGTGTTCATTTTGTCCTTAATTTAATCCGTATAAAATTTTTGATCTTTTAAAACACTTGTGTAGAAAAACCAGAGTTAACAAAAAGTGGAAATAATTAGAGTTTAACAAAAAACAGTGAAAGTCTTTCTTTAATAAAACATAGAGTTTAGCAAAACAACAACGGAAGTCTTTCTTTAATAAAACATTAAAATTCATAAATTTAATAAAACATTACCATTAAAAGACTTTGTAATACTTAGCATACTTTAAACCATTCCCTGAGCTATAACCCACCAAGATCAATATCGCCAACAGCACAAAAGCCCTAACATGGCAATACCTCATCAGTTGCGTCCTCAATAATCTTTATCTGATCATAGGCTCATTACCTAAATCAAAACTATGATCCTAAAGCTCAATAAGCGAAATAAATCAAATGTAAAATATTCATGTCATGCTCTTTAAAACACATGCAGGTTTTCATGTCCATTACCTTTACCGATGTTGGAGATGTCAACTTGATAAGGTAAAACCCACATCTCACAACATCATTTACATTTATTCAAGTGTATTCCATTTTCATTTAGTTTCAGTTACCCATCCAAGTGTTTAGAGATGTCAAACTTGACAAGATAAAACCCACATCTCTAAACACCTATTTACATTTATTCACGTGTATTTCATTTTCATTTAATTTCAGTTACCCATCCAAGTGTTTAGAGATGTCAAACTTGACAAGGTAAAACTCGTATTTCTAAAAACGTATTTACGTTTATTCACGTGTTATTCCATTTTCATTTAGTTTCAGTTACCCATCCAACTATTTAGAGATGTCAAACTTGACAAGGTAAAACTCACATCTCTAAACACCTATTTACGTTTATTCCTTTTGTTCCATTTACATTTTCAAAATGATGCAAAAAACTATTTTCGTATATCTTTGAAAACATGATGAATGAATGCAGGCATATGATCCTATCATACATGTCTATCTAGCATATTCTCAAAACATGATCAATTCTTAACTAAGGAACTGAACTTAATTCTAATAAACACAACATTATCACACATCAAACAATCAGCAATACATCCTCGAATATAGCAAGATCACATCCTATACATCTAGTAAATGCAAGCACAAAAAAAAACCCTAATTCTTGTGATGTAGGCCTTTTTAGGAAAAACACATATAGTATCACTTACCTGGAGTCCTTAGGTTTAGAGAGGTAGTACTTAAAGTTTCTTTTCCTCAATACCTATTCATCAATGAACAATAGTTTATCAAACTCATTGATACCCACTAGCTATATTATACATGCCATGGTTTCTCCCTCCGATTTCTAAATTACCAATAACACGCCATTAATCATTCAAATAGTTTACTAAAACAGCACTTCCAACTTAATCACTTAACCATGTCCAACATTCAAAACTTAATGGAACAACACATATATATAGCAACCTAAAATATACTATAATTTTTTTAAACATGAATATTATACCAACTTTAACAGTGTGTTTCCAACTTGCCAGTGAATATGCATGATATAATATCCAAGCATAAAGCAGTAACCAATACTATCAACTAAGCATGTATCCATAATACTTTTAATCAACAGAGAGTCGTCTCAATTCAATAGAATAAAACTCATAACATTCTTCAACAAAACATGACAGAACAGTTCATAACAACTTCACAAGGTAAATATCCTCACTTTATTAATAGTGCAGTAACAAAGTTTAACCCTTTATTCTATATCTCCTTCATTAACAACTCTTCATAATAATCCAACTTCACAACAAATAACCAGAATCAACAATCCAACTTAATAGTAATGAAAATCGTGGAAGAACATTGCTTACCAGAAGCACCCGAGAGCAGAAAACATAAATTCGAATCCAGAGACCTTCTTCTTCCTCCAGCAACTCTCTCTCACTCTCGATCTCTTCTGTCAAACCTTTTTCTTGAACTCTCTTTCACTATCGGTCTATCTCATAGTCTCTTTCTCTCTGTAAAAACTCTAAAGACTCCTTTCCTCACACAATCGCTCATCCCTTCTTTTCCAAAATTTCTCTCTTTTCGGTCTAAACATCTCTTATCTATACACTAAAACCTTAGAGGGTGACAAGGAGTTGAGATCGTGGCTTCCATGCAATTCATAATCATCTAGACGCGGTTTCTATATTTTTCGTAACTGAAGATTGCGCACCGGTAGAACAACTGACCGACTACTCGGTTGTCAAAATTCCAGCAGTTGACCACATTCTTGACCGTTTCCTCATTAAACGCCACTATAAAATATATTGATCGATGAAGCAGTTGAATAGCTGAATAGATTATATTAATTCATAATTCCTCCTTCACTTCTAGAATTATATAATCTATATTAGTGAAACCAATTCTCTTATCACCCTTTCTTAACTCCAAAATATTATCAAATATATCACGAATTAACTCCAACAATCTTAATCTTTCTCCTAAACTTAATACAAACATAATTCGAAGTATCATAATTCACTATATCCAATTACATTTCTCTTGACCAATACCTTAATCATCCTATTAAATTCCTAATACCCCTAAAATCCTCAATAATTTCTGCTGAGTCCTTATGCATAGTGTCACAAAAATCTGGGATATAACAGAAGCAACCCAAAAAAATTGCCTGTAATTTGACCTTTGTTGCATATTTATTATTTTTGGCAACATTCATGAGCTCATATCAAAATGTAAGCTTCATGACATTTGTAACTGACTTTTCAAGCTTTCTAGATTGTGGTCTTTTCTTAAATTTGAAGGTTATTTGCTATGCCAAAAGAGTTCTGACTAGAGAGCTTAAATTCTGCCAAAGAAGCCCGACCATCCTTAGTTGGAGTTGAAGCCAATCTACTTGAAGAATAACCTTGAGGATAATCAACTAGATCAACGCTGTATTCAAGACTTAGAAAATTCATTTGAGATATTTATTTATCTTATGGTAAGTTAGTACATTATTTTTAAAGGTAAAGAATTGGTGTTTTCTTGCCTAGAGCATGTTCTAGCCGAGAAGGGTATTTTAAGTTGGTTTTTTTTGTAATTTTCTCTTTAGGACACAAGCCCTAATTTCGTGAGGGGGTTTTAAGCTCTTTTAGGGCTAGTTTTTAGACAATTTTGAATCAGCAGAATGTAATATCCCGAAAATTAATCTGGATGTAATACCCCAATTGATACATTACAAAATATGAGAAGACCAATGAAAGGATCCATAACAAAGAATATGGGTAAAAACATACATGTTTTAATCTGAGAAGTCCAAGTTAAAGACCCATTAAATAACAAGTCAAGGGCCATGATGGTGTTATGGATTATGGAAGATCCAATGGAGACCCAAGGTAGGATTGGATTGAAGAAAAAAGGGCTAAAATCGAAGATGCACCGAAGCAGCCCACGACAATAGCCCACCCCGCGCGCTGCCCAGCCACCAGCGCACACCGCACAGATAGCGCCTAGACAGCGCACCCACCAGCCTGTGCCGCTCTCCCGCCAGCGCGCTGGCCAGCATTGGCCAGCATTGACCAGCTAACTGCCACACGAGCGCGCCATGCCCAGCGCTGCCTCCCACGTGCCACTCGCGACAATTCTTCACCTAACATTGAATTTCTGCATTCTTTTATATATTTTATGTAATTTTATAATATTTCTATGTCCCCTAGAGTTGCCTATAAATAGATGGGCAAGCCTTCAATGTAAATCATAACTTACAACTTGAAATTTGAAAACATTTTTCTTAAAGGGTGATTCTCTTCTTGAGTTCTCTTTGAGGACTTGATCTTCTTCAATTATTTGCTTGAAGAGATCAAACTTGATAGCTTTGGTTCGACCAATAAGTTTGGTTTGAGTCAAGCCCCTTTCTTTGATAGTTTCGGTTCTTATCTCTCTATAGATAACAGGTCGAACTTCTAATCCATTTGAATCTCCAAGGCGTCCTGTGAACATTCTGCTTTTTTGTCGGGTCTCAAATATTTGAGTGTGAAAGTATGGAGGAGGAGTTACTGGGGAATCGGGAGAAGTTATGCTTTGGAAAATTCTACCCTAGGTAAATTCTACAAGAGGTAAGAAATAGGATGTGGTGGCCAGTGGAGGCCCTGCATCACAGGATTTTATGTTTTCAATTGCTTTAAATTGTTGTTAACAATGTTGTTGAAATTATTTGTGTAATGTTAAAAATATCGTTGAAATTAATCATGAAAATTATTATTAAAATAATGTTAATATAATCACAAAGAATATTATTGTAACTAATGCATGAAGTAAGAAAATACTTAAAGGTAAAAATGAATGATGATATATAAACTGCCTTAATTTTATATATGGATTGATGTAATGCTTTTAATTCCATTGTATTATTATGAATTATACATGTATCATGATAGGACTTATGAAACTACTGACATATGCATAGCATATTAATAAATGAACCAATAAACGTAAATAGGTGTATGAGATCAGTGGTGACGCCCCTAATGGATGTATCTCCTCGTCGGAGTGATGATTAAGCCACAAGACAATATAATGGATCCAACTTCTCTAAATTAATAAGATCTCATACATCTTGACTGTTAAGTGGCACAAAATGGCATGTAGAGGGGATAGGTTCTTCTCTAAAAATGACTGCATAAGCATTACATAGCATATACATACATTCTATTTCTTGTTGAGCCTCAGCTCATGGTATTATCCGTGATACAGATAAATATTATTAATGAAAAAGGAGAATGTATTGCTAGATGAAATCTTGGGTTATCAACTGGAGAAGATCTGATAAGTTATGGCTCAAGAAAAATTGGTTATTTTAAATTATGATTTTATATAATAAATGATTTGTATAATATGAACTGCATTTTAAATGGTTTAAAATCATGATTTGAATTTATTCCGCTAAATTACTTTGATTTACTACTTAACAATACATTTTGAAAAAGATTAAAAGAAAGTTTTGAATTTTTCTTAAAATTGGAATAAAGAAAATTGATTTTATAAATTGGGGCCTTACACATAAACCCTTTGAAAGGATTGAAGTTCCCTCCACAAACTGGCATTATTCCCTTAGTGGGAATCCGAGAGAGTTTGTGTCAAATATTGAGTCACCGTTGTTCCTTGCAAGCCTTATGGTGATTTCTCGTAACTATTTCTTCCTCCACTTCCTTCCGAGGTGAAAATCCTTAGTAAAGGTTTAGAAGGTCTGCTAAGACCCAAGTTGGAGTATATTCTTCGTTGGAGACCATTAAAGTCGATAGGTGCAATTTTAGCACCCATTCGGACAAGCTTGCATCCTTATGTGCATAACTTTCGATTCCGAGCATTTCTTTCCCTGATTTTTGAAGTTTCCCTTGTTTACTAACAAAGAGGTATGTGGTCCAAATTTCATGCGTTTTCGACATATATTGAGCAAGTTTCATTTGTTACCATTTCTGTCCCGATTCTATTTTTGCGCCTTTCCGAACCAATTTACCATTCATCGGTGTAACTTCCTCCTCCAAAATAATTTCCATTTGATTTTTAGAAAGTGTCATACTCCCTCCTTGATTAAGGCCAGGTCAAATTTTCAAGTCATTTGGATAAAAATCAAACGAGTTACACTTTTGCCAATTTCGGAGTAGATTCTTGCCATAGTAACCAACCATCTCAAGGAGTTTCAATAATCACCTCCTCCGTGGTGCATCACACTTGCACTTCACTTCGAACACCTCCATTGTAATGACCCGATTTTTCTAACTTTTAAAAAACGTGTAAAATTTAATACTTTTTCTTTTATAAATACAGTGGAAGACTTTTCGTTTTAAAATCATTTAATGACGATAAATAAAATTATTTCCTTAAAACATTTTATAAAACACAACGGGAGTTCTCTCAATAAAACAAAACATTTAAGGATACCTTAATTAAACCTTTACAAAATATTTTACAAAACTATTTACAAACCATTACTTTATTTAAATCCTTTAGCCTAGCCAACCACAAGATCTGCGCATGCAAATCCTTCATCAACTACTTCTTATCCTGTTCTCGAGCGTACCTATATCAACAAGACTTAAACTAATGAGCCTAACGCTCAGTAAGTAATATAAATAAAAACATAAACATGCTATGCAGCTTTGAAATCCGTTTTCGTTTTCTGTTTCTGTTTATGTTTTCTGTTTTTCTGTTTCTGCTTTCTTGATCTTTACTTTACTGTTCTTTTCTTTTGTTTGTGTCGGCCATTACTTACTGGACCACAAAAACCTTTATCTTTTGTTTTTGTGCCAGACATTACTTATTGGACTGCAAAAACGTCTGTTTACTTATCTTTGGTTTATGTGCCGGACTTAATCTACCGGACCACAAAAACGTCTGTTTACTTATCTTTGGTTTCTGTGCCTGACTTAACCTACCGAACCACAAAATGTCTATTTACATTTATTCTGTTTAATTCATTTATTATTCATTTTACTTTCAATGATAAAATTGATATTCCTACAACCCAAATGATGGTTGTCCGCTTCAGGTGATTAGCCCTTGAGAACACCGTATACTTAGTATGTAAGAGCATCCATTAAACCATTCTTTAAAACCATGTCTAAAAAACCATTTGCGTATCATTTGAAAACCATGATGCACGATGTCGTGAATGCAAACAGTTCAATAGGCCTCAAAACATGCTTAATCTCATTATCACTATCATTAGCTCAAAACTAATAAATATATCATTAAAAGAACCAGCATCTAATAAACACAATATCAAACATCAATATAATAGTCAGAACATGATCCCAACCTAACTTAATAATCTATGAAAGCGGTAAATAGTCAACATACAAATCTTAATTCTTGCGATGTAGGGCCCAAAGGTCAAAACACATATATATCACTTACCTCATGTCTGTAACGCGTTTCAGCACTTTCCTCTTCTTCTTAAATACCTTAAAAATCATTAAATAACCAATCAGTTAACAATCACTGATTATTAACCATATCTCAACAACTCATTAATCTTAACAGATTCTGAACTAATATTCCTCATTCATTTACTTAACGGAATATCATAGTCCAAATACACTTAATCACTTTCTCCTTCACCACTTAATCACTTAATACAATACCAACAGAATAATATATCCAAATGAAATCACCACACAAAACCCACCGATTACAATCCAAAACAAGGACCAAAACCCATAAAATAGAGTACAGATCATTTTGTCGAGAAATCAAAACAAAGACCCTAAGCAACTACATCTTTCATCCACTTTCTTTAATCCATAAGCATCAATTATTAATCAAATAATACAACATACATCAACATTTTCCTTTACTAACCATTTATGCAGTTGATAGAACAATAGCTAACCAAACAACAGAGAGCATATTCTCAACTTTATACCAATCACAACGAGTTTATAAACAAAATAACTCTTCAATATACTTCAACTTAATGGCATATTCCAATTTGATAGTGTATAGAGACAAAATCTAATGTGCAAAACTAAAACCAAGTCACAACGCACTCTTTAATCCTCTACAACTCCCACATAAAATCCACAAGTCAAGAGAAACACAGGGGTTATCTGCATGACCCACAGCCTTGAAGAATTCCAGCACTACCCTCTTCCTTCACCAGCTTCCTCCTTTTTCCCTTCAACCTCCAAAAGCACAAACTAAAACACAAAGCCAAAATGTCATCAACAGACAAAAATTTCCTCAATATCATCCAACAACACAGAGAGCTTTTCTCACCTGAAGAACCCAAGAGCAGACAACCTCTCCTTCCTCTTCTTCTTCTTCTTTTCTCCTCTGTTCTCTCGGCCTTAGCTTGCTTCAGAGAGCATTCTCACTCCCTGTCTCTTTTCCACCTCTCAAAAGCCTCTCTCGCACTCTCTGCTCTCTTTCTTCTCCAGAGCTTCACTACCTCTCTTCTTCCTCCACAAAAAAATGTACCCCATAAGCCTCATATATCCCAATACAAGCTCACCTAACACCTCTCTAATAATGCCATCTGTAAAGAGGAGGGACATGGAGAAATCACAGAAGAGATCACGCATTAGGATTTTCAATCTATCTTCTCGGGTAGCCAAAATTGTGATGAATGTCGACTAGTAGTATCAGCCGGTCCAACGCCAAACTCATTTTTCTGAAATTTTTATGGGAGTGGAGGATACTCTAGTCAACCGTAAACTCCCCATCGATGGCGATGTAAAACCTGTGAAATTTTTTTAAATAAGAAATCTCGCCATTAATATTTGAGCTAAAAAGTTTGAGTTAAATTTGAAAAAAAAAATAAATAAATAAATAAGAAACAAAGAGAAGAGGAATTAGGGCATTCCTCATTTCCCTATTTCCTCATTCGGTCGACGAGATCCCGCATGAGAGAGGGAGATCAACGAACGATCGGCGACTCCGGCGAATGACCAGCGAGCGACTCCTTCGGCGATTATAAGTCTTCTGCTAAAACTCACGCCTTGGGTTGGGTGACTGGGTTCACTATGAGGATCGGGTCGCCTGACCCGGCGGTTCTGTTAGGCCCATCTTCGGGTCGTAACAGAATTTTATGGTATCAGAGCTCAAGGTTCCGAATTCCTAAGTAGCGATCACTCAAGAATTTAATGGTGCAAAGTAAGATTTTATTTACTGTGCACAAATCAAGTTAATTAAGTGGGATTTTCTTTTCTCTGAATTTTGAAAATGCCACTAAGTAGGACATCTCGTGGTAAATTAGAAGAGTGTAGTTTTGATCTCATTGTAGCAATGATTGATAGTTGGCAGAACTTGACCAATAATAGTTTCGCACATGAATATGATTGGATAAGGATGATGTGTTTCCAAGAGTTTTTTAGAATGAAATATGTAATATCTCGATTTCCCATATTGAAGTAAGTAAGGATAATTTGGAGTAATTGGATTATTTGGATAATCGTTGAAGATAAAATATAAATTGATGGAGAAAGCGGTTAGAGTGTGCTCGGACAGTATGTGAGCAGGTTAAAAGCAAGGTAAAGTTGGAATGTATGTATTTTATTGGTAATAGATGTAATGAATGTTGAAAGGAAATGTTAGTTAATTAATAGTGTTGGATGACTGTATCTGATGTGAATAATTGTAATTCGTTGATAAAGCTGATTGATGGATGTAATAAATGATAGATCATACTGAAATTGTTTAGGATTTGATGCAGGATGTATGATTGTAGCTTTTGGGGGAGTAAATAAATAAGAGAGACTTTGCCCAAATTTTTATAAATGGGAAAAAGAAGAATAGTTAAAAGCAATTCTGAACTCGTGTTTGATGGTGTTGGAAACCCAAAGCAAGCGTAGAATTGGTTCTAGAAAATGAAGAAGAATTTTTAGGCACTCCAAATTTTGGAAATGTTTCAAGTGAAAATTATTAGTCATTACTTGGAGAAATTGACGTCCAATTGGCGGAACGTCGTGAGGTTCAGTTATGATGTCCAGTTGGTGAAGTGGAAAGATATTTTCAAGTATTTGGGGTATAGTATAGTAGTATTAGCTATCATGAGTTTATGGATAGAGCATTTCATGAGTTAACCCAGAATTAGTGGTTAGTGCCAAGATGGAAATCTCTGTTGATATTTAATACTCCTTTGGGTGTCCATAGTGGAGTAGTTGTTTTGTGCAGAGTAGTCTGCGTAGTTATCGATGATTGTATGATTTTCTGCAGATCTGATTGTTTTACCCATTTGTTAGTTCGATGTGATTTCGAGTTTGGCTTAGTTGAGGGAATAAATGGCAACTGTGGAATGTCATCTAAAGCGAGTTACTATTATTTCTAAACAAGGACAAGTCGTCGTTTATCGCAACGGTTCTAGTGCAGTGACGACCAATTCTATTTCGTGGACATGTTTGAGTAGTCGTAGTGGATTAAAGCAGTACGAGAACTTTTGGTCGATTGATGCTGAGGTTGAGATCGTTGGTCAGGATCTGGATGTCTCAGTTGTGAGAATGTTTACAGATGTGTATCCTAATGAGTTACCAGGGTTGCCTCTAGACCGTGAGATCAAGTTCTATATTGATTTAGTTCCGGGAGTTACTTTAGTTTCTATTCCTGCATATAAAATGACTCCTACAGAGCTGCATGAGTTAAGGAAGTAGTTGTATGAGTTGATAGATTAGAGATTTATTTCGGAGAGTATCTCTTCGTGAGGTACACTAGTTTTGTTTACCAAGAAAGCAGATGGTTCTTTGAGACTCTACATTGATTATCAGAAGTTGAACCAAGTTACCATTAAGAACAAGTATATGTCGCCCAGGATCGATGAGTTGTTTGATCAGCTTAGTGGATCACGGTACTTTTCCAAGATTGATTTGAGGTTCGATTATCACCAGTTGAAACTTCGGGAAGAGAATATCTCGAAGACAGCTTTCAAGACGAGATATGAGCATTTTGAGTTTCTAGTCTTATCTTTCGAGTTGACTAATACCCTAACAATTTTTATGGATTTCATGAATTGATTTTTCAAACCTTATTTAAATTGGTTCGTTGAGGTGTTTAACGATGATATTTTGATTTATTTAAGTCTCAAATATAGCATTGAGAACATCTTTAAATTGTGTTACATACTTTGAAGGATCACCAGTTATATGCCAAGATGAGTAGATGTAACTTTTGGATCTTAGAGGTTAAGTTTTTAGTGCATATTGTTTCACAAGATGGAATCTTGGTTAATGTTGCGAAGATCGAGGTAGTTGTACAGTGACAACCTATGGAAAATGTGTCAAAGATTCGTAGTTTTCTTAGTCTTGCCGGTTATTATTGGCAGTTTGTGGAAAATTTATCTTTGTTAGCAGCACCATTGATGAAGTTGATTAGAAAATGAGTACAATTTGAATGGAATGACCAATGTCATAGTGTATTTGAGGACTTGAAGAATAGATTGACGAGTGCACTTATCTTGACAGTGCTTGGTAGTGAGCAGTCTTATGCAGTTTACACGAATGTATTGGAAAATTGAACTTAGATGTTTCTTAATGCAACATGGTAAAGTGGTTGCTCAAGCATTTCGACAGTTGAAACCCCATTAGAAGAATTATTCACATAACTTGCAATTAGTTGCTATAATGTTTGTGTTAAAAATTTAGAGGAGTTATTTATATAGTTCAAACTTCCAGGTATTTTGGATTACAAAAGTTTGAAGTATCTTTTCACTTAGAAGGATTTGAATTTAAGACAACACAGGTGGATGAAATACTTGCGGAACTACGATTTTAGTCTAGAGTATCATTTGGGAAAAGTGAATATAGTAGTTGATGCCTTGAGCTGAAAGCCTCAGGGATCACTAGCTTGTTTGGTTTTGGATTAGAGGAAACGATTTATGATTGTTAGGAACTATAGTCTGTAATACTATGAGTAAGATGAAACAACTTGTGTGTATAATATGGTTGACACATTATCTTTGCTCTGGAGGACAAAGTAGTTACATCAACAAGGCGATTTGATCAAAGAGAAATTTAAACAACTTCAAAATGGATGGTAGTTGGATGCGGTGTGGGTCATCGTGGATCGTTTGACGAAATTCAATTTATTCAGGTCTAATGTTCTGTCCACTACCATTGATGAAATTGGTTTCTAATTTTTGGATTCCTATTTCTATGTAAGTTTCTGCTTCGCTAATGAGATTTGTTTGGGTTGCTGCTTGGCGTTGTTAGTTGTGACTATGATAAATTATTGTTTGATGGAAAATTATGGGGATTTTTTTTTTGAATAGTTTGTTATGCTCGATTGCAAAGAGTGTTGTGCTAAGATGATTCTAGTTCTTATTTTGGCTACAATTTCACTAGGGAAACTGTTGGGGATTCGTTGTTGTCTTTATTGATGAACTTAAGCATTTTAGTTTGGTCACTATTTGTGTTGCGGCGATTTAGTTAAGATTCGAAGAATTGCACTATTTGGACAGGGCCTAATTGTACTCTGAGTTGCTAAGGAAACTTGAAAATTTTAATATGTTCACTGTTGATTTGTTAGGACCTAAGGGGGTGATTTTTGTTGCTATTGGTTGAAGAGTATTGTTCAAGGTGATTGTGCTACAGTTTTTACAGGATAACTATTGAAAATTTGTTTCCTAATGATAAACCTCTTAAGAATCAGATATTGTTGGAATGGGGCCTTGTTCTGTTCACTGTTGGTGAAATGTTGAGGATTGGTTTTATAATTGTCTGTTTATGATGGAGAATGAGATCAATGATCTATTATTACTGTTAGTGTAAAGATTGCACATTGTTTTGACGGTCACATGATTAGGATAGATTTTCCTTTATCGAGGTTTAGACGCCTCTAGATTGAGAACATTGTTCGTCTCCATGATGTTCCATCGAGTAATGTTTCAGATTGTAATCCGAGATGTACGTCTAAGTTTTGGAGGTTCTTACAGAGAGGTTCGAGTACTCTGTCGCAAGGAAATTCCATTGGTTCATGTGCTATGGAGGAACCACACTGAGAGGGAAGCAATATGGGAAGTTAAATCCAACATGGCATGCAAGTACCCTCATCTTTTTGATATGTAGTGGCTTTATTTTAAATTTTCGGGACGAAATTTTTTTTAAGGAGGTTAAGATGTAAAACCTATGAAATTTTTTTAAATAAGAAATCTCGCCATTAATATTTGAGATAGAAAGTTCGAGGTTAAATTTGAAAAAATAAAAATAAAAATAAATAAGAAAAAAAGAGAAGAGGAATTAGGGCATTCCTCTTCTCTCTGTTTCCTCATTCGGTCAACAAGATCCCGCCCGAGAGAGGAAGATCGACGAACGATCAGCGTCTCCGGCGAATGACCAGCGAGCGACTCCTTCGGCGACGGCGTCTGACTGAGACGAACCGTCGATTGTGGGCGATAAAAGACGGCAGCGAGCAGGAGTCCGGCTGAGGCGACGCCAGCTGAGAGCAAACTGACGTTTCCCGGCAGCTTCCGAGCGACGGCACAGCGACGACGTCGGCCTGAACGGTCGACTTCCGAGCAAGCGAAGAACGACATCGATGGCGCCAAGCTTTCGATCTCGAGTGACACTGGCGACAAAACAGCTCAACCCGAGCGTGTTCCTCTGATTCCAGCGAGCGTCGATCTTGGGTCTGCGACGACAGCTCCGAGGCCGAGCCGTTTTCCTATTCCGACGACGAACAGACTCTGATATATTCGGTGGGTGAGATTTTTATTCGATCTGAGTTTTACTCCGATGTTAAGTTTATTTTTGAGAGGCTGTTGGTTGATCTATGTTGTGGGTTTACAGTGAACGAATCAAAGGATTCCGGAGAGACAACTCCGGCGACGGCAGCGCTGGATCCGATTCCGGCGAGTAAACAGAACACGATTCTATTCTGTTCCATTGGGTGAGCGATTTTCATTAAGCCTTTGACTCAATAATGGGTTTTAGAATTTGGTTCTGTTTTGGTTGTTGGAAATTTTGGTGGGGACCGTGGATGTATAAATTGCTACTGTCTGATTTCTGTTTTTGGATGAGTAGTGCAGTGTTATTTTGGTCTGTTGAGTGTGGATGTTTAGTTGAATTCTTACTTCGGTAATGGAAATCAATTTGGACCTGTTTCGTTGTTGGATTGAGTGATTTCTGCACACTAGTTATTTTGATGAGATGATGTCAAAGAGAAATGTTGCTATCTGAATTTAATTGTGCTAAAGTTTCTGGAACTTGGCATTTTATTGATTAATATCCAACTCAGTTCGTTGCTACTTCTTGAGATTAGAGATTTGTGCTTGGCTTGCTAAAATTAATTTTTATGATCATGGATAAATTCAAAGAACTTGCTCTAAGGATATGTGCTCTCCGTTTTATTGTTGGGTGTGATTATTTAAGCTTAAAATTTCAATAATGGATTTAAGAGGTGTTGTTGTTGATTAGATTCGTCTTTTGTGAACTTGAAGATTCTAACTTGGTTTGTTTGATATATTGAATAATGGATATCAATTATAGTTGGAGATAAATATTGAGGATGTTGTTGCTGTTGCAACAATGCATTGGGTTGAGTTCTATTATAGTTATTCATGTGATGGAGTTGATCCTATTTAAGTTTGAGAAATATTCTGTAACATTGTTAACTATTCAAGTGTTGCATAATATGTTAAGGATTGGGTGTTGTTCGGATGATGATCTGTAAGTTTGTCGAGTGATACGATTTAAGACTTTTGTTGGAATTAGATGAGTTGTTACATGTCGGTTGGGCTCATATTCTTGGTAAAGGGCCTTTCGTTTATTTTATTGGAATTAATTTATAAATTCCCACGATTATATATTTGTCAGGCTTGGACAATTTCGGCGAGTGTGCCACAATTTCCGAGGAGGCAGTTGCTCCGCTTAATATGCCGAAAAGGTTGGGATTTCTATACCTCTTGCATTATATTGCATTGTATCCCGTTTTCAAAAATAATTATTTTGTGGAATACCACACTTGAAAAATGACGGGGACTGTTCGACAACATGTCCGTTTTTATTAATAGTATGTTTTCTCAAGTTTAATTTCGTACATGGTTTGAGATTTATTGTGCACATGTTGAGGGATGGATCCGCTATCCCCTTTGATACCTTCTGCTGTGTGAAGGTTGATTGTTTGACGTGCGAAAAATATAGGTGGGGCATTGGTGACGTGTCCTCAGGTTGAAACTCCTGAAAGTCGTAAATCTCGTATAGGAGAGTGATGATGTCTCCTTGGGTTGCAAGCCCCTAAACCTAGCCAGGATTTGTCCCACGGATCAGACGGTTGTCAATCGCTGAGACTTGTTTATCTTAAATCCACATATAGCGAGTAACTGTATCCGTTTTATTTGATTATACGATTATACGATTATACGAGTTGTGTCGTGCAGCCAGGTGCGCCGGCAACTCGGGTGACGTACGGAATTTTCGGATCGTCGTCATTATTCCTGCCTCATAAGGTGTTGTCATCGACGAGTGACCACCTCTTCTATTTTGTGTGGCGGGTGAGTTCATGAGTGACCACCCCTTTTCACTGATGACGTTTTCAATTTGGAAAACGATGATGGCCTATTTTATGAGGTATAGCTATTTATGTATACAACGAGTTTTCGATTAAAAGCCTCATCGATGGCCATGGGCCAATTTGATAAAATGATAAAAAGTTTTGAAGTGATTTAAAATTCATGTACGGATAAAAGAGAAACATAACCCTGTTTTCGAAAATATAGAAAAACCAGTTTTGCATGAGGTGCATCTAGTATAGCTATACTTTACTGAGTTAGTTACTCATCCCAAACGACTCCTCCCAAAAACTACAAGTAAATGCAAGAGCAGCTAAGGATTTAGATCAGAAGTGTTCTTTTATTTCCCTTGAGCGATTATTATCATTTGGTGATGATATTTATATTTTGGATATGTAAACCTTAAATACAATTGGTTTGGATTTATTGCACAGTACTTGGATTAGATTTTAATTTATGCACCGTCACTTTCTCGTGATCCCTACTTGGACCTAGGCCCATACTTTTTGGGCTGAACTAAATATTACAAGTCTTTCGCTAAAATTCACGCCTTGGGCTGGGTGATTGGGTTCTCTATGAGGATCGGGTCGCCTGACCCGACGGTTCTATTAAGCCCGTCTTCGGGTCGTGACAGGGCGATCAACCGCTACAACGTTTCAAATGGATTCTCGCACATGTCAACCAATAATTCCAGGTCGATAGCCCCAAGTGACCGATCCAACACTGAAAACTCATCTTCCGATTGAATACTCTTGACCGCACCATCAACCAAATCCGCTTTCACGCCATTGCCTTATTCTTTATCATTTATACTTTAAACCCTTATCCTTATTATTAATGATTTGAGCATATTTTTTCCCTTGATCACACCTATAAAATAAGTAGAATCTTCATGCTCGATTTTAATTGGTGGGAATTTGTGGCACATCAAGTTCATATAAGATTGATTGGATTGAAAAATGGTAATTATGTATATATTGTATAATATATAATAAATTGGAAGAAAATATAAATAGAATAAACGACAAACCTAGGGCTATATTGGCAAATAATTCATGAAGAGAAAAAAATATTGTAGATGGTAAGGTTAAAGACTACTGGTCATGTAGTATTTTGGCATGAATTCCTTAATGCCATCCAGATTGCCTCAGAAGGAAATAATAGTAAATATTGTAAGGGATATAACATCCATAATAATAGTCAACTTTATGAATTGTATCAAACGTGCACAAACTATTATCTCTGGTCCAGATGAAACATGTCAAGTATCTGAGTCAAGGCACACAACAACTACCTATTCATGCAAATACACACACACATGCACACACACATAAAGAAGGGAGTACATACAAGTAAGAAACAGGGGGAAAATTGTATGTTCACTAGTCTAGACCAGTGTTAGATTTTATTGGTATCAGATGATTACTAACATGTAGAATATTTTTAAGATTCTGAAAGAAGACAACATAAGGATTTGGAGACAAAAGTTTCACTAATTTTTTGGTTGTCTCTTCTTGCAACCAATCAGTTAGATTGTAATCTATGTTAAATTTGCAATTCAGTATCATAAAAGTATAGTTGCAAACAAATTGCTCTGCTGATGAAAATAGATCAGTTAAGAAGTGATAAACTTGGCCTTGAGCATGAAAGATATAACGAAAGTATTGTAATAGGTGCGAACGAAAGTTAAAAACTTGAATCTCTCTTTTGTCCTTCCGGTAGTATGAACTATTTGTCTTGATGCGCAACAAAAGCCCATTGACTCAAGGTAGACTCTTTCTGCTTTACAAAATAGACAATCATTGACTGGTGGGAGGATAAATGGGGTCCATGGAGGTTGAAGATGACTATGTATATGAATAGAGGGACTACTACATGGTACTGTAACAATTGGAAAACAACCCGTAAGATTATTAGAATATCATCATCATAATTGTATCCATATGTAAAAAGTCATTCAAGGAAAGATGTTTGACTAATTGCAGAATAACTAATTATGAGAATCTGGTCTTGTAACATCTATTATATACTAACACTGATAACATTTAAGAAAATACCACCGTGCCTGAGTCTTCTCCTACGCAATCTATATAGCTCTCTTTGTCCATTGCATATAGCTGCTCTCCTTTCAGGTGGTGTCTCGAATACCAAGAACATCGTCCAGCCATCAAATGGGATATGACTTCTTCAAAACTGCAAACACAAACTCTCCTAACCAAGTATAAAAGAGAAATATACTACATCAATTCAAGTGCAGTAATTGTAAGAATGAGTTCGGCATCTGCTCCAAAAATGACAGCTCTAACCTTGCCAGTGGAATCCGAAAGCTCTACCTCTACTGAACATCTATATACAGAAAGAAATTTTTAAATGTGGGTCACTAGAAATTGAAAGAGACTTATGTTCAATGAGGTTTTTACCTTGGAACCATTTGAGCATTAGGGGCTTCACAAATATCACATTTAAAAACTTTCACTACTCAAAGCATTTAGTACAGGAAGAGTTAGAAAATTGTTGTGCGATATTTGTGACATTAAGAAATGCTCGAACCCAAACTTGATTTATCTTCAAGGGAGGAAAAATATTAGCTTAGCAAACAAGGGAGTTGATAAGTAAGCTGAAACATATACTCATGGAACCAACAAATTCATACATCTAAGTCAGTCTGACAGCTTCAAGCCTGTAGAAAATACAAAAATTTGTACATATTGAGAATGTAAATTATCAGTTGCAAAAATATTCCCAATGCATGAACTTGGCCTGAATCAACTATTAGTATTTCTCGTATGAGAAGAGATTCTCCCTTGGAGATAACATTTATGGGACAACAGACAATATAGCAATAGCCGTTACCTCTAAAAAGAAGACATTCAAATGTGTGTTAGCAACAGAAGACAACAAACTCACCAACCAAGTGACGACAGCCACCTTCAGGAGTTATCTTATGTTGGGAAGGCACAAACCCAATATCTGCAATGGGGACTTCCTCAACCAAAGTTCTTTAATTTATGAGCCACTGATATTTATGTTCCCCGATCCAAAATTCTTCCTTAGTCTGTTTCACAACGGCATTGGTTAGATAGTAGTGCTTTCCTATATCAAGAGTCTTTTGAAACATATCATTACTTGTAACAAACAATGTGGCATGGACCAGGGTACCTTGAAAAAGAAAGGATTATAATACATACTTACACAAATGAGAGAAGCAATCTATTTGAAATTGAATGCATGCCATTGAGAATACCAAAATGAGTTTCTAATATTTGGTAGGACTTGAATAGCCAATTCTGACCACAGACTTTCACAAGACATATCCTCAACAGTCCACTCGTAAGGCATGTGAGGTACAATCCCAGAAATTTGTTTACGTGGCATATTTAGAAACACATAATGAAAAAGTCAAATATATGTATAATATAAATAAATCTCTAAAAAGGAGAATTTAAAATAAGGCTAATAGAAGAAGCAATCACCATGGAAAGCATACTTCCTGTACAGTGAATACATGACAAAAACAACAAAACATAGCATATATTTTCTATGGCAAAATACTATAAACAATACATACAAAAAGAAGACCAAAAAACAACAAAATACACCAATTTTCTATAGTGACACATTATGAACTGTCATGACCAGAAGGTGGGCCTAGACAAAAACATTGAGTCGAACAACTCGATTCTCAAAGACGATCAAATTGCCCAGCCTAAGGTTCAGTTTACAGCACAAGACTTAAACATAGATTAAGTCCTAAGGCAAACGAAATGAGCTATAATACACACAACAATCACATAAAAAAAAGATAGTGCAACATACAACTAAATCCAAGGAGTGTTGTGCATGAATAAAATCCTAAATACCCAACATCACACAATTTAAATACAATTCCAAAAAGAAAAGTCATCACCAAGGAATGAAAATAAATCACTCAAGGAAAATCAAAGAAATGAAAGCTTCATTCCAAGTACTACTCCTGACTACTTCAATTCTTACCTATGAATGAGGGAGTCGTTTGGGGTGAGTGACTAACTCAATAAAAAACTTATACTATATGTAATGCATGATAAAATTGATTTAATCATTTCATTTTAAGACCATGATGAGTTTAGTATGTCATCCATGAGTATCAAATCATTTGAAAACTCTTTTATCATTTTAACAAACATGTTCCACGAGCCATCGATCAAACAATATTTAAAACTTTACTGTATACATAGACAACTATAGCAAAATAAGCCTCATAGCTTTTCTGTTTTAAAAACACTCAGTTGAAAAGGAATGAGATAATTGTTCTCACTTTGAGAATCTATAAGTCATAATCTGTGCTTAAATGGTGGTAACTGGAACCGGTCATGACAGTTACAAAACTAAATAAAAATGTATTTATTTTTGCTATTTATTCAAAATATGAGAAGATTGGTAAAAAATTGTAAAGTAATTTCTACATTTTTGCCAAAAAATAAAATTTAAATCTTTATATTTTGATGCACCAACCAAAAGGAAAGTTTGCAATTTAATATACAGTTTCTCGACAGATTTCTTGAGTCAAATTAAAGACGTAATAACTTTGTCAATTGAAAACGTCTTCACATGAATTGTGGATAGCATCACTTGTTATATGTGAGGAAGCTTGTAACGACCCAGATTTTCGTAAATCGTTAAAATACATAAGAAATTTGAAATTTTCTTTTTTAAAAGCAAAATATATCAGAGTGCGTCTAACCAGATCGCTATTGACTCTTTATTTAAACTCGTTATAAAAACAAATTGATAAAATGTGTGGAAGCGTTATAAAATAAATCCTTGTAAAACATGGCGGAAGCGTAAATGAATAATTTAAAGAATAAACTAAGCAATAGAATACAACATAATAAAACTTATGTGATTACAACCATTTGTCCTTTTTCTCTTTAGCCTGGCCAGCCGTGATCTCACTCGTGCAAATCCTTCATCTCTGCTTTAGATTATCTCTTGGTTATCTGTTCGTCATTTGTACCTACACCACAAGTAAAACGTGAGCCTAATGGCTCAGTAAGGAAAATGGTTAATACAATTATGCTTATGACTCTCTTTAGTTCTTTTGGAATGGGGGCCACCCAAACCAATTTTTCATTACGTTCATTCGTTTGTTCGTTTGTTCGTTTGTTCGTTCATTACTCGTACTTCGAGCTGGAGATTGGAGGGGTCTTAGGGAATGAAATAGTTAACCGGTCTAACCTTTTACTTACAACTAGGTCCCCGTTCCCGTCAAGGTAGGGGGCTTTGCCTAGCCGCGGACTAGTTCCGCTACCCATCAGCCCCCCAACTCCCTTTTCTTTTCCTTTCAGGCGTATCCCGCCCTCGAGGCTGTTTTCTTAGTGATAGATGTATCTCGTCCATCCTGACCGTTCTTTTCCCTTCTGGCGTATCTCGCCCTCCGGGCTTTATTCCAGTAATATACGTATCTCGTCCACCCTAAATGTTTTCTGCTTCCTTATTCCTTAACATTTTTCCTCACTCATGCATGTGTGAGTACCACCCCCATGTGGCACTCCCTACGTGTTTCTATTAACATGATGCATGCTCATACATTCTCAACTTAGCATGATGCATGATGTTTCACAATATAACATTCATGGAAATTGAAGTGCACATTTAAAAGTAACTGTAAATAACAGGAATTGAAAGCGCATAAGATGAATAACGGAAATAAGCACACACAGAGAACAGTCATAATATTGAATTGTAAACAACGAAGCACAGAAGGAGAATTCAAAGCATTCTAAGTATCTTAATTGGTCTCCTAGTCATTTTACATGCTTCCTACATTCATTATTCTAGGTGATCATTCTAATCAGTTATCCAAGTAATTCACCATGCTTTGTTTAACATAATTTATCATGCTAAGGACATGTGATCGAAATCGAGATTATAAGCAATACCAAGGAGACAATAACAAAAGCAATTATAAACATACATTCACATAATAAAAGAGATCCTTGAGACATGTTATCTTAATTAGTTACATGCTCAAGTTTAACTAGTTTATTAACAATGTTACCATTATTAGTTTAGTTATCTAACATGCTTAAGTTAACTAATTATCTTAGTTGATTAACATGCCACTGAAACACAAACGAATTAACAAACTTAGTTAAATGCATGCTTGAATTACAAATCAAAATACATATAATTAACATGAGTTAATTAATGACTTAATTAAAACTAGTTACTTATACATGCTCAGGTGTAGTTCATTGCTCTAATTGTTTAACATGCTCAATCAATTACTTTAATTAGGTTTGCTAATTCATTAACATGCTCAGGGCTCACTTAGCATAATATTTGTCTACTTGGTTAATCAAACATCCTAGTTAAGCATTTACTACAACTAGATAGGGAGCATGCTCGCATATTGATTATTCTAATCAATTATTCTAATTAAGTAAATTAACATGCTCTTACAATATTCTAATCAATTATATGCTCAAGTAAATTAAACATGCTAGTTAAGTACCTATTAAACATGCTAATAAATAAATGGCAATTCAAATGGTTTACAGGTTTGGACTACTAATTGAATTACATGCTCAATTGATTATTATTTAACATGCTTAATAATTGATGAACATTTAGCTAAGTGGCAGAACAATAACAGAGGAAATGATCGCATTATAAACATTTAGCAACAACATAAGAACCCTTAGCTCATTTCCGGACTTTTCATACTCATTCATACCCATTGACCATTCACGTTTTCAACATTATCACCATCTATCACTAGAAATTATGGAACTCATATGCAGTCAAGGAAATCATTTACAGCAAATTTTAGCAGTATTTATATATATAATGGCAGGAACTGTCACTCAAAGAGAAGAAACACTAGTACAGAGAACAACCAACGATCAACAAGGGACTAACATAGAACTATCCATATGTTGCAGAGTGCTAATAAATCTAGACTATCATGAAGAAAACACTCAATCATGGTGTTAATAATAAGGGAAACATTCAACATGATAAAACATTCAAAGCACAGAACTATCAAGTAATATCACAGAACTACAGTAAGCTACATAACACATCACGTAAACTCACGCACTCTACTTATAGTGTAGGGCCTCCAAATGGCCAAGATACACCCATTTTCCTTACCTCAAACTTTATCGCGCGTTCGCACTTCGCCGTTATTCCTCTTCTTCTTTTTAATACCTTCACAAATACCTTCACAATTTAATACCAATTATCAATATTTCCTAATCTTATCAAAGCAGCAACTTTCCATAACATCACACAGCATGCTTTCAACACCCAACACAACTATGCAGTAGGACAAAATCCATCATACTCATACATTGAAAATAAATGATAGACCAACAACTCAAGTCCAACCACTAGTACCAATTCAATATATCAGTACTCAAACAAGTCCAACCTCCAACGATATTTCACAACCCACTACGCAAGTAACTAACAGAGGTATTAATCATCTAAAATCCATCCAGAACATTAATATAAGTGTATTTGCAGATCAACAATAGTTAGAAGGCCCCATAACCTTGCATCCAATTAACAACATACTAACATGGCTCAATACTAGGAAACATAGTCCATCTCTTCAACCTATATCTTTTCTTCAACTTAAATCTCCTTATAAAATTAATATAAAACTAGGAAGCATCCCCATATATCTTCATCACCACTCAACAGAAACCACCCTGAACAACGTCACTAGACAGGTGCATATTTTTCACACTGACAACCATTGATGCATAACCCCTGAAACAGAGGAGGAAGTCCATACCTGGAATTCACCCATCACTACTCTCGGCTATCCAGCAGTCCAACTCCAGAGAGTTCCATCTCCAACCAAGTCACAGCAGTTCATCAACACCACAACGAAACCAATAAGTAGCAACTAATAAAAGTGGCATCCGATCAACAGGGCACCAAACTCAAAGGAACAAAGAAGGTTTACTTGAAGGAACACAGAGACCCGAGAGCTCACAGTCCAACCATCTCCTTCTCTGGACTTCAACTCATCTCCCCACTCCTCTGTCATCCTCTCTGCCGTTTCTCCTCTTTGTCTCTTTTATCCTCCAGCCACCGACAACCACTCCAGCAGCTTTATAAATTGTGTTCCCCACGCTGTGATTCCAGGCTGGAAAGGTTGTTTGCATAGAAGACAACAATCTCAACCAAACCGGGCAGACCGGTTTGGTTTGCCAACACACTCAGCCGAAGTCCCCTGGCCACCACAAGGAAGCCACTGCCGATGGGAAATCGGCGATTCATCTTTCGAATCACGACTCCAGACCTCAACCAATCGACAGAACAACAAAGAAGGAGAGAAACACAACCTCGAATTGTCGCTGGAAGTTGCTCCTATGGAATCCCCAATTATGAGCCCTAACCGTGAAAGCCATTCCACCTCGCCTGGACGTCACGCACGCCATCACGCAGCGTCGTACAACTATCTCGAGCTTGCCTGTCGTCGTTCACCCTCGCTCCAGATTTCCCTTCTCCCTTGTCGCCTATCTCTTTATCTCGTCTCTCTCATTGGGCTTCTCCCTTCCTCGTCGGCTCTCTTTCGCAAAGAAAGGCCGAAGGCCATTTCTTTGTCCTTTGGCAAAATCGGGTGTGTGAACCGGTTCATACACTCCACATTTCTTCCACAATCTACTTTAACCTAATAACTAATTAAACCCCAACAATTAAATCTTAATTAATCCAACTTATTTAATCCTCTTACAATTTAATCCCCAATAATTTAGCCCCTCTTAAATTTCTCTTTCTAATTCCTCCCCTCTCCCGCCACCACCCCCCAATCCTTTTTTGTAACCTTAATTAATTAATATTAAAAGAAGCACATATTTTAAGTGTTGAATATTAGTATCACATATTAACCGACCCAATTTGTAACTCCCGACTTAGTCCCAATATCGTTAAAAGATTATTAGAGGTCTAATTTAAATTTCTTAATTTCATTTCTTAAATCGATTTCCATCAATTAAACCTCCAATAAATGCTCTTAAATTATAACTGAACGGTTGCGTCATTGGTAATACCCTGATAAATATCCGAAAAATTCAAACACCCCTAATTAATTTTGAATTATTCTGAACAAATTCCAATATAAAATTTCGGGGTATTACAAAGCATCCCCAAAATTTCATGGCGAAATTCGCTTGGACAGGAGAGATATGAAAGCAAATATGGCAACTCCTCAGATGAGGCGTCCACTCGGCCAAGAATTAGGTCAAACGTCAGACAAGTGTACCTCGATTGATACAAGAATTATTACTATGATTTTTGGATCACTTCTTGACCTATGAGTAAAAAAGAGGCCCTCCAAAAATTACCATCAAAATCGATGGAATGAGTGAGATATGATGGAAGAGGTACAAGTTGGTCCAAATATGCACTACTTATGAACCTTTTGACTTCAATGACATCCCTTCGATGGAAAATACTCTAACTTGAGTTTCTTGTAAGTTTCTATGCCTTTGCTAAATATTCTTTCTCAATGTCATAAGGAAGAGAAATGGGTAGTAGTAAGAGATATCACATAAACTTACAAAAGATGAATTAATGGACAACACATAAGCTTAATCAAATGTAACTCACCAAAAAAGATGCGACTATGGAGAAATCTTCACAATTTCGAACAATAGTTCTATTATCTGAATCAACTTCCTAGGGCAGTCTTAAGAGAGAGCTTAAATACTCCCTCAAAAATTAGGGTTTAGAGTTCACCACAAAAAAGTTACAAAATTACCTTCACGGCAGCATATACTCAGCTAGACATGCCCTAACCTAATGACACCAATACTTAATTATTAAAATTAATTATAAAATAAGTAAATAAATCATACATGATTTACTAGTTCATCCTTTAGGCCCATCTTCAAATGGATTTGGGCTTCAATTCTAGTTAACACAGAATGAGCTTCTTTGGTAGAAACAAAGTTCTCTCTTCAGGGAGCTTTTGGCATGACAAACGTACTCCAAATTTAACAAAACACTCCATTCTAGAAAGCTTAAGATGTTAGCTACAATTTTTATGAAGTACACTTTAAGATATGAGATTTTTAGGACTAACAAATTAACCAAGAAGTTGTCAAAGGTCAGACCACCGACAATTTTGGAACGTCTAACAAATCTTTAAAACTTGTGCTTGATTTTTCACCTATGCTTGATCCGGAATAACTCCAAGCTATATTTAAATGTTTGATAGATGTGTTTATTACTTTTAATGCATTTTCTCCATGATCACCTACAAATGAAACATTGAAATTATCATTAAAAAATCTCCTCCCTTAATTGTGATTAGAGGCAATACGTGGCACATCATTTTTTATGACTACTTTTAATTTGGTTATCATATTTCCAATTTTCTCATTAAAACTTTATAATTTGACTTTCATTTTTAAATAATCATCTCATCAATTTTTTCAATCACTTTAAAATAATATTCTATGTGACATTTATACCTACTTCAAAATATCTATAACAACAAAAACATAATAACAGTGAGGTTTAAAAAGACAGAGAGTTAGAAGAACTTTGAGAGTAAGAAGACGATTGTAACTAACTTTTGGAGAGAAGGAAATGTGTATATTCTTTGTAGTATAATAGTTTTTACACTGTTATAAATATATACACACTGTACACTGTTGCTAGCCACATGTGGCTTCGTATTATAGGTAAAAGTTATAATAAAAAAGTTGTTATTTGTTTACACCAATTACAGAGGCTTTATATTTTTTATTGTTGAGAATTGAATACGAAAACGAAAAAAGAAAAATTGCAGAAATAGAGACACTAAGATTTACGTGAAAAACCCTTACTAGAAAAAATCACATGCAGAAGAGAAATTCACTATTAGAAAATCAAGGTACAACAAGTTTTACGACTCAACCATTAATATATAGAGAAAATAGAAAACTCTAATATTGGATACGGGTTCGACCAGACCCAACTAGAATTTGGGTTACAGTGAACTCTAACAATCTCCACTTTGACACGAATTCTACATGAGAGATTCAATGTAGACTTCTCGGCCTACCCTAAAACAAATCCAGAACACTGAACTCTAACAATCTTCATCTTCAAAGAAATTCCAATGTAAGACAAACTAATCTACAAAACTCTAACGAAAAATAATCTCCTCTTCCACAAAAGCTCTTGCATGGCCAACTCAACAATTTATACCAATCAAGTTTAAGCATGACTTAAACTTGAGAGACACACTCAGGAAGAAATTATATCTCCTCTATAGTACCACCAAATTATCAGAGTTGTTGTAATGAACTGCACTTAAATATGTAGAAGACTCCCCAGTAGAATTAATACCCTTGAACATACTCAAATACATAACCCACTAATGTAGTTTCACCATATCGTCGTGGAGCTTTACCCTTTCTCTTGATTCTATCTTTGATGATACTACTCTGATATGAAATTAAAACTTAAACTGGTGATGAAGTGGTGACTACATCACCGTGAACATCTGTAATAAGCTGACATATCAGCGCTGATGTATATTCAGATCTCAACTTGAACTTAACCTGAGAAGTTGATTTCTTCTGATTCTTCTTAAAAAAACCTTTAGAAGGTAAATTCACAAACTTTGCAACCTTATTATCCGTTATTGTAGAACCCTGTAACACGTACAAATTTGCAAACCTTCTGTGTCTTTTTAACATGATGAGAGCACCCTACTAATCTTCATAGCTCCACCTACAATGCAGAACTTATACCCTTTCGAATCCAGAGTACTCAACGAGATTAGATTTTTTTTTCAAACCAGGAACATGTCGTACATTACCTGATCTCCTTACAACTCCATCAAACATTCTGATTTTGACAGTACCAATACCAGTTATCTTGCAAGGTGTGTTATTACCATTAACACAACACCTTTTGAAATGGTCTCATATGTCTAAGATCACTCCCAATTGTAACACATATGAAACAAACAAGTTGAATTCAGAATTCAATGCTTGTTTGGCTTTGAGTTTCCCTCTGACACAACTAAAAGATCTTCATCACTATAGTCTTCTTCTTCTGCAACAACAATTTCATCGGATGTAATCATTTGTTTTCCCTTCTCAGCAGTTCTCTTTATTAGATTATGCAATTTACGACACTCAGATTTAATGTGCCTCTTCTTCTGACAAAAGTAACAAGTTCTATCACGGTTCTTTGACTTTGATCTGTCATTCGAATTCTAAACATTATCAATGCCTTTGTTGTTTGACTCTCTTGTTCAACCTCGAACGACGAATCTGTCACCTCGAGACTCAGATCCAATAATAATCTACTTCATCTTTTGCTTTGATAATAAAAAACCATAAACCTCTTCTAGAGTTAGACTTTCACCACTGTATAAAATCATATCTTTGAAAGTACCATATAAAGCAAGTAACGAGCATAGCACAATCAACCATAAATTCTTCTCATCGTACTTGCATTCTATAGTCTCCAAATATGAAACTAACTCCTTGAATGCGGTCAAATGTTTTTCAATAAAACCTCCTTCCATCAACTGATGAAAATAAAGTCATTGCTTCAAATGCAACTTGCTAGTTAGAGTTTTCCTCCTACACAGCTGCTCCAATTCAAACCATAACTCAACAGCAAATTTCTCGTTCAAAACATCCTACAAATTTGATTTGACAAATGCAGACGTATCAAATATAAGGATTTTTTATCATTTTGAAGTTTCTCCTCTTCACTCCATGACGTGGGCATTTTATCGAGACATAACAATGCATCGTCTAAATCCATCTATGCGAGAACATCTCGCATCTTCACCTACCATAACTAAAATCTCGTATTTTGATCCAACAACGAAATATCATATTTCATGGAAGACATCTCTCCAAAAAATTCATAATTTACTCAAACTATTTGACAAAATATCCGAGCACAAAATTTGACCCAAAGACTTTAGAAATCCAATATCCCAAACAAAATCAACACCCAAAAAATTTCAGAACAAATTTCCCAAAAATTAAACCATGGATTTTCAACTAAAAATTTGAAGATTTTTCCTAAAAAAAAACTGTTCATCAATTGTCTTTTGCTATTCGGCAGAGGATAGAATGAATGGACAAGGGGCAGAAGTGGTTCGTTAGCTATGCGGCTTGGCAAAGGCTGCTTCGTGGGCTACTCTTTCTCGGTGACCGACGATGATGGCTCAACGAGGAAATTTCCTTATTAATTGGAGAAGAATGATAGCAAGAGAGTCTTACACTCTTCAATGATGACAGAAAAATGGAGTTGTTGCTTTCATGGGTCCCTGTTCGTGATGGCTGAGGTGACACAGACTGATCCTCCTGATCTGTACGGTAGAGTGTTGGTTCTCTCTTCATGAGAGGAAAAAGAAGATGAAGAGGAGAATTTGTAATTCTCCTTCACAGCCACCCACATGGAATTAGCAAGCAGCCCTTGTGTTTCTCCTTCAGCAAGAAGCTTCTTCAGCAATTTTCAGCCACCTACATGTGTTTTGTTTTTCTCATTCAGCAATCTTTCTTTTGTCCATTTATGGGAAATCCTCTCTATAAATAGAGAGGATTTCCATGAAGAGGAGCATCCCATCCCAACATCTATCAGCAAAAGAAGAGGGAGAGAGAGAGGAGAGAAAAAGAGAGGATTTTTTTAGGGAGAGAAAGAAAGAGTGAGGGAGAAATAGGTGAAGTGTAATTGTGCACTAGAAATTTAAGAGTTGTGTTTTTTTTCTCTTAGTGAATATTTTCTAGGTTCTACAAAAATATTGTAAATCCTATTTTTCATAGTGAGATCTTTCTAGACTCAGTCCCCATGGTTTTTTCCTGATTTAAGTTTCCACGTAAAATTCTCGGTGTCTATTTTCGCTGGTATTTCTCTTACTTCTTGTGGGAAATTAATTATTGATATTTTTGGGATCGCATCTGCTATTATTGTTTCTTTTGATTCTCCATATCATCTGTATTTTTCCCAACAAGTGGTATCAGAGCTTGGTTATTATAGCGAGAAGAATTAAGATCCAGAAATTCAATAGTAATAATTTCTCATTGTAGAAATTAAAAAAAAAAGGCATTATTGTTGAAAGATGGTTGTGTTATGGCCATCAGTGAAAGACCGACTATTGTTGAAGATGATAAATGGATGAAAGCAGATGAGGATGCTATCGCCAATTTGCATCTTGCTTAGGAGATGAAATTTTGTCAAGTGTCTCAGAAATGATAACGGCCAAATCTGAGATACATTGACAAAGTTGTATGAGACAAAGTCGTTGCATACAAAACTTTGCTTAAAAAGAAAATTATATACTCTTCGGATGTCAGAGTCAACATCGGTGACAGACCACATCAATACTCTCAACACGTTATTTTCTCAACTCATGGCAATGAAGCACAAAATTGATGACAATGAACGTGCAGAACTTTTTCTTCAAAGTTTGCATGATTCGTCTGATCACCTCATTATAAATTTGGCCAATGGTGCTGTAAAGTCAACATTGGTGTTCAAAGATGTTGCAGCTGCAATTCTTCAAGAAGAAAGTAGACGGAAAAACAAAGAACACTCTTCTGTTGAGGCCTTAACTGTAATGCGAGGGAGATCAAGTGAACGTGGAGCTTCTAGAGCCAATGCGTTGGGGCGATCAAAATCAAGAATTAAAAAGGGCATCAAATGCTATAACTATGGTAAAATGGGCCACATGAAAAAGGATTACTAGAAACTGAAAAAGGAACAAGGCACAGAGAGTGCCAAAATTGAGACGAATAGTACAACTGCAACTGCCTCTAATGGTGAAGATGTAATTATATGTGAAGATGTTGTCAACCTCATGACCCATGAATCATGTTGGGTGTGTGAATCCGGTGCATCTTATCATGTTACCTCAAAGGCGGAATATTTTACATCTTATACCAGTGGCGATTTCGGCATCGTTAAAATCGGAAACAATCAAGTTTCCAAAATAGTTGGAAAAGGCGACATCTATATCCAGACTAACACGGGCCTAGAGTTGGTGCTTAGAGATGTCAGACATGTTCCAGAGATTAGGCTAAATCTAATATCAATTGGCGCTCTTGACAATGCCGGGTACAAGAGCGAATTTGCTGGAGGTAAATGGAAGCTCAACAAAGGCTCGCTAGTTGTAGCAGGAGCGAACAAAGAAGCTAGTTTGTATGTGACTCAAGTGACTGTGAAAGAAGTATCAGTAAATATTGTTCAAGATAACTCATCCATGGAGTTATGGCACAAATAGCTCGGTCACATGAGCGAGAAAGGACTTCAATTGCTTGGCAAGAGAACAAGTTTGTTACATCTCAGACATGAAGCTTTGCCAAGTTGTACTCATTGTTTGGTAGGAAAACAACACAGAGTTTCCTTTCAAAAGGTTCATGCATTGAGGAAACCAAATGTGTTAGAAGTCATATATTCAGATGTCTGCGGTCCCATGTCAATGAAAACGTTAGGCAGTGCCCAATATATGGTCACATTCATTGATGATCATTCAAGGAAAGTTTGGGCTTATGCACTCAAGTCAAAAGATGAGGTGTTTAGCGTTATCAAACAGTTTCATGCTCTCATAGAGCAAGAAACTGGAAAGAAGTTGAAATGCATTCGCACAGACAATGGTGGCGAATACATGGGATCCTTTGATGAATATTGCAAGATGCACGGTATCAGACACAAAAGATTAGTTCCAAAGACTCCACAACAAAATGGTGTTGCAGAAAGAATGAACAGAACAATCGTTGAGAAGATAAGGTGTATGTTATCATCACATTCAAAACTTCCCAAAATATTCTGGGGAGAAGCAATGAAAACTAAAATAAAAGTTATCAACTTGTCACCATCATCACCATTGAGTGGAGAAGTACCAAATAGATTATGGACTGGAAAAGATGTATCTTATAAGCATCTAAAGGTGTTTAGATGCAGCGCGTTCATCCATATTCCTAAAGATGAGAGGTCCAAGCTAGATAGCAAAACAAAAGAATCCATATTTCTCAGATATGGAAGTAATACATTCGAATATAGGCTTTGGGATTCGGTTGACAAGAACATTGTCAGAAGCCGAGATGTTGTTTTCTTTGAGGATCAGACCATTGAAGACTTAAAGAAAGATGTCAAAATCACTAATGAGCATCTAGTAAGAGTTATTCCTGTAAAATAAACTTTTGACGGGGGAGATGCTGGAGAATCTAGTGATTAAGCAACTGATAGAGTTGACCAAGGAGAAGTAGAGGCTTTCCCTAAATCAGTTGCAGAGCATGAACCAAGAAGGTCAACAAGAGATTGCCAACCATCGAAAAGATACTCTGTAAATGAGTATGTTATGATCACTGATGGCGATGAACCTGAGTGCTATGAGGAAGCTCTAGAGCATCCACAAAAGAAAAATTGGTTGGATGCAATGCAAGATGAGATGATATCATTGCATGAGAACCACACATACGAATTGGTTCAGCTTCCAAAGTGGCGAAAGGCACTCAAGAAAAAATGTGTATACAGGCTTAAAACTGAAGACAAGAGTTCACAACTAAGGTATAAAGCACGACTGGTCGTGACTTTGAGGAAATGTTTTCACCAGTTGTGAAAATGTCATCCATACGAGTGGTTATTGGATTAGCCTCAAGTCTAAACTTAGAGATCGAACAACTCGATGTTAAGACTCCCTTCTTGCATGGTGAACTAGAAGAAAAGATCTACATAGAGCAACCAGAAGAGTTCGTTGTTAAAGGAAAGGAATATCTGGTTTGTAGATTGAAGAAAAGCTTGTATGGATTAAAGCAAGTCCCACGACAATGGTACAGGAAGTTTGATTCCTTCATGGTCAATCAAGGATATAAGAAAACTTCATCAGACCATTGTGTGTTCGTGAAAAGATTCATTGACGGTATCTCTATAATCCTCATTGTAATATCCCGAATTTCTATATCAGAATTTAAAATTGATAATTGGAAAATAATTGGAGATATTCAAATTAGTCGAATAAATTATCGGGATATTACTAATGACGTATGACATAATCAATATGTTATAATGTTTAATTGAGGAAAATGGATTTTGGGCCGAGTTGGGACGGTATTTGGCGCCCTCAACTCTAAAATTGTCACAGTGCGGACGGTAGAGGACAAAGCGGACGAGAGAAGATAGTGTCTGAATGAATCTGTTTTAATTATGGGGACTTTTGGACGGTAGCGGACGAGACAAAATGGCGTCCGAATGACTCTGTCCTAAGTCTGGACACATTCGGACGACTGCGGAAGACTCATGCGGACGCTAAATGGCGTCTGAATATGCATTTCAGACGGTACAGACGAAGGGCTGGGGACATGTTTTCTTGTCCGAAAACTGGTTTCAGACGAGTGCAGACGACGCACCGCATCCGAAAGGGGCAAAATTGTCCGAGAAACCCATTTAAATCAGATGCTTATCTTCTCCATATTTGCATTTTCTCCTTCGATGCATGCTGCTGGCGACACGTTTAAACGGTGAGGGAGTATCTGGCTTGGTTGCAGGTGAGTGGACCTCCATCGTGTAAGTGAATCGGTGTAGGTCTCTGGCTCTAGCTATAAAGGAAGAGGTGAGTCCTAAAAACTAGATGAGGTTTGTTTGATTTAATCCATGTTTTGTATGTTGGTTGGAGTTGTTGTGTGAAAACTGATTCTATTGGGTTGAAACTGTTAAGGCTTTGAGTATCGAGTCAGAAAGTGGTTATGACAGTTATTGGAAATCTGAATTCTCTATTGTTCTTGTGAAATTGTTGATAAAAGAAAGTTGTTAAATGAATTTGTTATGTTGATAGAACAAAGATAAGTTTTCCCAAGTTAAGCATGTTCTCTTCCTAGTTGTTCTGTTTAGTGGCGGCGTTGTGTAAGTAATCTCGTTTTATTATCGGTTGTAAGTGTTATGCTTACTGATAAATGGTTGGGTGTGGCATCTTGTTCAATTGGATTCAGACTCTTAAATGGACAATAGGTCACTGTCTCCTTAATTGGTATTGTATTGGTTAATGGATCTGGTCGGTGAATGGGTTATTGGATGTTGAAGGTGTTGACATACTCTGTTGACTAAGTTTGTTAGATAATCTATTATGTTAATTATGATTTTGGGTTGTAACGAATTTTTTTGTTTCTTGGCGGTGTGGCGTTGCAAATTGTATAATGGCCATTGGACGAGGAGCAAGTTGGTGAAGATGACAACTCTTGGACGTCCTGTTAAGATGTGCTGCTGCTTTTGGGCGTGTTTCAAGTATACAGGTATTACAAAGTCAATTATATAGTCTTGTACATAGAGTTAAGGATATATGAAGATGGCTTTAAAAATGATGCATTTGGTCATTTTGTGTTTAAGTAGACGCATTAACTAGTTCTCGACTCTGTTATGAGAAATATGGAATTATGATGAAGTACTATTTGGTTTATAAAGTTTATTTATCATGACACATTGATGGAATGAGCAACATTGTAGGTTATTGCTATTCCATTATTTAAGATCTTGGAATTGGTATTGCGAGGTTGCTTGGAAATGAAATTGACTAATGAGATTTATTAAGTGTAAAGGTTTAGGGGATTGTGTTATTAATGCATGATTGTTATGGTTTTGAAGGTACGAAAAAGAGAAAAGAAACAAAAAGGCGTTATGGACGCCAGGTAAGTTGATACTTACCGTGTTTTGGTCTTCGGACCCTACATCGCAAGAATTAGGATTGTGTGCCATGTGTTTACTAGATTTAGGTTCTTTTAATGATGTGTTTATTAGACATTTATTGCATATAGGATTGTATGAATCCATGTACATATTGTATGACATAATAATCTCTGTAAATAAGCATGTGGGAGTTTTGGAAGTTAATGACGTCCCATTGTCATATAGATCCGTGTTGGACGGATTAGAATGAAAATAGGTTAGCGACATAGGATACCAGGGTTCATTGCTTCCTGTTCTGAAATCCCCAACGTTCTCGTAACAAAGGAGTGTATACGGCCTGGGTAACCCATTGATATATATTGCTCCTTTGTGGATTGACCGGGTTACTGATGGTCCCACGGTGATTGTCATGTATACACTCTTGACTTAAATTGCATCGTATGATCATGCATATTATCTACGCTTCACCTTATCACTTACTGAGCGTTAGGCTCATTAGTTTAGTTCTTGTGATGTAGGTACAAATGAGCAACAGATGAACAGGTGAAAGACAGTTGATGATGGATTTGCATAGGTGGATCTTGTGGCTGGCTGGGCTAGAAAGTGAAAGGAAAAGTATTTGAAAAAGAGTTTTGTAAATTATTTCTTATTCTTAATGTTGTTTTTATTCCGCTGCGTTTTATTCAAAGAATATTATGGCTTTTGAGCGTAAATTGAGAAAAGTGAAAGTAAAGCGATCGGGTTTTAGCGATCGGGTGTTAGCGATCAAAGTAAAGTGATCGGGTCTTAGCGATCGAGTGTTAGCGATCGAGTTTTATGAATGAAAAAGAGATTGATATTTGTATAAAAAAAAAGTTTTGAATTTTACGTATTTTAAAAATACGGGATGTTACACTCCTACTTTATGTCGACGACATGCTGATTGTGGGCCCAGACAAAGAAAAGATTGCTAAGTTAAAGAAAGAACTTAGCAAGTATTTTGTCATGAAAGACATAGGACCGACAAAACAGATACTTGGGATGAGTATCACTCGCAATAGAAAACATGGAAAGTTATGGCTATTGCTGGAGAAGTATATCAAGAAAATTCTCAACCAAATGTATATGGATCAGGGGAAGCCGATCAGTACTCCTCTTGCTAGACATTTCAAGCTTACTTCTGAACAAAGTCCTTCTACTGAAGAAGAAAAAATAGAAATGTAGAAAGTTCCATATGCCTCTGCATTTGGCAGCTTGATGTATGCTATGGTTTGTACGAGACCTGATATTTCACATTCTGTTGGAGTAGCAAGTCAATTTCTATCAAATCCAAGCAAAGAACATTGGAATGTAGTGAAATGGATTCTTAAGTATCTTAGAGGTACTTCGGAATTACGTTTGTGTTTTGGGAGTAAAGAGCCCTCATTGGTAGGCTATAATGATGCAGACATGGCTGGAGACATTGACTTCATAAGATCAACATCAGGGTATTTGGTTACATTTGGAGGGGGAGCAGTTTCATGGCAATCTAAGCGGCAAAAATCAGTTGCATTATCAATAACGGAAGCTGAGTTTATAGCAGCTACAGAAGCTTGCAAAGAAATTTTGTGGATGCAAAAATTTCTGATAGAGATTGGTCATAAACAAGACAAGTAGATCTTGTATTGTGACAATCAAAGTGCTATTCATTTGAACAAGAATCCGAGCTTTCATTCATAATCGAAGCACATAGATGTCAAGTATCATTGGATACGAGAAGTGTTGTACACCAAGGAAGTATATTTGAAGAAGATCCACATGGATGAAAATGGCTCAGACATGATGACAAAGATCTTACAAAAGGGCAAGCACGAATTCTGTAGAAGTTCATCTGTTCTAGATTTATCTCATCATAAATCGGGAGGGGGAGATTTGTTGGGTCTCTCTTCATGAGAGGAAAAAGAAGATGAAATTCTCCTCCACAGCCGCCCACATGGAATCAGCAAGCAGCCCATGTGTTTCTCCTTTAGCAAGAAGCTTCTTCAGCAATTTTCAGCCACCCACATGTGTTTTGTTTTTCTCATTCAGCAGCCTTTTTTTGTCCATTTATGGAAAATCCTCTCTATAATAGAGAGGATTTCCATGAAGAGGAGCATCCCATCCCAACATCCATCGGCAGAAGAAGAGGGAGAGAGAGAGAGAGAGGAGAGAAAAAGAGAGGATTTTTTTAGGGAGAGAAAAGAAAGAGTGAGGGAGAAATAAGTGAGGTGCAATTGTGCACGAGAAATATAAGAGTTGTGTTTTTTTCTCTTAGTGAATATTTTCTAGAATATTCGGTTCTAGAAAAATATTGTAAATCCTATTTTTCATAGTGAGATCTTTCTGGACTTGTTCTCCATGGTTTTTTCCCGATTTGAGTTTCCACGTAAAATTCTCGGTGTCTATTTTCGCTGGTATTTCTCTTACTTCTTGTGGGAAATTTATTATTGATATTTTTGAGATCGCATTTGCTATTATTGTTTCTTTCAATTCACCATATAATCCATATTTTTCCCAACATGGAGGAGATTTAGATTCTCCTTCTCAGTGGCAGGGGCAACTCCCTCTTCGATTGACGATAGTGAGCTCGGCTAAAGGAAAGGTCACTAATGATTTCTCCTTCGACAGTGACAGACGACGGCGCTCTCTCCTTTCTTTGTCTTCGATCGACAACTACGAAGTGACTCTGCTCTTTAGACAATGGACACAACTGCTTCTTCTCTATTAAAGAAGACAACGTTGCAAAGAAAATAAATTTTCCTTTTTTTTTTTCTTTTTCTCAAATTGCAATTTTCACAAATAACGATTCGATTACTATAACTACCAATTTCGCTCTCATACCAGTTATCGCAAAAGCAAAAAAAAAAACTCTGAAAATAAGAACACCAAGATTTACGTCGAGGGTAGAGGAAAAATTCACTCTTAAGAAATCAAGTATCATGAATTTTGCGATGCAAATATCAATATATAAAGAAAATAAAAAATTTTAATATTAGATACAGTTTTAACCCGACCCAACTAGAATTCGGGTAATATCAAATTGCAACATTGAGCATCCCCAACAAGCTGTAGATTGGAAGACGAGTAACTTGGAATGCAAAATCCTAGAAATGGGTAAGCAAAAGAGGCATTGACAAGCTTTGGACAATCTTATTTGCTGAAGGAGTGAATTCCCTTTCCCTTGCTAGAGACTTTGGGCAACTTTATCACCAACAAAATGGAAGTCAATTTCAACGTGATTTGCTTGAGAGTTGAGTATTGGATTAGAAGATAGATAAGAGGCACTAATATTATCTGTAAGGATTTTTGGAGAAGAGGCAAAAAGTCATTTAGATGAGAAATTGTCCATGATAACTCAGTCACCCCAATAGCAACAGCTTGATATTCAGCTTCAGTGTTTAAACATGAAACCTCATTTTCTTTGGCAGAAGACCAAGAAATAAGGTTATTGCCTTAATAAACACAGTATGCGTTAGTGCTCCTAATATTGTTGGGGCAACAAGCTCAATTACCGTCATTGTAATAGAGAAAATCAGGTGAGAGAACTTTGGAGAAACGAAGAGAGTACGTCGACGTGTCTTTTAGATAGCAGAGTATCCTTTTGACAGCCTACCGATTGATGTTTGGGTTGCATAAATTAGCAAACTTTATTTAGTGCATAGGCGATATATAGCCTAGTGATGGAGCAATATTGAAGACAAATGATGACACTCTGGTAGAGAGAACAATCAAGAAGAGGAGTGCCAATATCCTTGGACGGAATTGGGTCAAACACCATCAGAGTCGAAATTGGCTTAAAGTCTACTATATTTGTTCTAAAAAGGTCCTGAATATACTTGTGTTGGGAGAGATAAATTTCAAAAGCAGAATAGTGGACAACGATGACCAAAAAAGAGTGAAGATGACCCGAGTCATTGATGGCAAGTAAAGAGCTTACATATGTCTTCAAAGCAGCAAGGGAATCTAAGTTATTATTAGTAAGAATAATGTCGTCCGCGTAAACAAGAATAATAATGTTGACAATTGCAAATTTAAATAAAAACATTGACATATAAGACTTTGAAGCTCTGAACCCCCAATCCGTGAGAGCCAGATGCAATTTAGTATACCCTGACTTCTTGAGAAGGCATACATGAGGAGGGTTTCATCGACGAGGTTGAGACATGAAAACCTTCTCATTCAAATCACCATTACTTGCGTCTAATTTGCTGATAGGCCATGCATTAGAGATGGCCATAGAGAGTACCAATTTTATTGTAGTTGGTTTCACAATCGGACTAAAAGTTTCAAAATAGTCTAAACCTTCAGTTTGATGAAATGCTCTGCAACTAACCTTAGCTTTATGTAGAGCTAAAGAGCCATCCAGATTATATTTCAGTTTATAAACCCACTTAGAGCCAATGAACTTGGCATCTGAAGGAGAAAGAACTAAAACCCAAGTGTTGTTTTTATGTAAGGCATCTATCTCACTCTGCATTGCTTGTTTCCAATTTTGAAGCTTGACAGAACTTGGAGGGTTCCCTGCCTAAATGAAAAATTTTTGGCTCATAAACACCAGATTTATCACTGGTAATCACTGGATGTGCATGGGTAAGACCCTCATCACAATGAGCTTTCAGATGATGAATTTTGGGAGACGGAAGTGGGTTGTGGGGGGGGGGGGGGAAGGAGAAGACGTGTCAGATGAGAAGGAGGAAACAAAAACTGAAGAAGGAATAGGAGTTATAGGAAAAGAAAAGGAGTCTGATTGAAAATTAAAGGGAAAGGAGGTAGAAAGTTTTGAAAAAGGAAAATGAAAACCATTAACTTTCACATGGTGAGAAATATAGAAACGATGGGAAGTTGGATCCAAGAAAAGGTACCCATTGTGATGAGGGCTGTAACCCATAAATGAACACTCAATAAATCGTGGTTCAAGTTTGTGTATTAGAAGGGTGAAGGACAAGAAGGCATGCACAACTGAAGATACGCATACTACTGCAATCAAGATGATGTTCGTAAAGACACTCAAAAGGGTGAGAGGTGATCCAAAACAAAAGATGAAGATAAATCTCCCGATCTAAGGCATAGAAGACAATTTGTTTGATGAATCTATCTCAAGATGATACAGATGGATAGATCAAGTTAAATCTTATTCGAAAAGAAGGATCAATGGTTCCCACAGATTTGGAAATATTCTAGAAAGCATGAACAAATGAAGAAAGAAGAAGTTGGAGATTAGAGATCCACTTTGACGACCAAGTTAGAGTGGCCAGCCGAGAAATTCCGGCGCCAATTCTTCTACTCTAGGTTCCAATATTTGAACCACAATAATCTTGTGAGAGGGTTGCATGATCATTTTCTATTTCATTATGAGCCAACAATTTCATAGCCGTGAGGAGAAAGTACAAATCTATGTTATCAAATGCTTGGTTTGTTGGATGTTGGTTGGTCAATTTTTAGAGAAAATAATGAATATAATACATTGATTTTACTTTACAGGAGAGTGGATGGACATCTAAATCAATATTTTAATTTTATAATTGTATTGGGTTGGTTCACAAATACAAATAGGAATGGAATTATGCTTGTACCACGTGGCCATATTAGAATTTGCACATTTATTGAATTTTCTATAATATTTGTAAATATCGTAGAAAATATAAACAAGAAACTCCAAAAAGCCTTACACAAAAGTTGAGTTATAGGTCAACCATGTTATTTTGTTGTAGTATTATTATAACATTTGCAATAAACTCCACGCAGAAGAAAAAACCAAATCTTGACCATACTTCATTTGAGCGATCCCCATTATTTTTATATTTATTTATCATATTTTACCTACGTTCATATTTGATAAATTATGGAATTGATTAACTTACAGTTTTCTAGTTGGATGCGACACATTCACCACCACCGTATTGTTATTGGTTTGCACAACAAGTTTTTGTCACCGTTGTCGTCGTACACAAATGATCATATTTAATCTTTGCAAAACAAAATTACAAAAAAAGTTATTTGTTTTTTTTTTCAAGAGCCACATTTTTCATATGCATAAACAAGAGAATCAAAAGCTGATTCCCTTTAATCCCAAGATTGAAAGAACCTTGCGAGCAAGGAAAAAAACAACAGAACAACAAATATTGGCAAGGTCGCTAGAACAGAAACATTGATGACTGAGATAGGGTCTTAAGAAAATATGCAGTTCGATGCTTTAAGGGCTTAATTTTTGTATTGTCAAACTTGAAATACAAGCACTACAATTTAAATTGAAATCAATTAAGTTTCCACATGTTAGAGACCATGGGAACAGTTTAGTTCAATGGCGATAGAGGATCCCTATCTCCACCTTAGATTATTCATGGAAGTAAGTGACTCGTTTAAGTTACCGGGAGTGACTAAAGATGCCTTGAGATAGGATATTTTCCTTATTCACTAAACAACTGAGCAAGAGCATGGATGCAAGTGACTCACTCAAGATATAAGAAGTGATTGAAGATGCCCTGAGATTGAAATTATTCCTTTATTCTTTGAGACTTAGAAAGAGCATATGATTAAACTCATTACTAGTGATGACGTGGAGCACATTTACAGAAAACTTTTTAAGGCGAGTCATTATATTAAACATGAAAGAGATACAAAAACTTGTTAAAGAATTGTTCTCACCATGATATCCCTCATTGGATACAAATGGAGGCATTCCATTAGAGATGTTAAATAAGCAGGCTGACACCAACTTAGTGATCACGTGAAGCAAATTTGCAAAAAACTTGTTTATGGCGAGTCATTATATTAAACATGAAAGAGATACAAAGACTTGTTAAAGAAGTGTTCTCACCACGATATCCCTCGTTGGATACAAATGGAGACATTCTATTAGAGATGTAAATGAGCGGGCTAGCTCGGTACTGTTGCGAAATAAGTCTGACTCAACTCGTTTAGCTCATGGCTCATGAGCTGGTTCAGGTTGAAATTTTTTTGGGCATGCTCGTTAGACTCAACTCATTAAGTTCGCTAAGCTCATTAGGCTCAGCTCGTTAAGCTCCCTATGCTTGTTAAGTTCAACTCATTTAACTCGCTAGGCTCGGTGAGCCGAACTTTTTCAAACTACGCTCGGCTGGCTCGTTTGTCACATCTACTTTCAAATGCACTCCATCGTTTGTATAAATGACAAGATAAAAGTTTCATCAATAAAAATAAGTCGCTCAACTAACACTCATCATTCCAATTGAGTTTTTTTTTTCTCTATCTAGTTATTTTAGATAAATTTCATTGTTAACTATACTAATTAATTAGAAATTGGTCATTGAAATATAAATTTAGCAAAATATGATATTTGCATCTCTTTTTAGTCAATAGTTTCTCGAACATAGCTGGAAACACTAATTATAATTACATCATTTGTGTCTGTTAGATGTGTTGTGTTTGATGGAAAATAAAAAAAAATGTTATAAGATCCATACAACCAAAGTACTATGAGAAAAATATTTTCATATGAGTGTTGCTCCATCTCCCGCCATCTCTTACTTTTCTCTTTCCCTCTTTCCTTCATTGTCTTTCTTTCTTCTATAAATACCACATTTCTTCTTCATATTTTGTCACCAAAAATTCTTTCAATATCTTAATCTCTTACTTCTCAATTTTTAGTACTCCATCAATAATATGAAACGTTAAATATTTGTAATGATATTCGTATGATATATTTTTTATTGGATCATCTCAATTTTTTTTTCTCCATACATATCATTTTATACATTAATAAAATAATTTTGTTAATTAAATGACTAACTATTATATTTCTACATTATAATAATAAATAATTATTATAATTTTAATAATTAAATTTTAAAAAAATATACATTATATTGATATATATTGGAAATATTTATGTATGCTCGGCTCATTAGGTTTGGTTCGTTAAGGCTCGTTAGAATCGCTTAGTCGGTTCGACTCGATTCATTTAACTCATGGCTCGCGAGCTGACTCGAGTTGAAATTTCTTTTTGGGTGGGTTTGTAAGACTCGACTCGTTGGGCTCGCTAGGCTCATCTCGTTTAACTCACTAGGCTTGGTGAGTTTGACTTTTTAACGCTCGGCTCGACTCGACTCGGCCGGCTTGTTTGTCACCTCTACCTTCTATAATGGATTAAACAGTCAAACCCAATCAATAATAGATGCTTTAAAAATTGTGAATTACTTTGCAACCATACAATGAGGCCTATGATATTTTAGAAAGAATGATGAAAAACTATCAATGTCCATTTGAGAGAGCAACTCAAATTTGATGAGTAGCAGGATTTAATGCATTGGACGCAATGACAATACGAACTGTTCAAGTATCATCACTAACAAGTGTATTGAAGTTGGTGAACATGGCTTCTGGATTAAAGCAACATCATATTCATGTGATTATTATGGTGAAGCACACACTTATTGATGCACCACTGATATGTGAATGGAAGGAAACCCTTTATATTAAGTGGCTATAAGAGGCAAAATGGACCCGAAATGGTAACTGTCACAACTCGGTCTTGAGGAGTCCAAATAACATGAAATTTGAACCACAATATTCTCTATAAACCAACACGGAACCCTCCAAAAATCAAGGCAGAAACAGTCTGGAACAGAAAGGGTGCGCAGAAATGTACAAGTTGGTTTGAATAGATACCAAAATCGTATCTATTGATTTCAATGGTCTCCAACAAGGAAGACACTCTAACTTGGGTCTTAGCAAGCTTTCTATTCCTTCACTAGGAATGTCCACCTCTAGAAGAAGAAGAAGGAAGGGATAACTTTAAGAACAATCACCACAAAGCTCACAAGCCATAAAGAGAGGTTTCTACACCCCCTCAAATTAGGGCTGTCCTAACAACAAATTACCAATATATCCTCAAAAACAAAAACAGACAAAAGACTCTTGGTCATTTAAGCTAAGCCGAAAGCACCCAAACAAACATTATCATTTTACATCCAGTATTCCAAAATAATTCATAAAATGGTTTCATGCTACCTCCTTGGAATTCTAGAGCTTCTTGAAATGTCTTTCCTCTTGTTGTTGTCCTTGGAGATGGTACTCCTTCCAACTCTTCATAGAAAGCTTCTCCTCCAAAATAAAAAGATAATGAGCTTTTTGGCCCAAGCTCTTATGATGGGTCCTTGAGATGCATCATCCTCTCGGGTGATTAAGGATTTGACCTCAAATCCAATGCTTGATTCTCCTCAAATTTCTCTTCTTCATCTTCCTTTTCTCCAAAGTACGGTGAAAAATCTTGTAAATTAAAAGTGGAAGAAACTCCATAATAATCCAGGAGTTCCAACTTGTAAGCATTGTTGTTGATCCTTTCTATCACCTTGAAAGGACCATCGGCTGTAGGTAACAATTTACACTTTCTTTGTCTAGCGAACATTTCTTTCCTCAAATGCAACCACACTATGTCCCCCTATTTGAAAATAACTTCCTTGTGCCCCCGATTAGCAATTCTTGCATATGAATCATTCTTCTTAACAACTATCTTACTTGCTTTTCCATGTAGTAATTTGACCCTCTCGGCCTTGTTGGCCTTGTCTACATTAACAAATTCTTCTTCCGATAAAGGAATGAGATCCATCGAAGTAAGAGGGTTAAAACCATAAACTACTCAAAAGGGGTCTTTTGAGTAGTTCTATGAACGCTTCGGTTTTAAGCAAACTCAATATATGGCAATTGAATATCTCAATCCAATTATCTTTTACAAACTATAGTTCTCAAAAGAGCTCCCATCGTGTTGTTGACCACTTTAGTTTGGTCGTCCGTTTAAGGATGGAAGGACATACTAAATGGTAGCTTGGTACCCAATGTTCTCCAAAGGGTCTTCCAAAAAAACTCAAGAAATTTGTGTCCTGCTTTGAAACAATAGAGCGAGGAATATCATACAATCGAACTACTTCTTTGAAAAATAAATCTGCAACATGATTAGCATCATTAGACTTTGTGCAAACAATAAAGTGAGCCATTTTAGAAAATCTATCAACGACCACCAAATATAATCATTCATGTGAAGGGTACGAGGTAAACCCAAAACGAAATCCAAACTAACCTCAACCCAAGGATGAGTGGGAATGCGCAAAGGTAGATATAGATCTTGAGGCAAAACTCGACTTTTGGACTTTTTGCAAATAATGCTCCTCTCGTCACCTTTTGTACATATTTAAGTAAATGGAGCCAAACAAAGTTTTCTTTTACAGTTTCATATGTCTTCTTTTTTCCAAAATGACTTGCTAACCCTCCACCATGAGCTCCTTCACCAAAGACTCTCGAAGACCAAAAAAAGGGATGCACAACTTGCCACCTTTGAAAAGATATCCATCCATAATATAATACACCCACACCGCAACCCCCACACACCCCCCC
>CM039479.1:6186788-6344261 GCA_022433065.1 Begonia loranthoides | reverse complement strand
CCGGGGCTTCTTTAAGCATGCTTTGTAACAATAGCAAAAATCTTTGTTTTCGTCATATATGCTCTTAATCCAATCAAAATCAAAGAGTTTAGTATTCAACCCGAATAGAAGTGCATGCCTCCTGGATAGTTCATTGACCACCATGTTGATTTCTCCTTTCTTGTATTTAATCATATAAGGGTAGCATTATTGGAATTCCACCCACTTGCCAAAAATGCTGACGAGTGCTTGGAGGTCAGATTAAGGACAGATTTGGGAAGTTCCATTATACTTGATCTTCCATTTATGTTTTAGTTTAAATATTATAAGGTCATAATTGAAGACCTTAATAGCCCTTTCCTCCTGAATACCTAAAAAGAAAACACTCAAAATATCATTATAAATCTCCATTCTCGATAAGGAATCCATGGCACATCACCTTCCATCTAACATAAGGACAACTCCAATGCTAAGGCTATAGGCATCACATTCCACCTCGAACACTTTGGCAAAATTGGGTAGTGCAAGCATGGGTGCATGGCATAGTTTGTCTGTAACGGTTTCAAAGCTAGCTTGACATGCTTTAGACTATTGAAATTCTTTTTCCTTTTTTTGTACAATCAGTAATGGGGGCCATAATGGTACTAAAATTTTGAATAAACCTCTAATAGAAGGAAGCCAAGCCATGAAAACTTCTCACCTCGAAAATGCTCTTAAGAATTGGCCACTCCTTAATTGCTTCAATCTTTGATTCATCTACCTCCATGCCATATTTTGCTATGATAAATCCAAGGAAATATACTCTTTCTTCAACAAAGGAGCACTTTTTAAGATGTCCAAAAAGTTTGGTCGATCTTAGAGTGGCAAAGAGTTGGCAAAGGTGCTCCACATGTGAAGGTAAATCCACACTATAAATCAATACTTCATCGAAGTATACCATAATAAACTAGCCCATGAATTCCTTGAGAACATGGTGCATGACCCTCATAAAGGTGCTAGGAGCATTAGACAACCCAAAAGGCATCACTATCCCCTCATAAAGTCCATATTTTGTTTTAAAGGTCGTCCTCCATTCATCACCCTCTCTCATTCGGATTTGGTGATAACTGCTCTTGAGGTCTACTTTGGAGAAGATGGAAGCACCACTTAGTTCATCCAACATATCTTCAAATATAGGAATTGAGAACCAATACTTGATGGCAATTTTGTTGATTGCATGGCTATCTATACACATCTACATAGTACCATCCTTTTTTGGATCTAACAAGGAAGGCACGACACAAAGGCTAAGGGACTTTCAGATATACCCCTTCTCAAGGAGTTCGGTTACTTGCTTGTGCAACTCCTTGGCTTCTTCTGGATTTAGTCTATAAGAAGGCCTGTTTGGATGAGTGGCTCCAGACAATAGATTGATTTGGTCCTCAATTCCTCCAAGCGAGGGAAGCCCTTGAGGAAGCTCTTCAGAAAATATATCTTGGAATTCCTTAATGACGTGTTGAATAGAATCAGGTATGTCCCCCAACTCCTCCAATCTGTCTCTAAACATAACCATTACCATAAGACCACCTTTTATCAATGACTTCTTCAGCTCTTTCTTGGACATAAATAAGGTGGAATTGGCTCTTCCCTTCTCCATGTTTTCATAATCTTGAGCAACTTGTTTGGGTAAAAGAGGAGCCAAGTTTATAATTCTTCCATCCATCTTGAAAGCATAATAGTTAGAATGGCCATCATCGGATACCTTTCTATCATATTACCACGGTCTTGCCAATAACAAATGGCTGGCACTCATTGAAACCACTTCAAACAACACTTCATCCACATAGCCTCCAATAGAAAAATTTATGCAAGCTCGTTTAGTCACTTTGATGGCTTCCCAATCAATTAGCCAATTTAACTTGTACAAAATTAGATGCAACATAGTTCCTAGTCCCAACTTCTCAATAACATATTTGGATGCTACATTGGTGCAACTTCCCCATTAATGATGATTGAACAAACTTTGTCATTGACTCTGCATCGGCTATGGAAGATGTTCTCTCTTTGCCATTTCTCCACTCATTTTTGCATAGTTAAAGACCTTCTTATGATCATAAGGAGAGGTTCTTCTTGAGCAAATATGTGTCTTGTTGTGGTCCCTCCTCTGTATTTGGCAACTCAATGACTTCATCCTCACTTTTCACCTCTTCAGTATCATTTCTAATCACCATCACTTGCTTGTTCAGACATTGTGAAGCAATATACCCTAACCCGAGGTATTTGAAGCATTTTATATCTCTTGACCACGGTCTAGTTGATTTGAAACTTGGTTTCTTCTCTTTAATCACTTTGTTTTCATGCCCCTTCAAGGCTACATTCTTCTCATCAAACTTGGCTTGCGGCTTGTATGCAAGTGGATTTTTTTTGGAATGGCCGAGAGCTAGATTCTTTACTCTTCCTCTTTGTTTGCCTCTCCACCTTCAAGGTTAATTGCACCACTATCCATGGTTTCAAATGGCTGTAGCTCCACTATGTCACCAATCTCCTTATGAAGACCTTTTATAAACCTTGGAATTGTTTGTTTCATAGGCTCCTCCAATGCACATCTAATCTTGAGGGTCTCAAACTTAGTTGATACTCTTCAACAGATTGAGTATAACAACCCGGATATTCGTAATTCCTTAAAAATGTGAGAAATTTAAAATTTTCAAAGACTCCTTTATAAAACGAAATCATAGTGCGACGCTAAAACCAGATCGCTACTATCCCCTCCTTAAACTCGTTGTGAAAATCAAATGAAATGCGAAAGCGTTATAAAAATAATTTATTTCAAACATTCCGGAAGCGTAAATCATTTAAGAAATGAACTTAAACAATTAATTACTGCGTTTCAAAACTAATAATTAAATACCATTTAAATACAACCATTTTCTCTTCTGGCTCTAGCCTGGCCAACTCCAATCTCGCTTGTGCAAATCCCTCATCCCTCTATTTATTATTTGCTTATTATCTATTCATCGTTTGTACGTACACCACAAGTAATACATGAGCAAATTGACCCAATAAGGAAAAGGGTTTAATGCAGTTATGAAATGCCTCTCTTTAGTCCTTTTTGGAATGGGGGCCACCCAAACCAATCCTTTCATTACGTACGTTCGTTCATTCTTTCATTACTCGTACATCGAGCGAAATATTGGAGTACCCATATGGGGTCGTATAGTTGATCGGACTAGCCTCCTGTGTGCAACTAGGTCCCTTTTCCGTCATGGTAGAGGCTCTGCCTAGTTACCAGACTAGACCGGACTACCCACCAACCCCCAAGTCCCCATTCATTGCAGTAGGGACTAGCCTCTTGTGTGCATACTAGGTTCTACCTAGTTGCCAGACTAGACCCCATTATGGACTAGCCTCCTGGGTAGGTTCTACCTAGCTACCAGACTAGACCCAATTACCCATTCATTCTATCATTCCTTTTTAACATTTTCCTCACTCATGCATGTGAGTACCACCCCAAGGCGGCACTCCCTATTGACTTCTATTAGCATGATACATGATCATACATTCTCATCCTAACATGATGCATGATTCTTTATAACGTAACATTAACAGAAATTGAAGTGCGCACTGAAATGAAAGTAACTGTAATTGAAATTGCGCATATAAGAAAGTGAACAATCGTAATTGAATAAAGGGAATTTGAAAGCGCACATAATGAACAACAGTAATTGAAAGCGCCTATAAAAGAAAGTAAAGCGTATAATAGAAGGTAACGACTAAAATTGAATAGCGCACACAAGAAGGATTAATTATAACTCTTAGGCTAGTTAGTTATTCTAATTAATTACATGCTCATGAAGGATTACCTTTATTATCCTAATTGATTTACATGCTCAGGATAGATTACCGTTATTATTCTAGTTAGATATCCTAATTAGTTAACATGCTCAATATTACGATTATTATTCTAGTAGAATCCTAAGTAATTTATATGCTCAATTAAATAACATGCCCAATAATTTGTTAATTACTCGTAATTAATGACTCTGATTAATTAACATGCTTGAGCCAAATGAATTACTTTAGTTAAGTTAACATATTCTCTAGATGATTAAACATGCTTAGTTAATTAACATGCCCAAGATAATTTGCAACTTCTATTCTTAGTTACCCTGGTTAATTAACATGCTCAATTGATTAACATGCTCTAGAGTTGACTACATGCTTTTATCCTAGTAACTAATCATGCTTAGGTTCCATAAAAGATATCCTAGTTACTAATCATGCTTAGGTTCCACAAAAGATATTCTAGTTACTAATCATGCTTAGGTTTCATAAAAGATAACATGCTAATATTTATCTAGTAATTTAATATGTTCAAGAAGTGATTAACAACTATTAATTAGTTAAGCTTAGTGATTAACATGTTCGGTCTAATTACATGCTTATCGATTAACATTCTTAGGTCTAATTAACAAGCTTAATTTTGATTAACGTACTTATGTTTAACTAACATGCTTGATCCTAATCAAATTGGTTACATGCTTAGATTAACAATTTGTTAACATGCTTAATTAATTAATTAATTAACGTGCTAAACTAATTAGTTAATTAACATACTCAACTAGTTAGTTATTTGACAAACTCAATGATTAGTTATTAAATGGTTAGTTAAGTTAAATTGACATACTTTAGCAGACATACTTAAGCTCAAGTGATAATTACAATTGGGATTCTAATTAATTAATAATTAAACATGCTGGCTTAAGAGGGTACTACAAACAAATGACAACAGAACAATAAGTAACTTATGTTTAATAACTAAATAGAAGTTAAACCATAAGAACAATCCATAATAATGTGTCCGCACTTTACACATTTATCTCGTTCATTTTCTAGACATTACTCGTTCACCAATTATTTATGTCTTGTTAACAAAACTAGAAATAAGGAATTTCACAGAGCTATCAATGACAAAGGAAAGGAGTTAACAATCAAGAAAATGCTACAAAGTACTAACAACAGTAAAATCCACTAAGGAATTATCTACAGAATGTCAAAATCAAGCATTTAAATTTGCAGAACCAACAAAGGAGATATTTAAGAGCAAGGAATCAACCAAGGGATTTAACGACAGTAACATCAACTAAAAGTATCCACTAACACAAGCATCAACATTGCCAATTTATCTAACTACCAATCACAGTATAGCATAAAGGAACTAAACATAATAGGGAACCAAACATAAACTCACGCACCCCTACTTGTGGTGTAGGGCCTTCAAATGGCCAAGATACCCCTAATTCCTTACCTAAATGGAGAACTCTAACAGGGACAGCTGCCACTCCCCAGCAAGCAGCAGTTCATAGTTCCAACAGCCACTCCACAGCGAGCAACAGCTCATACTCACAGACCGCAGGGAGCAGCTCCACTCTTCCCTCATGTTCACTCACTTAACACATCCATTAGATAACCCACAATTTCCCTCACTCACTGGAACCCTTTCATGGACCCTCTCACTCACAGGTCTCTCTCTTTGGAACTCTTCTCTCGCCCGAAGGAAAACTTAACCGAAAAATGAGGGAAAAGCCATGGAAGGAATGACTTATACGTGAAGGAGGAGGGGACATCATACCTGGAGGGGGCAGAGGAGGTCGGCGCCCTAGCGTGGAGGGGTGGGGAGAGGTCATTCCCTCTCTCTAATCATGGCTATTCTACGAGTTTCTAATATTTTAAGCCCTATTTTATTGTAGGTCTGGGTTAATTCGGATGAGTGTGGATGCACTCGCCTTGTCCGCATTCGTCTGCGAGTGTAAAATCTCACAGGCTAAATCGTGGCTTCAAACAGGAAAAGGCATCCTCATCCCCATCCGTACCGTCCGCAGACGAGGTTCGGAAGCGAAGTGGCATTCGCACGTGGCATCCGCAGGCGTCCGCAAGTGTCCAGGAAATGGACAGCGGCAAAACGGACGGGGCTACTCCATGTCTGCAGTCATCCAAAAGTCCCTAGAGTTTGGACAGATTTGATGCGGATGAAGCAACTCGCGTCCTCATCATCCGGGACCTCATCCAAAACTCCATTGCATAGTGAAGTCAGGACCCAGAATCACAGCCTGAGTCATCCCAACCCATTCCTCTTGTGTACAATGCATTTGCGGACGAGACAACTTGTCTGCAGTGTCATCTACAGGCATCCGAAAATGCCATGGACAGCATTTCTTCACATTTTCTCACTTAAGTCTTTTCGCATAACACTTTCCCCATAAGTACATGTTATAAATTAACACGTAATAATACGCAATGTAATATCCTAATCACCCTTTCATCTAATTACATAGCGTAAGCGGGAAAAACATACCAGAAATACCCCTAGACTTAACTCTCTAGAACGTCCTTAGTAATACCCTGATAATTGTCCAACTGAAAAAAGTCGGAGTGTTACATTGAGATCCTTGTTTGAGGTTTTGGATTTGTAGAAAAATCTCTTGTTTGTAATGTACTAGCACAAAGCTCTTTCTCATGAGTGCCTTCCTCATTCTCCAACTCTGCACCCTATCATATCCCTCACTCCTTTGATTTTTTAAATCCTCCCACCATAGGTTAGCATAGCCCGAGAGCTCTAGAGAAACCATTTGCAATTTTGTCTTTTTTGAATACTCATAGCAATTAAATTCCTTATCTACTTTCTCCATCTAATCCAAAAAAAATCATCACCATTACAAGAGCCCTTGAAAGGAGAAAGAGATACTTTTACATGTCTCATTTCATCCTTAGCCATAGATCTTCTTCTTGGGCTAGGGGCTTCTTCAAAATTGTTTTCTACATTTGTATCATTTTCTCCACTTTCTTCTCGGCTTCTAGTGTCTAGTACTCAACCTTCTCCTTGGTCTAGGTGTTCTAGGGGCTCTTACATGATTATCCCTAGGTTCCTCCAACCTTTGTTGCAAGTTGGCTATCATGTTTATAAGTTACTCAATTTGACCTTGCATGCTAGTTTCGACATCCTTCTAAGGTGGCCTCCCAAATGCTTGAGTAGTTGGCGGATTAGCTTCCCGATTTTGGGCTGCATTTGCCCCACTTTTTGTCATCATTTTATAAAATAAATTCACCAATCTACTTAGTATAAAATAGGAGAAGTGGCTCTGATTCCAAATGATACACCACATATATGTGAATGGAAGGAAACCCTAGTATTAAGCAGCTATAAGAGGCAAAACAGATCCAAAATGGTAACTATGACAACTCGGTCTTGAGCTATCCAAATAACATAAATTTTGGACCACGTTCTTCTCTTTAAATGAACAGGGAACCTCCAAAAAATCAATGGCAGAAACAGTTTGGAATGGAAATAGTGCGCAGAAAGGTACAAGCTCGTCCAAAATGATACCAAAATCGTACCTATTGACTTCAATGGTCTCCAACGGGGAAGACACTCCAACTTGGGTCTTAGCAAGCTTTCTATTCCTTCACTAGGGATGTCCACCTCTGGAAGAAGGAGGAAGGGATAGCTATAACGACCCGATTTTTCTTTTCTCTTTAAAATTCACTAAAATTCAAAACTTTTTATTAAAACCTTTTTAAGATAATATCAAAGTGCAAAACCAGACCGTTAAAACATTTTTCGTTGAAACATAGCGGAAGCAGTTGAAAAATCTTTTATGAAATCATAACGGATTTATTCAAATATAGCGGAAGCGTAAATTATTTGAGAAATATGAAAACTACCCAATTAAATACTGCGTTTGAGAATTGAAGACTAAACCATTAAATACAATTGATTTACAACCATTCTCTATTTTACTCTCTTTAGCTTAGCCAGTCACGAGTCTCGCGCTTGCAAATCCTTCGTCCATGCTTTTTGATCTATTAGTCGTCTCCTCGTATAAGTACCTACATCTACATCACAAGTAAACTGTAAGCCCAAAGGCTTAGTAAGGAAAAGGGTTTATGCAATATGATATGTCTCTCTTTAATCCTTTTGGAATGGAGGCCATCCAAACCAATCATTTTCATTAAGTCATTGGTTCTTTGGCTCTTTACTCGTACATCGAGGGGAAGATTGAAGGACCCGTATGGGATAGTATAGTTGATCAAGCTAACCTCCGGAGTGCATACTAGGTCCCGTTCCAATCAAGGTAAGGGCTTTGCCTAGCTGCCGACTAGACCCGACTACCCATCCACCCCCAACTCCCAATTTTCTTCTTTTTCTCATCCCATCATTTTTTTAACATTTTTCCCCTCACATTATGCATGTATGAGTACCACCCAGTGGTACTCCCTACTTGATTTCTATTAGCATGATGCATGATGACACATCCTCCCTATAACATGATGCATGATGCAATATCACGTAACATTAACACTAATTGAATTTACGCATATATAAGAAGGTAAATGAATAATAATTGAGTGCCCATATAAAAGAAAGAAATTGAATAGCAGGAATTGAAAGCGCATAACGAAGAACACTTATGATATTAAATTGAAGACAACGAAATACTTAAGGAAATCCAACAATGAATATTACGAAAATTAAATAGCGAATCATAAAAGGAATAAAGGAGTTAAACACACATATCTGAACAATATACAATGAATTATAGCATGCTTGAACTTATGGAACACAACAATAAATGAAACAGAAATCAGAACATACTATGAATGAACGTGCTAGTTATTCTAGTTAATTTACATGCTCAGGGAAAATTACCCTTATTGTTCTTGTTAATTATCCTAGTTCATTTACATGCTCAAGAAAGATTATATTTATTATTCTAATTAGTTATTCTTGCTATTTAACTTAGCAAGTTAAACATGCTCAATTTACAAGATCAATGAAAATTATAACATGCTCATAAAAGATTAAAATTATTAATTATCCTAGTAAATTTCCATGCTCCAGATTATAGTTAGTTGTTCTAGGTCAACTTACATGCTCAAGATTATAATTGGTTATTCTACTCAATTTACGTGCTCAAATTACATGCTTCTATTATGATAAATCAAGCATACTTAGTTTAGTTATCGTAAATTAGTTAATCAACTACTCTAGTTAAGTTAACTAATAAGCTCAAGTAATAATTAACATGTTTAAGTTAATTAACTATTCTAATTAAGTTAACTAATAAGCTCAAGTAATAATTAACATGCTTAAGTTAATTAACATACTAAAGGATTAGTTATTAATTAAACAACTTGTTAAACATGCTTGAATTGATTATAGTTAACTAGTTAATTTAAATGTGGCATAACTTAGTTAATTAACATACTAATATTATTCTAGTTAAACATGCAAATTACATACTATATTTATTATTCTAGTTAAGTTGATTAACATGCTCAAGTCTAGTTAATTAACATGTTGATGATTAATTGAACATGCTAATCAAACGTGCTAATTACTTGTAAATTACATGCCATAACCAAGTTAATTAATATGCTAATATTACTCTAGTTAGTTAATTAAACATGCTAAATAGTTAAACATAGTAATTAATAAACATACTCAACTAGTTAATTGATTATTGTCCTAGTTAATTAACATGTTCAAGGAAGATTATAACTAGTTCACATGTTTAGATTAATTAATTAGTTCGCATGCTTAGATTAATTACTTGATTAGCCAAACTATGTTAAATTGATTAACATGCTCTGGATTAATAACTTAGTTTATTATCACAAGTATTAACACAAATTCAGAGGGATTAACATATTTAGAATTCTAGTTAATTAGCAATTAAATAGGCTCAACAATGTATGGTGGAACAATATATATGTACGTTAAAAGAAATGACAGTTTATAATTGACAGGGGGATAATTAAACTAAGTACAATAGAATATTACAACAAGAAAACTATGAGAATAGGGTCATCCTCGGAGGTATAGCTCTAACTCGTTTATTCATACTCAACTCTTAAAAGCATGTTTCTCAACTCATTTGTTCATACTTAACTCATTTGTCTAAGCAAAATCATTCATCTACCGTCTTAAAGCATTGAATCACAAAATCTCTACAGAGTATAAATCACAAAACTAACAATAAAACAGAGCTAACACTAAAGGAAACATTACAGAGCCAACAATAATCTACACTATCAACAATAAAGAAACACAACTCATGCACTCTACTTGTGGGTAGGGCTTTGATGGTAAAACACACCCAAATCCTTACCATTTGTGAAGAACAAAACTCACGGACAGCGATTTCCACAGCAACAACTCTAGCTCACAGCAGCTTCACGGACCTCAGCTCCTAGCTCCATGGCTTCCGCCTTCACTCATGCTAGCTCCTAGAACACTCACTCTCACAAGGAACACTCTTAGGAGCTCTCCCTCATTCACAGGAAACACTCATGCATAAGGAGAAAAAGGTGAGGAAAACAATTAAGAAGAGAAGTTTTGCTTGGAGAAGGAGACAACCCATACACCTAGTGGGTTAGGGGAGCGGCTCCGCATGGTTTGACCCTGGAGGGGACCATTTACATAGATCTGGGCTATTTTGGACAAGTGCGGACGTGTCGATCTCACATTTGTCCGCATGTGTAAAATCTCCAAGAATGGTGTTTAAGGACGGGAAATGGCGTCCTCGTCCCGTTTGTACCGTCCAAATGCGACATTCGGACATGATTTGGTGTTCGCATAATGAATCTGCATGCATCCGAAAGTGTCCAAAAATTGGACAGATTCAAATTGGATACACTCCGTCCGTGTTCGCATTGGTCTGGGCACGTCTGGAACTGTCTAGGAATTGGACAGATTCAAAGTAGACGAATCCACCCTCGACCGAACTCGTCCGTGAAGCATCTGAAAGGTCAAGTTAGAGATAAGGACGACTTGGGACGTGAGGCAGCGTCCGCGAGAGTCATCCTAAAGTGCTGGGACAGCGTTCCATACGTTTACGGACGAGGAAAGACGTCTGCAGGTCGTCCGAAAACACCCAATCCAGCACTTCACACATTTTTCTACCTAAAATTCGTCCCATAATATCTTCTTCATAAATACACGTCACAATTTAACATGTATAAATACACAATGTAATATCGCACTCCACCCGACATTCAACAAAAGGCTCTCGGCCATTTAAACTAAACCAAGAGCACCCAAATAAACATTATCATTTTACATCAAATATTCTAAAATAATTCATAAAATGGTTCCATGCTACCTCCTTGGAATTCTAGAGCTTATTGAAGCATCTTTCTTCTTGTTGTTGTCCTTAAGCATCTCCAAAAGTGGCTATGGAAGTGTTGGTGGAAGGATGGTCTCGGGTGTCTAAGTTGCACTCCCATTTAAGCACATGTTTGATTTGTACCTTGTCACTTAGAGATGGTACTCCTTCCAACTCTTCATAGAAAGCTTCTCTTGCAAAATAAAAAAGAAATAAAAAGATTAATGAGCCTTTGGCCTATCCTCTTGTGATGGGTCCTTGAGGTGCATTACTTATGATAGTTGTCCATCAAATTTAGAATCAGCATGTTATATTGGTAACTTTAACATGAATAATACTTACTCCAACACCTATAAATCAAGATGGAAGCAACAAATTTAGTGGAATTCACATATGCAACATGTAAATCCATCAACTTCATAGGACATGCCATTTCATCCCTGAGGATTTTATCAGTAGAACAAAGCATTCTCACAACAATGACGATGTAATCCGATAAAGCAACATTCATCATTGAAGCAATTGCTGAAAGATTATATGGCAAGGAACGACATCATTATTCAAAATTAATCAGCCATGATTCAGAGTCAAGCTGCATATTAAGAAATCTAGTGAACCATATGGGTTAGTTCACAAGTGCTTTGAGTAATCATGTAATGACTCGGATTTTTTTCTTTACTTTAAAAACACATTAAATTTAAAACTTTTACAAAACAACTGAATCCTTATAAAAATCCTTCAATCAAAATCAGAGTTCTTCTCTTAAAAACTCAATCGTTAAAATATCTTACTTAAATCTTTATTTATGGATCTTACTGTTTTATTCCGTTGTCTCATATTGTTTCAGTCTTTTACTATTTATGTGCCGAGTGTATCGAACCAGACCATACAAACGTCTGTGCTTGGCATGACAAACCGAACCACAGTTATTACTTATCTTTGGTTCTTGTGTCGAGCATAACTAACCGGTCCACAAAAACAACTAATTAAGTTCATTTCATTTTTGTATACTTTGATTTCTATGTCAATGTAACTAACCAAACCATAGTTGTTTACGTATATTCTATTTTTGTGTACTTTAGGATTTCAAGTCTTAATGTTATCGTGCACATACAATTCTATCTAATGTGTTCCTTGTTCGTATCTTTAAAATGTGATCCGTCCTAACTAAGGAACTAAACTTAAATCTATAAACATACAATTCATAACAATCAATAACACAATTAGTAAACACCCCCTATTTCCCGTTATGTAGGCCCTTTAAAAAAAACACATGCAGTACCACGTATTTGAAGTCCTTAGCTTTAATGAGTTTGATACTTAGAATTATCCTTCTTCACATAACCTCTTTACCAATCATAATGGAATAACGATCAATCCTAACTTGACAGATAATTTTCCTAATAATGTATAACTCCTCTTTTATGTCTAACAGAATAATACTTCTATCTTAATTATCCTATAACCGATCTAACGGTTATAGTCATTAATCAACATGTAAGACCTTATTCCTTATAGTGTCCATTCAATTTGTGCATCCTAACCATATCCTCAATTTAATGAACTAACAAACTATAACAATTGAGGTAATAATTATATCAATATTTCCCTCTTGATAACAATAATCAACAATACTTAAACCTTAATCAATAACCCTATTATTTTACTGAGAACAATTGTCCAACATATAGCATACCACTTTCATCCTAATTATAAAACAGAGTACAAATGGAAATAATTCGATACCTAAACTTTGGTTTCCTTACAACATTCACTTCGTCCTTGCAACTTCTCTTCTTCACCAAGCTTACAGGATTCCACTCAGTTCACCCACACCGAACTGCTTCTCACTGTTTGTATCCAAGGAATACCTTTACTCTCCTTTCACAAACTAATCACTATAACTCCTTCTTCACTAACTGCTAACCATCAAAACTCATTCGGCTTTCTTTCTCTCCCTCAAACCAAAACTCTCATAATTTTGCAAAGCAATTTGGTTGAGTAACCCCACTAACTATTCTTCTTTGTGAACTCTCGCCTCTTCCCTTCTATTTATAGATGACATTACAATGACTCTTTAATGTCCACCTCGTGAAGACAAAAAGCCAAGGGACATAAGCTTCATCAATGTCCAGCAACCCTCTTTATGTCCAAACTTGTATAACGTCAATCTTTCAAACTTCAGACTTGTTTAACGACATCTCTTACAATTCCAAGCAGTTAAAACTCTCCAGATATCCTTCATAAATGGCGGTCGTTTGATTTTCCCCCAAGCCAATCAACCACCCTTCACACGATCGACCACAGTTATTCTTCAGAAGACTTTAATTATCAATGCCGGTTGATCAATGCCGGTCAATCGCACCTCACCGATTGACCGCTATCTCCAAGCAGCGCGTTTTTGCTTAATTCGCCAGATTACTTCCTTAGCGTGATACCTTTCAATGTATATACCCATATATCTGTATATACCCATACATATATTCTCCATATATATAATTATCCTTAATCACCTATATTTCAATTTTCCAAATGACCAAACCTCAACCTACATTATATCTTTCACCATTCCTCCTTCACATTATTCTTCACTAAATCCAATATGTCCTAAAATAGTATAAATCATATACCTTTAATCTTATAATATCCAACTACGTCCAAATATGTTTTTTCTTACTATTTCTCGTTGACCATCAATCTAATTGGAATCATCAAATATAACTTCAAATATCATCATACAATTCTCTAATTAACTTCAATCATTCTCATAATCTAACTATGAACCTAACGGAATATCATAATTCACTTATTCCAATTACGTTTCTTTTGACCAATATCTTTACTTGTCCAACTCAGCTCCTAACATCCCAAAATTATCACTTAAGTTATGCCTTCAGCTCAACGAAGATTTGAGATATTACAAAAGAAGTCTGTTCAATAACAACCCTCCTCATTCCAAAGAAATCGAGAGTTGTGGAATGGGTAAGAATGATTAACCAATGTACAAGACACTGTTATTGAAACTAAATAAAATAAATAAATATCTCGCGTTCTTAACATGCAGTGCATGGCATTGAATGAGAATGAGATATTTGAGGTTCAATTGAATGAGGGACTGCTGACTCTTGGTTGGATCCATGTACGGCACTTGTATTCATTAATGCAATATTTTTTCCTTGTATAATATATTAATTTTATTTTAGATAAACCCGAAGCAATCATGTTTCATGTCATCTATTGCCGTTCACACACAGTATGGGTACCAAGTGAAGCTACTGAAGTCAATTACAATTATCTTGGGGCCTATAGATAAAGAATAGTATATTTTCTCACCATGCGCTTTAAAAGAAGTGACAAACTAATTTCGCCTCCCAATTGCAGCCTACATGGCATATTTAAAGTCTCGCGCTTAGGTGAGTCGGTGATTGCCGAGTGTCTGCATCAAGGCTTCCATCTTCACGACCCACACATACCGGAGGACCTTTACGAGCATACCACTCATCTTGAGATGAACCTCGACTTGTAGTTCAAGGTCATCGATATCTAGGGCAACTAGGCAACAACTGCAAAAGATGCAACAACTACAAGATATGCAAAATATGCAAGATATGCAAAAACTGAAAAAACTTTTAAAAAGTAGCTCAATTGAGATTTTTTATCTATGTTTATTGGTTTTGGTTTTGGATGTTGTATCTCTAGTTGTTGGTTGTTGGTTTTGGTTGTTGTATCTCTGTTTTTTGGTTTTGTTTGTTGCAATTTGAATGCTGTTTTTTGGGGTGAGATACGTCCCTCATAGGACGAGGGCTGTCCATTTGTCGGCGAGGACTTCCGTTGTAGGGATAGAGATGTCTGTTATACTGAGGGCTTATCAATTGCCGAAGGAAAATAAGAACGATTCGAACGTCCGACAGAAGAGGGACGTCCGTCCCTTGAGAGAACATGAGTAATGAAGCATCTATTAAAGCATATGTTATGAGGGACGTCAGTTATGATAGTTGTTCACCAAGCGACCACTATTTTTCTTTAGTTTGAATTTGTAAAGAAGCTAATCATCATATCACAATAATATTCAAAATTTACACCACATATCACAATTCCAACACATTCAACTTACTAAGCATTGAAATGATAACATCTTAATCTTATACTCATGATGATAAAATTCGAGGAATTACATTTATACAATTAGGATACTAACAAATACATAAACAAATAGAATAGCACTCATAAAAGTCCCATGGTTAAGGATGCGAGTGTAGGGCGACGGACTCCTATAAAACATAAAAGTAATACTATGTCATACAAAGTGCACATAGTTAGAACAACGTATGAAAGCATAACAATCTAATCACCTGTGTATTGGCAACAATGGTAAAACTCATGAAGGTGTCTTGTGGCATCCTGCTCTGCCACTGCCACCTGCTCCACCTTGAGAAGAGCGGATATTGTGGCCCACACCATGACAATGACTGCATGTCATGGGGACATGTCTCCCGCTGAGTACCATGAGGCTACGGGGCTCCTTCGCCTCCCACACTTTTTGTTTTCAAGGTCGACCTAGGAGTCTCTTAACTGGTGGCAGCAGAATTGGAGCCTAGTTCGTTTCAGGCCACATGTGGTGGCCACTGACAGGTTGGGCAAAGTGGGAGTACATCTTCATAAATATGTCCCAATGATACCATACATGCACATAATCCTCAACTGAAGTCCTCATGAAATTGATGCATAGGATGACATGCACGCATGAGATTCCAATCAGCTCCCACCGTAACAGTTACAGGTGTGTGTGTCCAAATCGACTACATACCATTCATTACCGTCACTAACCTCAAACTGATTACATCCTGCAGGCGTTGGACACCAATTCTAAGCCACATGTTGTAGATTGACAAGCTTCTTTGTGATCTTAGGACACAATAGATTCGTCGACTCAACCATCTTGTCATGTTTCTTAACAATCCTACACATGATGTCCATTCTAATCATCTCGATCATAGCGAGGATCGGTTTGTCCCGGGCTGGCAAAAGGCAGACATTGTAGCACTCGCTCAAATTATTAAGGCTCATTTCGCACTTTCGGACGAAATTGAAAGCATGTTTTGACCAACACCTCGTATTGATTTTCTGTAGATATGTGTGTGTTGTGTGGTTGAGTGCAAGTAGTTTATTCATCTCTTTCTGAAATGATGATGATGTTATGGCTTTAGCTGTCTTCCACATGATATCTTTGTATAAATTGTCTGAAAATTATTTTTTAAAACTAGCATACAAGTGTTTAAGGCATAAACGATGCTCAACTGCTAGTACAAATTGTTCGATAGCAGGCACCAACCCCTTATGTCGATCGAAAATAAATGTTCATCCCCTACCTATGTCACTGTCTATGTCCAAAAGCAAGCAACACAGAAACCAGGTCTAAGAGTCTCTGCATTCTGATTCAACAAGTGCCATAACAATTGGATAAATTCCATCATTGGCGTCAATGTTGACGGCTGTGAGCAACTGGCATGGGCACGACCCCTTTAGGTGACAGCCATCCAAGCAAATGGCTGGTACCAAACTCCCTCAGACCTCTCTTGCACCTATCCAAACACATGTATATCATTTTAAATATTGGAATTGGACGGGGCGTAAGCTCAGGCATATCTACCACCACCACCAATGTGCTGCCTAGATTGGATCTTCGAATCTCTTCTGCGTATGACCACAGTAGCTTGCATTGTTCGTCACCATCCCCTTCGTTCAGGTTCAAGGCTAAATTCATGGCTCTTCTGGCAAGACTCGAGGTAATGTTGACATTAAAGTCATTCATGACAGTCTCAATAATGGAAGGAAAGTCCCACATGGGCTGAATTTTGAACCTATCCAAATATTAGTTTGCCACCCATTTGTAAGAAGTGTGTTGGCTTTCCATTTGTCGTGCACATGTGTGCGCCTTATTATAGCTCTTAATTTGAAAGGTAAGTTCACCTTTCATTTTTTAAGCGTGAAGCCGCCAACTGCATCCATTCTTGCACACGACAATCAAACAATGATGTTCGCTTTTGATGAACTTTATTCCATGCCCATTCTTCAAAGCATAATCAACCACTTGTTCTCTAATTTCATTCAATGAACTATACTTCTTCCCAAGACAGAGCTCCGAGGATGAGCATTTTAGTTAAGGATACATACTCTCTGCCCAATCATCATCATCTGAGTCACGTATTGAACTAAGCTCCAAGTCCAAAGATGCCGAGATTAAATGCACCTCTATACAAGGTTTGTGATAGAACAAATGATGCTCATCAGTCTCGACTGTCAAAATAAGATCCACCACCACTCCGCAGTCAATGGATTCTTCAACATTAGATGGTGCAGCACTCCTTGACTGCATGTGATGTGCAACACTCAAAAAACTTTGCTGTTCGTTCAATTGTGTATGGGGATTAGTCGGGGGAAGACGAAATTTCTCTCTGCAATATCTAGGGCACAGGACGTCCTTCGTGATTATAAGACAAATTTGCGTCATCTGTCGAGAGTAGAAATGCTGTCGTTTAGCGTGTACAGAATGACACTCGATATAAAACGGACGTCCCTCGCATTAAGACGGACATTCGGTATGGCCTAAACGACATTGTCTTAAGACGAGAGACGTTCATTGAGGGCAAAACGATGTAGTCTTGGTCAAGGGACGTCTTTGTAGGTGAGACGTCTTAATTAAGGGAATTCGCGCGTTTTAAAAACGAGTTTACCTTGCATGTGATCCTTCAACTGAAATAATTTGGGGTCCATCTTGACCGTCCATTTTGATCCAGGAACGTCCCTTGCTCAATCAAACGGCCATGGGATGTCGTCCGCCGTCGCCTTTGGAAAATGGAAAATTCCATCCTGACCGTCGATCCAGATAAAGGACGTCCCTCGCCCAATCCAACGGCCATGGAATGTCGTCCGCCATCGCCTTTAGAAAATGCCAGATTCAATCCTGCCTATCAATCCTTGTAAGGGATGTCCTTCCCTCGATCCAACAGTCTTAGACGATCGTCCGCCATCGCCTTTAGGAATTGACAAATTCAATCATAGCCATCAATTTTGAGAGAGGAACGTCCTTCCACGATCCAATAGCCAAGAGGGACGTTCGCCATCACTTGATAATCATCCTTCGTCTTCTAACGGGCAAGAGGGACATCCCTCGGCCTCGATAATTGACATCCTTTGTCTCCGTCCGACGGTTTTTGGCGGAGACGAAACCAAGGCGTTAAAGTTGACGGATTTGGACGGGAAACGTGATTGCAAGGTTGCTGGCGAGAATTTTTCATAGTTCAAGGTTTTAGTTGTTAGCAAAATTTCTTCAGGGTTTGACTCGTCATTGATTACAAACTATAGGATATGTGGTGTTAATTTCCCCAAAAAAACAATAAAAGAAATCAAGTTTTCAAGCTCACCCATGAGACCGACACAAACAAAATTTCAAATGAAAAAACGAGGGTTAGACTATCATGTACTCGCGAGAAACATTCAAGAAAGACAGAGAATGAAACGACGGGAACTCAAATCGGTCGAAGAAATGATGATTTCATTCACCCTCCAACCCCTCCACCATGTAGTCCTTCAGTACCGAATGATGAAAAATCTTTCCTTTTTTAAAGAAAAATGTAGAATTGATAAAAATATAAATTTTATTTAATATAAAATTATAAATAATTATATTATATATATTAAATAAAAGGGAAAATGACAAATCAACCATCGTGGTTTCCGGTCAATGACAAGTCAACCACTGTGGTATATTTGCTAACAAGTTAACCACTAACGTATGAGAAATTGATAAATCCAACATCACACTCAAGTTAACCCAGGAAAAGAAAAAGCCTGGACGCGGCAAACAAGCGGCGTCCAGGCAAAGAAGCAAGCCTGGACGCCGCTGGTTTGCGGCGTCCAGGCAAAGCCTCAAGCCTAGACGCCGCAAACCAGCGGCGTCCAGGCTTGAGGACCACCCCAATCATTTTCCCTTTTATAAAGGGAAAATAAAAGTTAGGGCTCATTCTCCTACCCGACCCCCTGCTCTTCTTCTCCCTCCCAATCGGCTCTCCCACTCTCCCCCAATCGGCCACGAGTCCGACTACTGCACGGCGACGACCACACGAGGCCGACTACCGCACGGCGACGACCACCCGAGGCCGACTACCGCACGGCGACGACGAGCACGCGAGGCCGACCACCGAACGGTGACGAGCACGCAACGCCAACCACCGAACGGTGACCACCACGCGACGCCAAGCACCGAACGGCGAACACCACGCGACGCCAAGCACCGAACGGTCTCGGATCTCGCCTTTCTCGCCTTTCTTTGATAGATTGTTAGTATCCTGTGGTAGATTTGCACTGCATCTATTTTTTGTGGTAATTTCCTTGTTATTTTGTTTGTTAGTTAAATTGAGTTTGTTAGTTATTTTCAGTTTTGTTAAAAACAAAATAGCAGTTTGGGTTTGTTTGCTAGAAAATGCAATTCTAATCGATAATGGTACTAAGAAACTCGATACACTACTTCCAATTATGAAACTGCTTGTACCATTGGCTAAAGCTAAATTGTGTTTGTTGATTTATGAAACTGCATTCTGTCTATTTTTTGGTGGTTTGTTGATTTAGGATGTTTTATTATTCACAAATTTTTGTTTGATTGTATTTTTTATTATACTGCAGGTTGTTGGCAAATTACTCTCAACGATCAGCATGGAATCGCGGCCTAAGAAATTGAGGTCAAAGCGTCGGCAGGCGACGGTGGAGGCCGTTGAACCCGTTCAAACTACCGAAGTGGAAGATGTCCAACCCGCAACAGCGGTAGAAGACGAAGAAACCGCTGACCTTGAAGAAGAATTATTCTGGAACGCTAATTGCAAAACACGATATTTAGAAGATATACTACATCGTAGAATTACTGTGTCCAAAATAGTAGATTTGGACTCTTTCGCAGAAATGGGAATTGATCATATGCTTCAAGCTGCTGGATTAGTCGGGTTGTGCAATTTGAGGGGCAGTTACTGCGAGAGAGTTATAAGATTGTTTTACGCAAATTTGCGAATATCCACTAACCCATTAGAGGTGCGGACGTACGTTTTTGGAAGGGAGTTGAGTTTCACTTCCAACGATGTAAACATGATGCTTGGATGTGTATTGAATGAGCCAAGCGAGGAATATTATCATATGGCTCGGGAGCCACCATTTGTAAAACAAGGAGGTGGGTTAGCGGTGCTTAGATTGTTGCACCAGGATCCCGAGGTTGTCGAGTACAGAAAGCCAACGGGAAAGGAGTTGAATGCCTTCGCTCGATTGATCCACTTGATCATGACATACACCATTTTGCTTCGAAATGGGCATCGCGACCTTGTTACCAGCATGGATCTCTATATGCTGGAGAAGGTGTTTATGGGAAAAAAGGTGGACATTGGATATATAATCCTGAGCTACATGCAAGAGGTGCTCAATAAGTCGGCGAAGTCCCTGCCGTACAACTGGCTAATCCAGAGGATCGTTGAGCAGTTTGGGGTCCCCATCCCGGAGAACGAGCCAAGAATTGAAGAGTCGGTCAATGACATGTACAACAATTCATTATTGGACCGAATGGGTATCACCCAAATAGAAGGTGAATGGTTCCGCAAGGGGAAGAAGGTAGCAGCACATCCATTGCAACCTGGGCCTTCGCATTCAGTCCCTTCGCATTCAGTCCCTTCGCATGCACTGCCGCCTCCTCCTCAATCATCTCACTTTAGTTCGATACCTGCTGAGATGCTCAACTGGATGAGCAAGATGGAGGAGCTTCATAATATGTCCATGACCCAAATGCAATTAATGGCCGACCAGATACAAATGCAACAAGGCCAAATACAAGAAGCAACCAAGGTCACAGAAGAGAGGTGGGCTATCGCAGAAGAGAGGTGGGGTATAGAACAACAGTGGCATGTGCAAGCAGCGGAGTGGCATCATGAGATGGTGGCAGCACTTAAGCAAGGGGAGAGGTGATCAACCCATTCAGGAAGTGCGTCATCCTCCTCAGACGCACCAGATGCGACATTCCGATTTTAAGTTAATTTTGTTGAACGTGAATTCCAATTTTTACTTTATTTGTCTTTCATGTACTGACATGTTGTTAATTTGCAGTGAACCTGTCGGAAGCTGCTTACAAACTCCTCCAGCCGTGCCTCTCAGGCCGCCGCCCCTTAAAATTTTGCGCCTGGTACATCTTTCATTTCGGTATATATGTGTATTCATTCATGGTTACACTGACCGTTTGTTGCAGGCTCATGATTTGATGAGTAAGTTCCAAGACTATGTCTGGGCAAATACTCGAAAGAACATGGAGACATGCGCAATTCTTGCAGGAAAGCTGACCGACAATACGTACCTCGTCTATGAACTTATCTTCCCAGATCAGAAAGGAACGCCAAATACGGTGAGAGGCCTTTTTTGGGTGTTAGTGTATAAGATTTTATCTTAGTACTCATCCAAACTTATATGCAGTGCTATACAACGGCAGAAGCAGACACAGAAGTTTTCAATTATCAACAGCGACACGATCTACTCACACTTGGATGGATTCACGTAAGTAATCATGTCGTTTCTCCAGGTTGGAGTTAATGTTTACTGAGATCATATAATGTGTTGTTTAAATTGCAGTCACACCCGAAACATGAGTGTTTTATGTCGTCCGTTGATCTGCACATGCAATTCGCTTACCAAACATTGTTGCCAGAATCAATCTCCATTATCACAGCTCCCACTGACAAACAGCAGTATGTAGTTTTCCTAGTGTAAATTCTGAATTTTGCTTTCCACGTAATTGCTCGACACTTGTTCCCTTTGCATTACAGGCCGTTTGGCGTCTTTCGGTGTACCCCTAAGGGGATGAGGGTGATATCAGAGTGCCACATTAAGGAACAATTCTACCTGCACGAACCTCCAACCTTTCAGTATGAGGGTCCGTTGTTCGCCCGAGCTGAGAAAGTAGCCTTTGACGTGAACTTGTCGTTTCTGGTCACGGATTTGCGCCGGAAACAGCCCAGGAAGAAGAAGAATGCGTAGTTTAGTTGATTTTGTGTACTTGTACGTTAAAATGTATGTCAAGTTGTCAATGATATGTTGGGAGGTTAGGTGTAGTTTACATTTAGTGGATGAATGAGATGTTTGGATGATACTGGAATTGTTTGGGCTGTTTGTGCAGGATGTACGAGAATAACTATGTGGAGTCAAGAAACAAGGGACATTCTGTTCAAATTTTTAAAAAATTGGCAAGTCTATCAAACTCATTTTATTTTCAACAAAATAATTACATCAATGGCCTTTGACTGTCATGTACATTTGTTGCAAGCAAAAAGGGTTATATCACGGCAGGTTAAGGTCCACATCTGTATACGTAGGTGTGGGAGAACCTTCAGCATCAAACTCCTGCAGACCACATTACAAAGGAAATGAGCGTAGTTCAAATATCAATTAAAAGCATAATGCGATAATGCGCTGACCTGCGTCTCATGGACTCTATCGGGAGCTGTCTCGGGGACTCTGAAACCCATAAATGTGTCATCCGACCTTCCTCTGCCTCCTCTTCCTCTGGTTCTAGCCGCCCCTCTGTTGCCTCTGCCAGCCCCTGCACTGGATTCCCCTCCCCCTTCGCACGTACGGGCATTGTGGCCCACACCCCCACACCGCCCACAATGCACGTTTAAATGTCTTCTGGTAAGCACTGTCCGACTTGGAGCCTCATCCACATCCCATATTCTACGTTCGCGGGGCCTGCCTGGAAGCCTTTTATACGGCGGTGGGATAATTGGATCCAGATTCGTCACAGGATGCCACTCGATTGGGCCATTGAGGGGTTGGAGAAAGTGGGAGTACATTACCATGTATGTTTCCCGGTGATAGCACCAATGCACAAACTCCTTAGGAGATCTCCTCATGAAGGGAATGCACGGAATTGCATGGACACACGGGATGCCGGTCAACTCCCACCGGTTACAAGTACAAGTACACCTGTCCAAATCGATAGAGTACATGTCGGTATTGTTGCTGACCTCAAACTTGGTCGCTCTTGCAAATTGGGGACTCCAATTTCGACTGGCAAGTTGGACTTTGGCAAGCTGTTTGCTAATCATTGGACACAACATATAGGTCGAGTGAGCCATTTTTTCATGTTTTTTCACGATCCTACCCATGATGCCCTTTCGAATGATCTCGAACATACTTAGAATTGGTTTGTCCCGGGCTGGTAGGATGCAGGCATTGAAGGACTCGCTGAGGTTGTTGAGGCTTATGTCGCACTTTGGGATGGAAGAGAAAGCATGTTTGGCCCAGCAAGTCACCTTTATTCCACGTAGATATTCATGGGCCGCTGGGTCAAGGACAAATAACTTGGCCATCTCTTTCTCAAATTGCCCCACTGTTGTGGCTCTTGATGCAGCCCACATTGCATCCTTCAACAACCTGCCTTTAAATTGTTTTTGAAAATTGGCATACAGGTGTCAGATGCAAAACCGTTGGTCTGCTTGCCATGCCACTTCTCTCACAACTGGCACTAGTCCCTGCAAACTTTCATAATATGAGACAGACATTGGAAAAAAACATGCATAACATAAACATATAATTCAAAAGCAATGCACAACACCTTTTGTCGATCAGAAATAATTGTCCATCCATTGCCAGATGGGGTGTTTAGATCGTCTAGCAACAATTCTATAAACCACCTCCATGAATCCCTATTTTCTGCTTCTACGACTGCTACAGCAATCGGATACATACCATCATTCCCGTCAATGGTGACAGTAGTCAGCAGTTGGCCCGGAGTAGCTCCCTTTAAGTGGCAGCCATCTAAACAAATAACAGGTCTACCACAGTTCAACACTGCCCTCTTGCATACATCCATGCACATGTACATCTTTTTAAATACAATCATATCAAGGTCAACACGCAGTGAACTTCCAGGATTCGACCTCCGAATCTCCTCAGCATAGGACCAAATGAGCTTGTATTGCTCATTGCCATCACCTTCGTTAATTTTCTTTGCCGTATTTCTTGCCCTTCTAGCAAGGCTGGGCGTGATGTTGACGTTGACGTCCTTCCTGACAGTCTCAATTATGGAAAATACGTCCCAATCGGCCAGACTTTTAAATCTGTCTAAGTAATGCGTTGCCACCCATTTGGTAGTGGCATGGCGGCTTTCCATCTTTCGGGAGCAAGTGTGAATGTCATTGTAGGACTTTATTTGAAACGTCATTTCACGTTCTATTTGTGACGCGTGCATCCTCCATGTGCATCCTTCCTAGCAGACAGCCCTCAATCGACGAGCATCACTATGGGTGAATTTTATGCCGTACCCATTATTCAATGCATAATCAACAATTTCTTCTCTAATTTTCGTCAATGTACTGTATTTTTTGCCAAGGCCTATACCAACGTAGCTACATTGTGCTTCTGCTTGGCGTATAGACCTACTCTGTGCCATGTTAATGTCTTCATCACTAGTGGATTGGCACACTGATCGGAGGTCCCATTGTCCTCTTCATTTAAACTTGCATATACAGAATGCAACACAATTGCAACTTCATTTCCAATTCCACGTACCTCGTTTTCATTCGCCAATAATATCTCTGAAGGGCCCACTACAGTTTCACGGTTAATATCAGCTTCTTCGACACTCCAAGCACTCCAATGCGCCATTTTCTTGAAAACAAATGCTTCAACTTTGCCAAAATATCTTTCTCTTCTTGCTTCAGTTCTCACAAATCGCTAGGTTTAGGGTATGTTTCAGATTCGGGAAGGGAGAGTCGAGACTGAGAGCCCTAATTTTCATTTTCCCTTTTCATAAAGGGAAAATGATTGGGTGGGTGGGTCCTGGACGCCGCTGGTTTACGGCGTCCAGGCAATTTCTTTGCCTAGACGCCGCTTGTTTGCGGCGTCCAGGCTTTTTATTTTCCTGGGTTAACTTGAGTGTGATGTTGGATTTGTCAATTTCTCATACGTTAGTGGTTAACTTGTTAGCAAATATACCACAGTGGTTGACTTGTCATTGAGCGAAAACCACGATGGTTGATTTGTCATTTTCCCTAAATAAAATTCTTAAACCTTAATCCAAAAAACAAGTGGAACTCAATGTTGACAAAAATCAACTTCCGGAACCCCACCCCCTAAGCCCTTGGACCGCTGAATAACACGAATTCCCACATGATAGATCGAAAGTCCACTCGGAGTTGAAGAGAGATAAAAATGGACAAAAAAATTACTCAAAAAAATAAAAAATCTAAAAATCACGAATTTTATTTAATTGCTAGTGGCTCTATGGTCGAGAGATTATTTGTCTCAAAGTAATGTTTAAATACTTACTGGTTTTTCCCCTTAAATTTAATAATTAATTCACACTTTATATCATAAATAATTACGAAACAACTCCAGACCAATCGATTTTTAAGTAATTGCTACGCAACTAATATAGATTTGTTTTTGAAAGAGCAAATTACATTGTAAACCCCAAATTAAAAGTGTATTGATAACTGGGTCTCAATGTTTTTTGCAAAAAAACCCATGAAATTTTCACTACCAATCACATCATTAAATTTTTATTTATTTATTTACTTTCTTGTGGTCGGAGGGTAATATAGTAATATAGAAAAGTGTGAGGGGCTAGGGTTTGAAGTGTCTTTATATTTAAGACGAATCTTATCATGTCTGATGCGGCTGTAGTCATGCTTGATTTCTGTTGAATCCGTTTCTCTCTCCTCTCCTCTCCCTTTCGCGCTCTTGCACTCTCTCTCTATCTCTTTCTCTTTCCCTCTCTTTCTGCTTCTGCATTTCTCTCTTCTTCGACATTGATTCTCTAGTGGATTTCTATTTCTTGCTCAATTGATTTGGCTCGATTAGACCTTTTTCTTCTATATCCAGAGCCACTGCTTCGAAATGGCGGATTCCAGTGATGAAGTGAGTGATGGATTTGCGAAGCTTGTTGCGTCATCATTTTTTGTTTCACTGGAAAAAAAATGTTCATTCAGATTGTTTGTTTTCTTGCAGAGAATGGGATGGAGTTCGAGAGAGATTAATGGCCGAAATCCGAATGCGATTTCCTCCGATGAAAGCCAATCGAAGAAAACTTGCGCTGCTTGTGGAACTTCTAAAACGCCTCTATGGAGAGGAGGTCCTGCTGGCCCTAAAGTAATTTGTGCTAATTTTGAAGATCATTGAAAAACTGTATTTCACTTTTTTATAAAAGAAATATTTCCGATTAACTATTGGCATTTCAGATGGAATAACTATAGTATTGCTCTAATGTTACTCAAATTTTGAAGACCGTAGAAACCTTTTACGTCACGATGGATTTTGATTGTTGTTTCCCTGCATTTACAGTCACTGTGTAATGCTTGTGGCATAAAAAGCAGGAAGAAAAGGGGGCCTGTAGTGGGAATGATGAAAGAGAATACAAAAGTGAAGAAGAAGAAGAAGAAGAGAAGCCAAAATGGGGGAGGGAAGAGTAGGTTTATGGGGTTGGGTAGAGAAGGTTTGGTGAAAATATTAATGGTGGATGGGATAAGAAGACCGCTGGGAGAAGAAGAAGAAGCTGCTGTGCTTTTAATGGCTCTCTCTTGTGGCTATTCTGTATATGCTTAGTTAGAGTTGAAAAGAGATAGCAATGAATCATATCTCTTCATTTTGGGAGAATTATAGGAACACCAATCTAGCCTTTTTCTTTTGCTCATTTCCTTATTTATTGATTTGAAAACTCCCTTTTAATGTTTGATCATTTGCTAAGCTTATCATGTTACATTCCAAGATTATATGATGAATTTTTCTTAGACTTGCTTGCTTTTCAGTAACATTGTTAAAAAGTTCATTTTTTATGAGGACAAACATTATTTAAAGTATTTTATTAAATGCAAGTCTAGTATTTATCAAAAGAATAAAAGCATTTTACATTATAATATTTCATTGCGAAAATAAAAAATCACCCACCATCCTTTACTATCAATGACAAAACAACCATTATCGTTTTTTGCTAACTTAACTTCTGAACTACGAAAAAACATCGCGGCAACCATCGCGATTACATTTACGTTCAATGTCCATCAACGACCTTGCAGTCAAATTTCTTGGCAACATTATGTTCGCAGTCGTATTCGCAGTCACATTTCTTAGCAACATTATTGGTGAACTTTTTATTTTGATTATGATTTCATTGACAGACATTGACAATAAACGAGAAGATGATGTCGGGAAGCTTCGACATAGTTCGGTCCACAATTTTCATGTTTTTAGTTTTCTGATCATCTTCTCATTGTCGAAAGCAATTTTCATTGCCGTCGTCGTCGTCTAGTTTATCAATTCTGCCGCGTAACGCTCGTCCCTGTGACAACATCGTTATAGGGCAGAACGACGTACTAGCAACACTGCTGAGGTCTAAGAAAGACCGCCGCGGTCTGAGGATAATTTGCTGCTGATCATCGTGCGTTAGTCTGCCTATATAAGAATCGACTGTACACTCCGGCAAGCACCGCGAAATACGAAATCCTTGGCAAACTAAGGTCAATGAATTATAGGGACGTTCGTTTTATGTTCGAGGGGCGTCTTTCGCGATTATAGGCAGATTTAATGTTCAAAGAAGTTCGGCAAACATATAACGGACGTTCATTGGCTAAAGACAGACTTCCGTTTTAGCCTGAACGATCTAGTTTTAAGTTGAGGGACGTTCGTTGTGACATTAGGGATGTCCGTCATCGCCATTTGGAAAATGAAAAACTTCATCCTAGCCGTCCATTCCGATCGAGGGACGTCCATACTTGATCCAACAGCCATGAACCATGGTTCCAACGAGCATGACGGACGTCTCCCGATAATTGATGTAACGTTTAGATAAGTTTGGTGAACATACAACGGATGTCCATCAGCCAAAGACGGACGTCCGTTGTAGCCTCAACGACGTAGTCTTAAGTCGAGGAACGTCTGTTGTAAGACTAGGGATGTCCGTCATCGCCATTTGGAAAATGACAAACTCCATCCTAGTCGTCCATTCTGATCGAGGGACGTCCGTTCTCGATCTAATGGCCATGAACCATCATTCCAATGGGCACGACGGACATCCCTCGATAATTGATGTCCTTTGTCAGTCTGTTGAATTATTGTTCGACGGTTCTTGGCCAACGAATTTTGACGGATGTCTCTCATTGTTGCTGCCTTGCACGTCTCTGTTCGACAGTCCTTGGTCAGCGAATTTTGACGAACGTCGTGCGTTGTTGCTGCCTTGGACGTCTCCGTTCATCGTCATCAAGCATCGGCGGTTCGTTGTCATCAAGTCTTGGCAGTTCGTCGTCAAGCCGCCGCAATTTATCATCATTAACGAAAAATGTAACAGCGATGATTGCTACAATATTTTTTCATAGTTTCGTAGTTAAGTTATTAAAAAATAATAATAATAATAATAAAAGTTATTTTGTTAAATGATGGTAGTTGTTTTGTTAATTTTCCTATTTCATTATTGTTTGCTTTTCAATATATCACACTCAGGTATGATTGATTCATGCTCTGTTGGGGGACTATTTTATTAGATCTCTGTCGTCTCTTCAAATGCAAATACAACAAATAGAAAAACGTATTTTAAAGACACTGAAATCAGACCATCCTCAGTTAAAATCAAAATAGACCAGATTTGAGCAGCAACCGAACCCAAGCAGACAAGACCCATGTCCTATTATTGAACAACCAAAAAGAGATCCGCTGTTTCAAAAAAGTTTTCCCCTTTCATGCTTATTTTGTATATAATATATCCTCGCATAATTTCTTATGACTAATTGGGGTAATGGGGTCGAGAGCTCAGTGTCAAGGATAGCAACATTGAAATCTGCAAAGACTTTGCTTAGAGCAACAGTGATTTCTTGGACGACCTAACAACTTCTATCATGCTGTGGATGATAACATAACTAGGGTTGATACGCTAAAAAGCAAATACCTTCTCCATGATATAGAGATCTATGCAGCTGATATAATCTCCATATCCATCTCTTCACAGGACATTGCAGATCATAATATGATAAATCGCACAAGCCTGGATATTCAAGTACTTTGCCCTTGGTTTGTAGCAGCAGAGGATCCTTTTGACTTTTCTGTAATAAGTCGATTCCCTCATCTTTCACAAACTCGAAATCCCTGGAAGTATTATAATAGAATTTCATCAGTTCTACACGTTCATTTCCAAAAGCCGAGTCAATTGGTGCAGCGTAAAACAGACAGTTCACAATTCTTATCAGTTTGAGGGAGTAATCAATGTTCGCATAAAATAACTGAATCCGTTTCTCTTGATATGGACCATCGAATGAGCATAACAAATTAATTCCACTTGCTTTGAATATATCCTCAAAATCTAACGAGCTAAGAATAGCGAAGTGCACTTTTCTAGACGAAATTATTGACTAGAACTTGAAATCAGATTCAAACGTATTTTGACATTCTTCGGATCTTTGGAGTGGTTGTCTGGGATGCTCCACCGCGGGAGAGACCAATCTTTCTCTTGCCAGCGACTCGAGAGGATGTGGAAGCCATTGATTTATCTTTGGATTCTACACCAAACCGACATGAGCGATCACTGGAAGACGTGAAATTAGCTTAAGAGATGTCAGTGGGCGATTGGGATAAGACTTGCGGCACGGGCTAATCTGCCAAAGGAGGATCGGGATTTAGGGTTTGGAGAGAGGCAATTTCGTTTGGGGAAAAAGGCACAGTCGAGGGAACGATGAGAAGAACGTACAATTTTTAAGGTGAGAACGTCACATTGAGCAAAGAGGAGGTGATTCCGGTGAGCAACGGAGAGCTGAGGTTTCAAATAGGAAAAGGTAGGGGTGTGGACTGAGTTCGGCTAACTGAACTGAACCGATCAACTTTGGTTGGTTCAATTTGATTTTAGTAAGTAAAAAAAAAAAAGTTAGAATCAAACCGAATCGAATCGAAAGGTTCGATTTGGTTCTCGATTCTATTGGGTTAAAACTGAGAAATTGATATCTGACCCGATTAACTAAAAAAAATAAGAGAAAACCTTAGTTTTCTAACCTTGAGGCGCCACAACCTGAAAACATCCCTCTGTTTCTCTCAAATTGCACTTTAGAGTACCACTCTCTCTAGGTCTAACCACACATCCTCTGCAAATCTCTCTATCTCCTGCAACCATTGCGACACGCCGATCCTGCTCTCTCTCAGTCTCTCTAGCAGAAGGCGGACATCGACGACGAGCTCTCTATCTCTCAGAGTCAGAGGCTCTAGGAAAAGGTGTCTAACGATTTGGGATTTGGATGCACTGTTGGACGTCCTAAACCAACTTAAATTGTGCTTATATAGTCGGACCAATTTTAACCTCAGGTTGACTGATGTTTTAATGTTTGGACAATCAAAGTTCCATGCGGTCGACCAAGTTAAGATTGTTGAGAAAGTACTTAAATTTGTAATGTTTGCAGTCGACTGAAAATTGGTCAAGTCAACCTGAATTAAATCTAATTGTATCATGATGTTATTGAAAATTTTTGGTCTAGAGGCATTGTGAAGATATTCGGCAATTAGTTCTTGAAATTCACAAATTTGAGAATCTCGTCATCCTTTTGTACAATCTTTTGTACGTGATAGTGGATAAAATAGCATCTAATTTATGTGTACTTAGTGCAAGAATGTTGACTTGAATTTTTATAAATATGGGAAATTAATAAATCAATGTACAGAGTACTTCATGATCAATGACAAGTTAACTGCTAACATATTTTTGTTAATAACTTAACAAATAAACTATGAGAAATAGACGTTGCAAACATCGCTGTCATGTTTGCCATTAAAGGTTTTAATTTTGTTTTACGGCGAATGCTACATGTTTCTTCGCAGAACGTCACAGCTAAATATGAAGCTACTTGTTTGTTGTTCCTCCACGGAACGTCATACATTCCTTCGTGGAATGACATACTTTCCGCTACGAAATGAAATACTTTCTGCGGAGGAACATCATTACGAAGAAATGTTTCCCCTTGTCTGTCATTTCTCCTAGCAAAACGTCATATTATTATCGCAGAACGATATGCATCTTCTGCCTTATATAAATTTACACTACACTCAGAGTGATTTCCTCATGGATTTTCACAATGATTATCGAACCCTAGAGCTTTCTGAGAGCTAAAGTGTACCAAATCCATGCAAAGTTGAAGCGTTAGTAATTGTTGATTGTTAGGCTCACAATTTATGTCTTGTGATGTAGGTAATCACCCTAGGGAGGGAGTGAATTAGTCTAATTAAACTTTTTCGTGTGATATTATAATTCAATTCCCTAAGTGATTTATCACAAAGATATAAAAAAGTAATAGCAAATATAAAGAGTTAGGAAAAGAGAGATGACACCAAGTTTGTTATCGCGATTTGGCAAACCAACCTACGTCTACGCTTCAAGGTCCCCTCTTGAAGATCCAATAAACCAATAACCTCTCTTGTTATTGTTGACTGAACTTTATGGATGTCAATCAAGCCTTTACAATGACTATTTGTGGGGCGTCACCCTTTGCTCTTGATTATTACGGAGCGTAACCCTTTTATCTCACTCAAGTACAAGAATTAGAAATATTACAATAAAAGATATAAAGCCTAAACTCTCCAAATGTAACTCTCACGTTTGGGATTGGAAGAGTTAGGCTAAGCACTTAATTTGCTGTGAGAAATTGAATACAAAATTTGGCAGTGGTCCGAAAAAAGCTATAAAGAAAGTCTTCCCTAGACTAGACAGATTCCTCAACCATAAAGAGTCTCGCAAGGTTTTTTGACTTTTCCTTCTCAGCGTTTTTCCCTCTCTTTTAGTTGATGAATAGGCTTGCCCCATCACACCTCAGTCGAATGGAGTTGCCGAGCAGAGAAAGCGAGTTGTCTCCAATATATGTCTATGCTTTCTCTTGCTCTCAGCTTTTGTCACTAGTCAATTTTGGGCTGAAGCTACATAAGAGCTCCAGTATAAAGATTCCCATTAGTACGTATACCGATTGTATACCACCAGTGATAAAAACTAGAATAAGCAATATTGACTGGGGCCCCCTTCTAGTGAAAGCAATATTTATTGAATATGAAATGGAGTATATATTATTTTTTTTAATTAGAAAAAATTACGAATAAATAAGAAATACGTTCTTTTTGAATTCCCATTTTCAAGTTTGATGCGAATGTTGATGAAGATCTGGATTTGATGAGATTCACATCTAAGGAATACTATTCGGTTCGAGCCCTTCTCCTATAAGAAGTCTTCTCCCCTCTCACTTATGACTTCCTTCATTCTTTTTAAAAGTCAGTCTCCTAATGCAACCCAGAAGCTCTTAACTGCTGAATTATCTGAGAATGAGCTCCTAATCACCCATTTTGACAATCTTAGTTTAGCCAATATATCATGGTGAAGAGTGGGATGAAAGTCATTGATAACTCTTTGAACGAATACATTCTTGGGTCGCAGGAAGAGCATCTCTTTTTGTCTATTCAAAGATTTGAGACAACTAGTTCAATTGGTGACATTGGTTCCCCATCTCTATTCTCCTATCTCTCTCACCCTGGTTGGGCTCTGGCTTAGTGTGATTAAACTGTGAATCGAATTAGGAAGAAGAAAAGAAGTCCAGCTCCATCCAAGCATGCAAAACGAGATTGGAACCAAAGGCCAAGGGCAAGAACTCCTCCAACAGGAACCCTATCATCAACCAATAGGCCAGGAGTGCTTTCTCTTTCTTGGCTTGCATGTTCTATTATATTAAGGGGGATTGAAAGTAATAGAATTCCCCTAATTGGTAGAAGGCAAGATACTTTTGAACTCCCCTTTCTATTAGAGGAAATAGGAAGAGTATGAGGAAATTCAAAGTGTGCTCTAAAGCGGATGAAAATGAGTCACTAGCTAAACATGGAACTAAAGACCTAGAACACCTTATTTCTTCAACATTAGATGAGGATGATCATATAGCAAATGAGGTAATGGAGTCTCAAAGTGACTTTCTCCCTTTAAATTGCTTTTCAGCCTTTGTGTCTGATACCGATGATGATGACGTTGTAGCATCGTTGTAATACCCCAACTTTTATATCGGAATTTAATATGGCTAATTGGATAGTTTTCAGGGTATTACCAAGGACGTATTCGTTGAACTATAATTTATGGAAATTTATCAGATGAAAATAAAAAATTTAACAAAGGGAGAAATATGTTGATTCGACTCAGTCCAAAAATTTAGTGGCTTGGTTGAGGAATGAAAATAAATGGTAATTTAATGAATTAAATTAAAATGTGAGAAAAATAATAGGGAAGAATTAAATAAATTGAATTATTGGGTTAAAAAAGATTAAGAGGGAGAAATGGATGGCTGAACCGGTTCAGCCGAACCGGTTCACGCTGGTTGATTCGGTTCTGGAGATGAAGAAGAAAATGGGGGGATTTTCATTGGCCTTCGGCCATTTTGCAAACAAAAGAAAAGGGAGTTAGACAAAGAAGACGAAGGAGAGTGACTGAGTGCAGGAGGCCGTTTGGGCAAGGGACGTCGACGATGAGCTCAAGCTCGGGTGCGTGTCGTTCGGCAAATGGCAAACAACAGCAGGCTCGGGAGGTGGCTTCGCGGGTTGATTGGGTACAGAGTTTCGGTTCTTCAGTGCGGCATCGGGTGACTGGTGATGCCGACGTCGATTGAATGACGATGGCAAGGACGGTGATCGGTAGAGGAGGTTTGGCATCGAGAAGGGGCTGCGATTCCAGCCTTGGGTCGGATGGCAGGGGCGACATTCTAGACAGAACGACTGAAGGCTTAGGGGTCCTGTTCGCGGTTCAGCCTGAACCGGTCTGTCCTGCTCTGATGAAACCGAAAGTGGGACGTGCGTGGCATGGTGCTGATGTCCAGGTATGGCTAGAGGCATGGAATGCCTCTCTGATGTAATTGAAAGGCAGAGGAGTTGGGAGTGGCTAGCAGTGAGATGAGCTCGCAGGTGAGCTACGATGAAGGGGAAATGCTCTTTGGAGAAGGAAATTGGGAAAGACAAAGAAGAAGAATGGAGAAGCTAGATGGAAGAATTCTCGGGTCTCCTCAGTTCCTTCAGGTTGGTTGAGCTGAGTGCTTCCATGTCTACTGGTGAGTATGATTCTTTCTCTATTCTAGATTTTTGGACGTGCCTGTTTGTTAGTGAATGAATAATGCTAGGATTATGATATATTTTTGGAAGCATGTCTCTGTTGGGTATCTGCCTATTGGTTCTGTGAATGAATTACTAGTTAGAATAGGTTGATATACTTGGATTGATCTCTGTTTGGATCATTGTTGTGAGAAACTATTTTTGTTATTGGTAATTGGCTACGGCTTTTGGAAAATGAGTCTATGATGGTTTGATTTATAGGCTAGAAAGTGGATTGTTGCTCTGTTGTTGGTTGATTTGAAATCAATAATTATATGTCCTTGTAGTTTACTCTATATTGGGACTTTTGTTGAACCTTGGTGACCATGAGGTATTATTTAATTGCTGCTATAAAGAGAAGTGTGAGTTTAAAGTTCTGTAAATCAAGGTTGCTTTATATTGGGTATAGTATTGATGAAAATAAGTCGATGGAAAATGTTAGGCGATTATGTTTGAACTAATGATGTCAATGTTGCTGAAGATAATGAATTATAGAAATGTGATTAATGATTGGTGATTAGTGATGATATGATGTTATTGATTTATAAAGGTAATGAGATGGAAAAAAGATAATGTTTGGTGCTAATGCACGATAAAGTTTTGAGGTAAGGACTTAAGTGTGTTTTGGCTAGTGGTGGCCCTACTCACAAGTAGTGTGCGTGAGTTTTGTGTTTAGTTCCCTATAATTTCCATTGTTGATATTCCGTAGATATTTCCTTTATTGTTAGTTCTATTATGTAGATATTTCCTTTATTGTTAGTTATGTGATTTACTTTGACAAAGAAGTGATGAATGCATGACGCTTGAAATGATGAATGATTACTGCTTGGATGACAGAGTTAAGCCTGTAGGATAGAATGATGAGTTAGAGATCTTATTATGACTTGAAAAGTATGAACGGGATGATTCTATTCTTTAGTGTTTACTTGCTGTTTAGTTAAATATATCTGGTCATAAGCTACTATTTCTTGTTACTCCTATTGTTCGATGCATATTATTCTGCCATTACCATTGGTTGATATTCGGTGTTAGTTTTTGTAGATTCTTTACTATAATTTCAATTCCTTAAGATGATAGAAAGGTGATGAATGTTTACTGCTTGAGTGGGAACCCCTAACGTTAAGCCTTCGACTATAGAACGCTAAGCATGAATGAGTTATGATTTCCTTTACTTATGTTGATTTTGCTCTGTGAATGTTTCTTATTACCTTACTTGCTTATGTACTGCCCTGTCATTTCTATAGTTTAAATCTCTTAGAAGCTGTAGCTTTCTAATTTTGAGCATGTCTAATTAACTAGAATAACCCTTGTAACAATAATGATTAACTTGAACATGTCTAATAATAATGGTAACAATAAACATTATTATGAGCATGTTTAATAAACTAAACTAGTAATTATAATGACTTCCTCGAGTATGTTTTAATTAACTAGAATAAAAACATGTTTAATCATCTAAGATAATGATTGTAATTCTTTCCTTGAGCATGTAATTCACTAGGATAACTAACTAGAATAATTAATTAGAGCATGTTGTTTAATCATCTAGGATAATAATTGTAATTCCTTCTTGAGCATGTAATTAACTAGAATAACTAACTAGAATAATAATCGTAGCATGTTAATTAACTAGAATTCTGAACACACTTAACTAACTAGACTATCCTTGCACATATTTAACTAACTAATTAACTAGAGTAATAAATATATGTTTAGAATTGTTGATGTTAACTCCTTCGTTGTTAATTTCCTGAATTTTCATGACTACAATTATATGAAATGAAATGTTTAACGATAGAAAAACGATGACTGATGGATGTTTACTACTGGTAGTGCGTGAATGTGTAGTGCTATTGTCCTGTGGTTTCCTTACTGTTACTCTTTCACTATTCGCTATTTGATTTCCTTAATGTTCGCTGTTTAATTTCCTTATGTGTTCACTGTAATTTCCTTATATAACTAGTTAATCTAAGTATGATAACAAATCAATCTGTGTATGTATCTGAGCATGCTTAACTAATTAACTAGTTAGTCTGAGTATGTTAACTAATTACTTTAACTAGTTAGTCTGTCACTAAACCCTGCTTTACTATTTTCTACTATTGTTTGTGTAGGAATCTCTGGGGTAATTAGACGTTATTAACCATTAGTTTGAGCACGTCAATAATCACGTATGTTTACTTAATCTGATCATGTTTAATTCTAAGTATGCTTAATTAATTTGACTCACTTGAGCATGATTAATTAACTGGAATAACAATTAGATAAGTTGTTAACTCTCATACTTTATCTTACTTTAGATGTACGTTGCCTTTAGTTCAAATTTCTTATATTTGATTCATGTAGTTACCCATGTCTATTTATTGTCGTCATATTCTTGTGAAGCATGTAGTATTTGTTTAAGTAGTGATTTTCCGTCTAATTGCATGCCCAATCATTGTTCAACGTTTCTTTTATTGTTGTGACATATATGTTCAGTGTGATCTATATGTACAAGCATGTCCTTTCCTGTTTAATCATTCCTATAATTATTTCCTTTATGTGCTCTGCTTTTAAATTCTGTCATTCAATTATTGGGTGTTTAATTGTTATTACTTTCCCTTATATGCGTTATTCAATTGTGGTTAATTACTTTTATTATATGCATTATTCAATTATTGCCCTTTACCTTCTTCCATACGCGTAATTCAATTGTTATGTTATATTGCATAATGCATCATCTTATTTGGAGAATGTATCATCATGCATCATGGTAATAGAAATCAATAGGGACTACCACCTTGGTGGTGGTACTCACATGCATTATGTGAGGGAAAAACGTTAAGAAAATGAAGGAAAAAGAAGAAAAGGGAGTTGGGGGCGGATGGGTAGTCAAATCTAGTCTGGCAACTAGGCGAATCCCCTACCTTATCGGGAACGAGAACCTAGTTGCCCACAGTAGGTTAGTCCGATCAACTATACCATTTCATATGGGTCCTCCAATCTCCAGCTCGATGTACGAGTAAAGAACTGAAGAACCAACGAATGTAATGAAAAGATTGGTTTGGGTGGCCCCATTCCAAAATAACTAAAGAGAGGCATATCATATTGTATAACTCTTTTCCTTACTGGGCCTTTAGGCTCACATCTTTACTTGTGGTGTAGGTACACGTATGTCATAATGATGTGTAGATGATAAAGCAGTTGATGAAGTATTTGCACGAGCAAACTTGTGGTTGGTGAGGCTAAGGGAAGTACAAGATAAAGTGGCTTGTAATTAAAGTGTAATGCTTTGTTTAGTATTTCTTCCTTGATTAACGTGTTTAATAAACCCGCTATGTTTATTGATTTGACTTCCGCTGTATTTTGGTAAAAGATTTTATAACGATTTTCATAGCGGGTAGAATGAAAAGAGTTTTAACGGTCTAGCTTTCGAAGGGCACTCTGATTATATTTTTAACAAAAGGTTTTCCGCTATTTATAAAGGAAAAGTTTTAAATTGAACGCATTTTTAAAAGGGTTATAAAAAGCTGGGTCGTTACAATTGTGCTCCAATAACATCGATGACAGGTTACCCTCTATGAGGATTCCTAAAATCAAACCTACAGAAGTCAAGAGAATAGAAGAAGAGATTCAGTCCGGTCCTTAGCCTAGTCTATATCTATAGTTAACGCAACTCCATACCGACGCCTGACTACTACTTAATCAATAAATGACACACGATCTAATTCAAAAATTGCACCTGCACATCTAGCATATTTTTCACAGTATCAACCTCACGATAATCGATTCCATTGAGTTCACCGCAATAGAACTCAATAGTTACATCTACTTGTTCAACACTATACTTTGATTCTGCCCCTCTAAAAGGAACATCAGCTCTAACAATTCTATCTCCATCTACTAAAACAACTTAAAATGTTTCAAAAAAAGTGGGCATACGCCATACAAAAAGTTCATACCCTTCTTTATCTTTAAAAATGGGGTGGCCAAACCATCCTACAACTATTCCATCCTCATTGTCCATTGAGCCCGCTCTGAATAATCCACCTTTTGTTGAATTATTTCTGATGTAATCATAAAAAGCTAATTTTTCAGGACTGAGATAACCTTTGATTTTCGGCTAAGCTAAAGGCTTTGTGGTAAACTTCTATTCTATTTGTTAGAAGGTTCATCCACAGAGGGTGAGTCAGCGCCAAATACAGATACACCTCCATGAGCTTGGCAATATTGTTGATCAATCCATAGTAAGTGTACCTATTCCAACCCCTCCCTCCCATGAATAGTCTTCTTTTTCCTCCACAATGAGGGCTGAAAGAATAAAGAAATTTGTTGAAAAAAAGCCAACTACTTAAGAGATAGGATGATCACTAGCCTTATTCTCTTGACCTCCTTCACTAGATTGTATTCTATATAAATTCCCCAAATTTGCCCTTCACTAGATTCAGTGCATCGCCTGTTCCATCCCACTCCCATGCACTTCCCTTTCGAAACAAGGATTATCCTCAAGCCAGTTCAAAAGATTCAGGGGAAATAATTCATCTAAGTGCTTGTTGCTCATGCTGTTAGCGCGTAGCTGATTGAAGAGTTTTTTTTTTCTTTTTTTAGTGGCCAAGTTTTGGACATCCATAGCATGGCTACAGATTGTCTTGAGCACATCAGGTTAACTGAAAACCCACAGGGTCAATCAAGCTAGTTGCGGTTCACTTTTGCATAGATCCAAGTAGGAATTGTGAAAGAAAGAGGAGGGGAAGAAACGGGGTAGAAAAATAGGTAGACTCATTAGGGCCATGACCTAAAGACTACAGGTTCGAATCCTATCCCCACCTAAGAACTTGAGATGCATTTTTTATTTGTACTGGTGAAGCTTCTCATCAACATTTTCAATATTGAAGCTCATCAACTATAATTTCTTACCTGTAAAGCCCCATTGAATAAGTATTAGTAAGTGTGACTCTATTTAATAGATTGTTTAAAAAAGGAAAATGTATTATTTATTAATTGATTAAACTAATTAGGTTTGCGCGTGTCCCAAATCAGGAACTTTCTTTTGGGAAATTTGGTTACGAAGTCACCGGGCTTCTAAAAAGACGCTATTTTCACACCTCTATGATTGATTATGAAATTCTCATTCGGATTTTGTAATGTGATCTTCAAGCGGGTCAATTAGGGAGGCTAGATCGACTCACTCTAACTACAACAAAACTTTATTCAATAAAGTTAAATATAGTACCCTTGTACCCATCCCATATGGGTGAGTGGGCGAAAAAAAAAAAACCATTACATTGGAAAATGAGGATGAAGCTATATGCCGACTTACAAAGCAATTTGAGTTTTGATTTGTAGCTCTTTTGATCAAAGAAGAAAAGAGGAGCCCATAATGCTCTTCTTTCTTTTCTCTCAATCTCCTGTCATTGATTGCGTGTGAAAGAGCTATACTAATATGCGAGCCGGCGGCTTGAGATGTGTTTGATATAGACCTTAATGGCCGAAGAAGTGTGGGTTTGGATTTTCGATCCGGGGTGAAATTCAACAAATGTATCATTATCATAACAGAGTCTAGTTATACTAATAAGATTATGAGTCCAAGTCAGAGGACACATAACATTATTTAAAACAAGAGGTTTAGAAGGTGTGGGAATGGAAGTCTTACCAATGCATGAAATTGGTAAAGTCTGACCAGGTGGTGATGATCACCCTGGGGTATGTGCTAGCGCCCTTGACAGGCACTCCAAGACCCACCAATGCTCATGAAAAATTGGGTCGATCAGTCCCCCATTCATCTAACCGGAGTTGGTTACAGTCTACAATGAAAAAAGAAGCTAGCTTTGAATATGGTAGCTGATGCTACTATTTGGGAAAAATAAACATGAGAGTGAGTGTGAGGAGAAAGCGCTTTCCCATTTGTTGTTCTAGACCCGACACCCTAACCTAAAGCCCATACAGTCAACACAGTTGTAATCATAAAAGGCCTTGTCAAGTTAGGCCTGAGCCTTTTCCTCAACGGATTTCATTACCGAAAACCCAGAGCCCAAAATATTCGTCCGTTGGGCCGAGTATTTGTCCACTTCAGAGTCTTTGCCTTTAGATAACTAAGGGTGTCTGCCCGAGTGCCAAACTACGATGAGAGTTTCGCCTTTAGCAGCGCCAGTCGCATAGGGTAACCAGACCAAGCCGAGTCATAAAGGAAAGGCTTTGATAACTCAAGGTTTATATTGGGGAAAGGAGAGTGAGGGGAAGTGGGACTTCCCTTGTGCTAACTTCTCTCACACCTATATTGCCTGTTTGTTGATGCTGACTTTCTCAAATCAGTCAATAGAAATTAAAAAACCAATTGGATCAAATCAAGATCCCTTGGTCAATGTCATGGTGGTCTCTAAAGGAAAATGCCCTAGAGAGCTTTCACGTGCTAGGGGGAACCTATTATCTTATCTATTATATAGAGCACAAGCAAATAGATCATAAAAGAAGGGTAGACATAGACTAACAGGAACCCTTCCTTAATTGACTAGTTCCTAGAAAACAAAAAAGCACTACTGCTAGTAAGATAGTTATCAGGACTTTCAAGTAGTATTTCAAATGGGAGTATAAACAAGTAATTAAACTAGCTAGCCGCATTCCCAGTTACTTTTACCCTTCTTTCACTTACAGCTATCTAAGACATTCAGGGGCTGTGTAACTACTGTTAGAACGCTTTCTTCGAGCTTGTTTCAGGAAGCACTTCGACCACTCTAGTAAGTATATGTATATGGATTTTTTTGACAGATGACTTATTTACATCTAAGGATGATTTTTTTGACGAAAAGAGGTCAAGCCAATAGGACCTACTCAAACAATCACCCTACTTGATCAAGCTGATTAGCAAGTGGACCAACCTCATAACATCAACACCCATAGAGGGATATTTGAGCATCAATAATGGATGATCCAAAAGTTATTTTTTAAAGAAACAGCAGCCATTGTTCCTTCTCATTCTTCAGAATCTACAAATCAAAGAGCTCATATATATATTATCGATGAAGGGGTCACCCTCTTTGAAAAAGGTGTGAAATGTTTGCTTGTTTTTAAGCATTGTTGGGCCTAGCACTATAAGGATGGAGTAGATCTTTGCAAATCACCATAAAGTTGCTTGGAAGTTTCCATCTCTCTTTCACCATCTCCATTTAGATTAGAGCAAAGAAGTACATATTGGTCAGGTCAAGCTAGCTCCCCTTTATCTATCTTCCCCAATTTCACCGGCAGGATTCTCCTTATGAGATCTTTCATAATATCTCCTAAATAGAATAGAGTACAATATGATTGAATTGCTAATTTAGTTAAGAGATAGGTCCTGATGTCAAATAGGTTGCCTCATTTGAGTAAAGTGCGTCGGTGCACGTAAAAGGCCCACGACAGTATGATCTGATCCCTCTCTTGACTCGCAAGACGCTTTACTCACCATAGAATATAGAATTGATCAAAGGAGGTATTCAAAGACGCTAGTTCCGATCGAAGGAATAGGGGACAAGGTGCTCGACCAACTAATTAGTATTGGGGAGAACTAATCTAGCCATTAACTAAAGGTAGATTGCTTTCAAGGTACTCTGCTAACTAGGATTGGAGTGGAATTAAGATTCTCCTCTAGGAGTTTCCATTAATCAGTATGGAATTGCTATTAGGAAGACTTCGTTCATTCCTCTTAACAAAGCAATTTCATTGCCTTCCCCTTTATCTATCTCAGTCCTCTATGGTTATTCTTTCTTTATGTTTACTAATAACTGCTATTAGGAAGAGCATCGAGGTGGGTGTTCTATCTTTTATTTTTTCTTTCATTCGGCCCATTAATAAATAGATTTTGCAACGCATTTGATTTTGAATGATTTACTTATGACATATATTACTAAGGCTTTTCACTATCTTCTATCTTAGTGATGAATCAACAGTATGAAAGTCTTCCTTAACTAGTAATATAACTGCCTTCGCCTCCTAACATGCAAGTTTCCGAAAGGAACCTAAAAGAGCATCCTTGAAACTGTGATGACGAGTGTCTAATACACAAAACAATGCAGATGTAGGAAGACCTTTCCTAGTGAGAGGTCTAATACCTACTTTCAACAAGCCAAAATGGATGAAATGCAGACCCATGCTCCGAAATCTTCTAATCTTATGAACATCTAATATATTAGCATTGGAATGTAGTGTCATTCTTTTGTGACACCTGAGAGACACGTTCTTTTTTCTTTGTATTAGAAAGACTACGGAGTTGATGGTAGAGTAAGGGACTTTATCAAGCAAGATTGTAGGTAAGGGATAATGAGTGGTTCTGGTACAGGCAAGGTGAGGGTCAGTTTGGTTCTTAGAAGAGAAGGGCGAAGGTGCCTGAAATTTGAATGATATGGAATTCCATCACTTCTTTGGTTTCTAGGACCCGTCTCCCTAAAGGCTGATTAAGACTAAGGCTACTCTCGGGAGGCAAGGAAAGAGATATTCAATCAACCATTCTTTGACCGATCCCACTACCACAGTCTTCACCAAGATAGCAAGATGGAAGAGAGTTGAGACAGAAAGCCATCTCTGTGTACTCCACATCCAGGCATTAGATACAGATAGGCAGACCAGAGATCGAAAGAGTCAAAGCCAAGGGGAAATCCCAGGAAAGGGAAACCCAAGAGTACATATAGGAAATTCTCTTCTCCTTCATCATCTTTTTGCTAGATATTTTTCTAGGTATTTATATTGAGTTGTCCTTCATTTTGCCTTTCTTAAAAAGTCCCCAGGTAAGCATTGAGAGAGTACAAGATCAAAAGGAAGATTTTGTTCTTTCTAATCCTGCTTTAGAGCATGAAATTGCATATTTTGAATAAAAAAAACTTATGATGTTCATCTCTTTTCTTCTTAGTATTAGCACCTACTCTACATTATCATATGGTTTCATAGGCACCCCAACCGTACCTTGCTACTTGCCAATTCAAAATAGAAAAGCCGGTTAAGGTGGGTCATGGAGAAAAACTCACTTTCTTTAATTGATTTGACCTATCTTATCCATCATGTGGAGTTTGGTAGCTTTCTATAATCTTCCTAAAGTGATCTTCCTTAAGAGATAGGGAGTTTCATTATTTTGTAGGAGATCTATCCAGCAGGAAGTTTTCACAATTCACGGTGAGCGAAGCTGTGAGGGTTGCCTAGAGCAGTGTCAGCGTCAAAAGCAGCCTCGAAGCGCAGTCAGTGCCCCGGCTTCTGCCTCTATTAGGCGGCGGTTGCCACACCTCCACATCCATAACATGGAGGAGTAGCTCCTTAATCCACACTACAACCAATCCAAATTGGATTTAGATCGATCAATATATGATGCTAAACCAAAATTGAGATAGAGAGGGAGGGCTGCCGCTTTGTAGGCTCATCGAGGCAAAAGCATTCATAGAAATGGTTCTAATTCCCATGTTCTTTCTAGTCTCATTTGGTTTCGAGAGTTGGGGTCCCCATCCCTTACTCATCTTTTGACTAAACCTTCTTCTTCGTAGCGAAAACAAGCGTGGCCAAAACATATAAAAATCGACGTCAAGAGAGATTTGACATTCCGTAAATAATTGAGTGAGTGCTTTCTAAGAGAAGAAGAAAATGAAATACAAACAACCATGATGGTTGTAATAGATCGACTTTCATGCTAGAGCAAGAAGGAATACCCGGCATAGTCCCATCTACTCGTAGCTGGTTATTGAACTCCTAAATTTAGATTGAATAAGTATAAGGAACTTGGTTTGCACAAGAATAGGTTGAGACAAAGATCGACACGGGAACTGGTATGTCTTACATTGTAATACCCCAAATTTTATTGTGGTGAGTATAAGATTTTGTCATAACAATGTTTGGTGATTAGATGTTAGTTCAATGGAGATTATAGTTTAATGGGATATTAGTTATTAAGGAGGAATTGATAGTAGAATGGAAATGGAGTTGGATGTGAGAAATTAAGAAATTGAGCATGGTAATGGAGTTTTATGCGTTGTGGATCTTGTGGCTAGCTAAGCTAAAAGATAAAATAAAGGAAAAATGTGTTTTTAAGTTAAGAAATGTTTTATAAGTTGTAAATGGTTTAAAGAAAGAATTTTATTTATGGTGTTTATTTCATTATTCTTCTCAAATTTTTTTTATTTATGAAAAGTCTTTCGCTATACTATGTTTTATGAAATAAAGCTACTAAATTTGCAAAGACTCCTTCCTCTTTCAAGTTAAGTGAGGAAGAGGTTGAGTAATATCGCCATGCAGTATGAATTGCATGGCTGACACAATTTTGACTACTATAACAACGCTGCCTATATGAACAAACTCACTTTGCATAACCGTTTCACCTAATCGATCTTGGTGAATTCAGCAATGGATTCAACAGATCATCCATGTCATGAATTGGATGACAGGCACAATTCTGACTAGAACAGGATGTATATAGACATATAGGCCCATGGATCCATTCATCTTGGTAAAAAAAAGAAGGAATCAGAATTGATCGGGGAACATAAAGTAAATGGGACTATGCATTCTGTACAGCATTGACGTTGCGCAACACTAGTCCTTTCATCCACCTAATTAGTGGGGAGACATTGATGTACGCAGTTAACCATGAATAAGGTAAAGGGGATTATCAAAGATACCTTGAAACTGGTGAAAAACTCTGGCATAGTCCAATCCAACTTGAATCCACTAGTAAGTCATATGGATTTTGGAATGACTCATTGGATTTGCTTTGTTGACAAGATAGAATTTGAGAAAGCAAAGATCTTTTTCAAATAAGTTTTCCAGAATACCCGACATCTATTTAAGATATTTACGAAGGAATGCCTAACTCAATGCTTACCTTTGCATAGGGCAAAGGGGAGCAGTACATTATGCGAAAACTATTATTGCGCTAAATGAACCGATATGAGATCTATGCCAATTTCATAGATCTAGTCTACTGGCCCGAAATCCATCATTGGCTAAGCAATCATTTGGTTATGCCATTTTGGGCTTTGCTCTAACAAAAGCTATTGCATTGTTTGCCCCAATGATGACCTTTTTGATCTCATCTATATTCTGATCGAAGGTTTCAGTTTAATTTTTACAATAGTTTTATTGAAGCAAATAGTTCACAGTGCTCATTCTACAGATACTGTAAAAAAGAAAACTAGAACTGCCTTATCCTTTCTTTGATTTTTCCTTATTGAGGTGTCTTATAGAGCAGATCGTAGGTGAGATGGATTGTTTTCAGTTTGTTTGCTAAACAGTAATCTTGTAGACCTGTAGACCAATATTTGCTAATTGAATTCAATTTCCTTATCTAATTTCTTTTGTTTTCAGATTTCTATTTTCACATGAATTCCAAAATAAGACTTGAAATTAGACCAATATCAAGAATACTTGTCCTCCCGGGCATACCAGTAGTAGAACTAATGCTAATATATATCTTTCTTACTCTCGAGTTTTCTTTTCTTTTTCGTATGGGTTTTAGTTAGTTTGAGGTCCAAAGTGTAAGAATAATATTCAAGATTTCAATCCATCCAATTACAAAACCATACTAGTAACTCAAGAATTGAATTGGTTATTGATTCATAACCACGAGTTTCTGCTAGAAAAGTTGCCTTTGGAATTGGAAGTTGAGTCTGATCTCGCCAAAGTTTGTTGACCCCGCGAAGGGAAGAAAGTCGATGCCTTTAGCACTTGAAGTGCAAGATCTTAGCTTACCAATATGGTACTATAATTGGATGGCCAGAAATCTTAATTATTATTCTTACTTAGGATATTTTTGGCCCAAGCTCTTATTTGTTGAGAAGAAACTAATCCAATTCAGAATTGTTGATGTTGTACCAATCAATCAGAAAAGCCATTTTCAGATTCATTCTACTTAAGGTTCCTTCCTATTAATCTGAAAGTTCTTCTCAAATATAAGAAAAAATTTTGTAAAGACCTGATTTTTATTATCTTTGAAAACGTGTAAAATTTAAAACATTTCAAAACATCTTTCTTTTATAAAATCAGCGGAAGACTTTTCTTTCATAAAATTCATTTATAAATCGCATCGGAAAACTTTTATAAATCAATCACTTAAATAATAAATTAATCCTTTTCATTTTCTTACAAAACTTCCACAATCGATTTCCTTTAATGCCTTTAGCCCAGCCAATCACAAGGTCTGCGCGTGTAAATCCTTCATCAACTGTTCCTTAACCTGTCCTCGTGCATGTACCTATATCATGAGGTAATAATGAGCCTAATACCAACTTATCGTGGCATCACTCTTATGTCTATTAATATGATGTATGAACACACAATGCTTATAAATGCAATAAAAACATGGATCATAGAAATCACAATCAACAAAGAGCAATACGTGCAATATCAACATGGAATGAATATAAATCCATCAACCTAGCATATATCACAAATATCAGAAAAGCAATTTAAACAAACAAGTCCTAATCTCATGGTGTAGGCCATTACTGGCAAAACACAAGCATTATTTCTTACCTGGTGTCCTTAGAGCGTTTCTGAATGTAACGTCGTCCTCCTTTCTCTAAACACCTTCGAAATTAATAATATTTAATTATTAACAATCATCTCTTCAATATCCCTTTTTAGATTTCCACAATCCATAATAATATTCCTTAACAATAATTTATTCTTGATAATATTCACGAACCTATTAGTTTCAATTATTTCCAAATTGAATATGACTTTAACATAATAAAACCAGAAATATCGAACCAACATGTCTATTAAGCATTATGCAAATCCTAAAATCCCCAATATTTTAAACAATAGTGATTTCCAACATGCAGCATAACTTCCCATCAAATAAATAATAGAGTAGATTATATTCTATCATTCAACATTCCTCTTAACTTATAATCGATAAAGCAGTGGCTAACCGACCAATAAAGCACAGATTTTTAACCAAAGCGATTGCAGAAAATAAATTTCCAAGCCAACAACAGAAAGCACTTCCAGGTTAACAGGTTAACATACTCACGATACCCTTCAATCATATGAATAATGTTCAGCACGAAAGGAACAAAGAACCAACAATCCATAACCAAATATGAAGGAACTCACCTTCCCAGAAGCACATCCGAGAGCAGAGGATCATTTCTCCATCAACGCTCGGCCAATTCTCTTCAAACTCCTCCTTTCTGCCTTATATAGACAACATTACATAAATATATAATTAACATGCAAAATTTATATTTATTTAATATGATTATTATTTATTAAATTGAAATAAAATATATTTTAATTTGAATAGTAATAAAAATAGTGTAATGAGAGAGAAGAGAGTTGAAATTGTAAATTAGGAAAGTTTAAGGAGTTGAAAGTTTAAATTAAAAAAGCTAAAGGACCAAATAAAAAAATAAAACAAAAAAATAAAAAAAATAAAAAACAAATTAAAGGAGTTGAAATCCAAATGAACAAATCTTACATCGAAAATTGGAGGACAATTTCTTCCAAACCTATCCTATAAAGTGAGTTGTGTATATTGAAAGTAAATAATTTATAAAAATTCATATATTAAAAATTTAAAACTTTGAAAATAGTGAAAATTTTCAAAACGCCGGTTTGGATTCGGTTTCCACGGTTTTGAGAAAACGAAACCAAGGTTGAACCGCCAAAAATCTGGAAACCGAGGTTGAACCGCCAAAAATCCGGTTCATCCGAATTTTGTATTTTTTTTTTTGCACAAAACCGATCCAGTTCGACCCATATTGGCCGGTTTTGGTTTGATCCTTCGGATTTGGTTTGAACACCCCTAATCCTACACTTATTCTTATTTAAATATCTTCTTATATTTTAATTCTAATTAATTCTCACTTCATCCCTTTAATTTACTTTAATGTATTTTAAATTTTAATTTCATTTATCCTTTATTCGACTAACTCTTTTATTTAATTAATCACCCATAAAATAATTCTTCCGTTATTACCTTACTATTTTAACATTGATTATTATCCAATAAATTCTGTTAAATTATAATCAACTGAACGCGTCTTTGGTAATACACCGATACTTATCTAATTAATTTGATTACCTCCAATTATTTCCCAATTATCCATATTAAATTCCATTATAAAAAGTTGGGGTATTACAAATTTTGTTCCAAAGCCAAAGATCGCAGTACCAAGTACGTCTTGCAGACCTTCATGGCCGAAGAAGTGTGTGTTTGGATTTCCGATCCGGAGTGAAATTCAACAAACGTATCATTATCATGACAGAGTCTAGTTATACTAATAAGATTATGAGTCAAAGTCAGAGAGTGTTTGGATTTCCGATCCAGGGTGAAATTCAACAAACGTATCATTATCATGACAGAGTCTAGTTATACTAATAAAATTATGAGTCAAAGTCAGAGAACACATAACATTATTTAGAACAAGAGAGAAATAGAACCTTTGGCATCCGAACTTCAGTTACAACACTCTTGCCCTCTGATCTGAGGGCTAGCTTTGCTTGCTTCTTCAGAGTTAGCTCCTAGTAAGACATATGGCTTGGCAGCCCTGCGAGTCCACTCGGTAGGATCTGTAGCTAGTAGCTGTTTCATCCATCTCATATTGTGATTTTCATTTCTTTCTTTTGGGCATAGATGATGAGTCATGAAGGCAGCATGAATCGCATACAAAAGTAAACAATAATTATGTCAATCCATGGGTGAAGATAAAGGCACATCATGATAAAGAAATTCTTAAATGCTTTACAAAGCGTCAGTTTTTTTGTGATTTTCCCATTTTTATCCATTATTAATTTTGTAATCTTGATATATGCAAATCTATCATATTTTTTGGGTGTTAAATAGTGTAATTCTCGTTTCTAATTAGCTAAAGCGTTTTGAATTAGATTGTATACAAGTGCTTTAAGGGAAAAGAAAAGAAAAGAGCTTTCTTGTGTTTAACGGGTTGTCTGGGCCATGCCAAGCATGAATAGAGGCCCTAACTCCGGGTCATCCAACATGGAGTCTTTTTCACAATAGGTTCGGGTAAGCCCTTGCAGCATGTATAGGTCTATAGAGCATACCTGTCCCCGAGAACACAACATTATTTAGAACAAGAAGTTTAGAAGGTGTAGGAATGGAAGTCTTAGCAGTGCATGAAATGGGTAAAGTCTAACTGTTGCCAAGCATAATCTGGTCATTACCAAAATAAGGAGAAGTCTCTATCAACTGAGCAGCATTAGGGGAGAAATGATGAGTTGCACTGGAATCCATAAACCACAATGAAGAAGCAAGATTTGCAACATACTGAGGAGCATTTGGTTCAGTAGACATAGGAGGAATATCTTATCTAAAGATTTGAAGTGGTCTATAATTTACTTAGTACTCGGTATAACTCACGCATTCATGTACAAACCAGTGCAGACAAAGTAACACAAATATCTCAGGTAGTGAGTCTATTTCCATTAGTTGGCTTGTGGGAGCAAGAAGTTTGGGATATGTTTGGTGGAAATAACATAACTCCCAACAAGCAAACAAGAAACTCCAAGAGCTCAAGCCTAAAGCTTTTGTACGCACATCCTCCCAAAATCTAAGCTAGCATAAAGCAGGCATAGGCTTGAAGGCCAAAGCAGGCTAATGCTTTCTTATGGGGTCAAATCAACGCGTTCTAAGAATAAAGATTGAAATATCAATCCTAACAAAGAGAGAGGCAATCGAATCGAGAAAGTTGTGGGATGAATGAAAACCTATAGCGGTCTCATCTAATGATGCTTGGTTTATGGGAGGAGACTCTCATATTCTCACTGAAACTCATGAAAAGCTTGGAGGTCGGCCCTTGAGAATAATGCGATGATGGAATTTCAGGAGATGATTCATGCCCCTTTACGTAATGGGGCATGCAATATAAAGGCAGCAAATACACGTGGTGGAATAACCAATCTAGGAATCACTTTATTTGGGCCTTTGTTTTGAAAAAAAATTCAAACACATATCTATCTGAATCTTGTGGCAATTTCCTCTTAACTTCAAATCACATCCGGATGCATTTGGAAGGGAAAGGAGTAGGGAAGGCTGCTCTGGGAATTCAAACTATGGTGGGATCATGGATACTAATATTTACATATTAGAGTCTTTATGTATATCTATTTGTACCCTTCTAATAATAAGCAGATAATAGGGGAAAGCAAGTAGCTAAACGAAATGAATCATCTAAACTCCTAAAAGAGAGCAAAGCTTGATAAAATAAGGTGCAGCTAACTTTAACTCGTCAACTAGAGAAAAGCGCTTCAACAAAACGATTATTTGGTTATTTGATTTGCCCTAAGTTAGGCTTTTTATTCCACAACAACGAAAACACTTTTTCACTCTTTCAACTGGTGCTCATGTAGAGCTTCTAGAACAGTCAGTCTCTACGTTTTTCAAGTACTCCTCCCAGGTTTTGCTGAAAAGCAAGACTGACTCAACTGTTGCTGAAACATCCTTAATTTCCACAAAACTAAGCCTATGAAAACCACGAGGAACAAAATCTTCTTATTGCTAGCTGATAACTGAAATTGTTTCCTTACCTTACAATAGTAATATAGTTAATAAGGTATTAGAGTAGATGGATAGTCTTTGGTTGAGGGGTTGTATAATACCAAAACCCACGCTTGATCAGTACTTGGCATGGATAGAAGAAGGCTCCTTCTTCCTAGATGCATCAAATCTTCCATAACCGAATCAAAGCGAGTTCCTTCATCCCTTGAATATCATACCTAGAAAGAGGGAAATCAAAGTCAAGCCAGAGCTAGTATAAGAAAAAAAAACCTTCTTTCCTGAGTTGTCTTAAGCCATGCCTTTACTAAACTAAACAATTCTCGCCATCTATCTCAGAGAAGAGGGCAAGTCTCACCCTACGAGCACAACTTTACTACTTCCAATCTCCTAACTAAGGGCCTTACCACCAACATCGTCACCCGAGGATGCCGAATCATCAACTGAGGAGTCAGATTTTGGTGTTTCATTCGAACCCACCAAAGCATCAAAACCAAAAGCTCCTGTTTCACACTACCCTAATCTTAATAATCCAAAGCTTAAGCCAAATCTGAAGCAAGAGTAGAGGGGAATAAATGATTCCTAGGAAATAGGAAAGGACTTTCGAATCAAATGCGTTTGCCCAGGAAGAAAGGCCCTGGCCCTGCCAACCAAGTAAAAAAAAAAGAAAGAAGAGAGCAAAAGGAGAAGAGAACTTGGTGCAGCGAAGAATTGATTTGAAACGAAGCACTTCATCTATGGGCATTGTAGAAAAAATAGAATATGATCCTAATCCTTCATCTCATATCGCTTTAATATGATGGATCGTGGGAAAGGGCCTAAAAGAACGTGTTTCATCATTCGAAGGTGGCTTTCTTTTATTTGAGCTCTGTTTTTGTGAAATAGATCGGAGATCAGGTCTTATCGATTCATATGATTTTCATACGTCTTTTTCCCACGTTAAGATGTACCCCCTTTTTCCTTTAACACGCTAGTGCCCTGCCATCTTATCTTGATCTGGTTATATCAAGATAAAGCATCCTTTGGCATTCATGTCCACAAAACATTGATGTGAGGAAGAGGAAAATCATCTTTTGGGCTTGCCTTAGGCATCGTTGCACTCACGGAACCTGCTTTGAAATTGAGGGAAAAACCGTTCTCGAAGCAGCGAGAAAGAGAATTTCCCCATGATAATAAATATAGGCAGGGAGAGAGGATTTTTTTGTTCACCCATCACATCATTACAGGTGAGACCCCTATAATTTGACTTTGACGGGTAGGCTCTGAATGACAGAAATTGAACTGGCTTTAGCAAAGGATTGCCCACTGTTTATAGAATTAGTGAAACTCTTGAACTTTATCCCGTTATTCCTTTGTAGAACTGATGGCACCTGGCGATATTCAAGGAAGAATGTGCTACTAATATATAGACTACATATGAACCATGATATGGCACTGATTGCAGATGGACATGAAATTGGATCATTTTACACTCCTGCCTTCACTTGCTCCTAAAGAAAGCATATTCTATAGGTTCCAATTTTGGTATGAATGGCAAGTGTTTTAATATATAGAAATTGTCTAGTGGTTGACCACTCAATATTTCTGATCGACCGCTTCCTGACCGTTGCATTATAGCCGTTGTGCTTTTGGTGGACCTCTTCCTTCAGTCCTTAGACCGATCTAGTGTAACTCAGAAAATGTTTCGCCTCTGTCCAATTTCTAGTTAACCGTCATTCCCCCTGATTGACCGCTCTTCTACACTTCAACCTATGTCAAGCAATCTATCATTTCTCCGGTTGACCACTCCAGGCCCTAATCAATCGCTTCTTGTTGTTAGGCTCTCTATAGCAATCTGGTCTATTGCCCAATTGATTTGTACTCTGTGTTTTGTATATTTTCAATCTTCTAAGTCGCAATAATTAACATATAAGCTACATGGATTTTGACAAATATATTAATAAAGATTAATACCTTTGTTAGAGGTTATTTCCAATAAAGATCATATATAATTATAATAATAAACATATTAAATTCATTTAATTCATAAACAATATATTAACAAATAAATCACTTGTTATCAAAATAAATACGCCTAAAGTCTCTTAAGCTAACATTTAAGACACCACCAAATTATATTTTGTTATAAAAAAAATAGCATAGTTTCGATATCATCACGGTGTAAGACTACTCGAGCCGCAACATTAGTTTTAGGTTGGCCTATTAGATAAAGCTGCCAGACCATTCCTAGATTCAAGTCTAGTCAAATTAGGCTTGAACCCATTAGTAAAAGTCCAACCTGAGATTGGGAGTGGACAGGTCGGGCCTTGGCTGAACCATCGACCTTGAGCTGGATGATGAGAGTAAAATCCACAAATTTTGCTAAGTTATAAATTAAATTGCGTCATTAATATTAATTAGTTATTACAATATAATTAAAGAGTTGGGCTTCTGCATAATGGTTGAGGGGTTTACATAAACAACTTTCCTTACCAGACTTAAATTCATCGTATTTTTCACGAGAGGGTGGTCTATTTAATCGGAAAGATTGTGTCAATTGTCCACAGATTGTAGAGACAAATCTTGAACTTCCTTGTATTTTATTGTTAATTTGATGGATTAATTAGAGAAATTGAATTGAACCGTGGAGACTAAGATTTTCAGAGTAGAAATGGATGGATTAGTGTTTTTATGTTGCAGATTGGTAAGAGGTTGTCAACGATTTTCGAAGGTAGGCCGATTGCATTCTTTTTTTCTCAAATTGTGGCTTAGATGAGGACTAAGGCACGATGCAATAGCATTTTCTTGAAACACGTGTTGTGATGGCACTTGCTAAGTCGACACTCAGACGGAGCCAAGTTGTGGCATGATGCTATTTTATGTGCATAGGCCCCACTTGTGGGAGCCACGACACCACTGATATGATGCTTGCGCTGGGGGTGTCTTGGCTTCTATATTTGAAACTTATGGTATTGGTTTCTCTTTTGGACAAAAGTGTTGACCCAATCGATTCTTGGGTCATTTCTACCTTGTTTATTGGTTTCATTTATTAATCTGAGAGTCTTAGAATGGTACTATGATGATACTAGTCTGATTAGGTACTAAGCTTTAACTAGTTTTGAACTTTTTAGATATTGGTATACTCGGTTGAGATAAGGGTTTAATTTTTATATGCAGCAGTACATATATAATTTTTATAAAAATTTATTTTTAGACGTATTCTCATATTTTTGTGACATGTTCCATCTTTACAACATATTGGTTTTTAGTAAATTTTTTAATTTCACTTGAGCATACATACTTATTTTTGAACTATTGATCAACTTGGTCATGTATATCGAGTTTGATCGACTCGAGTGGGGATCTTTGTTTGATATCAATATTTGATTGTTCAAAACAACTTACTATACAATATCCCTAGATGAGAAACCTTAAATTTGATCAAAGTTATTATGTAATTGCGATCACCAAGTATCATTTTCCCTTTATTCTTTGGGCATAGTGTGCTCGGAGTTTATGAGGGACTCATTTTTTACAGAGATTTTATAATAGTACAACAGTGGCCTATTTTACTTACATATTATAATATAATGAGTTATTTTTTATACTAGCCCTATTAATGTTTTCTTTCTTAGTTTGTATCATTTGACTTAATTGTAGCATGCTCATTTATTTTTATATCACATTATATATAACACTTGAATTCCTACTGAGTTTAGTCGACTCAACCCAACAACATCCCTTTTTAAGTTATAATTAGGGAGATTATCAACAGCCGATGCAAGATTAAGCTTGACAGTTATCTTCTTCAGTTATTTATTTTTTTGAGAGATCCCTCTTGGTGAGACTCTAGTTAGTTATTAATTTTTTCAGACTATAGTATCTATGTTTGTGCATAGTTTAATATTCCGAGTCATTTATTATTATATTATTTATGATTTCACTATTGAAAAGTGGGTTAATCCAATGTTTTTGGGCATTGGCTATTATTTCTTATTTAATAGCTTCTGCCACAACTTTAATTAACTACTATTGAGGGGGTTTGATCCTCTTATGAGTTGAATCGTTTCGCATTTCTGTCTCACGACCCATTGAGGTTGTGACAATAAGGCTAAATTGATCTGGTATCAACATGGCATTGTTCAACGCATTGTGTGAATTGTTATGTCAATCTTTATTGTGTTGGGTTGATATTGGTGATCCAATACTAATAGGTATAAATTTGGTCCAAGAGTTTCAATAAAAGATCTTAGACATCATATTGTAACTTCACACAACTTAAAGTAGGAAGAAGAACTAGTGTAACAAAATAATTATTTCAATATGATACAAAAAATTAAAGAAACATTTTGGAGAATAAACTCTCGATAATGATCAAACTCTGTATCAAAGTTTATTTTCTAATATTTATCATAACTTTTAAAATAGAGTTAAAGTTATAATTCAATCTCTAAAAATCTTTAGTAAGATAAAATAAATCTACAAAAAAAATAAAGCAAATAAAGTCAAATATAAAAATATTAGATAAGATAAACCAAATAAGACCTAATACTAAAATATTAGATCATCGTCTTATAGGCTTTGAGCATATCATGTACTGCATCAATCTTCTCTCATTTGAGAAAATGCATCCTCAAGTTTTGTAGATCTCCTTCAGAGTCGAACATAAATTTGGTGTTTGTTGCTTTATATATTAAATGTGGTGAAAACTATATTACTATTTTTTTAACTTAGGTGGAAACCTCAATAGTTGTTTCAAATTGATCACAAACAATGAACACTTTGATTCTTTAAATTGGTCAAAGAACTTTGATTGCTCAAGATAATTGCAAAGGGGCAACAATGAGGGAGGGAGGGAGGAAGGGAGAGAGAGAGATAAGAGTTGTTTTAACCTTGAAGTTTAAACTGCAAACAGAATTTAGTTTAGAGTTTAAATTATCAAAAATTAAATTCTATGATATCAATTGTCAGTACTCCTATAGTTCAGGGTTCAAATTACTAATTACCCTATATTTTATATAAATCTAGAGACATATTTCATATACATGAGTAGATATATAGTTTAAGTAGACTTGTATAGACTGTCTATCTACTTAGTAGCACGTTGATAGTTAGTCAACGTACATGTAACGACCTGAATTTCAAAGTCTTTTTTTATATTAAATTATATATTTTTATCAAAACGTGAAATGCTAAAGTCTTTGGGTCGTTATTTTACTAACGAAATACATATCAAATAATTATAACGGTAAAATATCACATGAAAACTTTACAATATATAAAAGTCCACTTATAAAATTCTTAGAATAAAATCTCAATATTAAGTTCTTAGACAATCCATAAAAACATGATTATTAAAAACATGAAATCACTCTTTTTAACAAAATAAAACTTCACATACTACCATCACTAGACAATCTCCAAGGTTCACTCATGGAAACATCATCAATTGCATCTTGCACAAGAGCATCTTTGTTGTCATAAATACCCACACCACAAGGTTCAAACTATGAGTCTAACATTCAGTAAGCAGTGTAAATCAAATGCTATAAACATACATTACGTGATATGCCATGATCATGATTTTCTTCTAACTTTTTCTTTACTTTTCTTTCTCTTTTAGGAATGTGTAGGTTTGGTAGTGGGGCACACACCACCATTCTTCAACCTTTGGGGAGATAGTCTCAAGCCTTTGGGAGACAAACTCAAACTTTTGGGAGTCTTCTGTTAGCTGTCATGCATTTCTGATGCATAGCAACCTTGTAACGACTCGGATTTTTGTAAATCCTTTAAAATGCGAGAAATTTAAAATTTTCAAAAGACTCTTTTATAAAATAAAACCAGAGTGTGACGCTAAAGCCGGATCGCTACTAACCCTTCTTTAAACTCGTGAAAACCAATTGGTAAAGTGCGGAAGCGTTATAAAAATCATTTATTTAAAAACTTTGTGGAAGCATAAATAGTTTAACGAAACAATTAAATATAATTTCAATTACAATTGTTTTCTTTTTTTCATTTAAGTCTGACCAGCCACGAGTCTCGCGCGTGCAAATCCTACATCCATGCTTTATTATTTGTTAGTCATCTTTTGTTTTTACTCCTAAGTCTGTGCATTTCTTTTCACGTACAATACCTACATCTACACCACAAGCAACTGTAAGCCCAAAGGGCTTAGTAAGGAAAAAGGGTAAATGCAACGTGAAATGCCTCTCAATAGTCCTTTCGGAATGGGGGCCACCCAAATTGATCCTTTCATTAAGCCATTCGTTCGTTCAATTACTTTACTTTCATTCGTTCATTCATTACTCGTACATCGAGCTAGAGATTGGAGGGGTCTTAGGGGATGGAATAGTGGATCGATTCTAACCTTTTACTTGCAGCTAAGTCTCCGTTCCCATCAAGGTAGGGGGCTTTGCCTAGCTACAGACTAGAACCGCTACCCATCCGCCCCCCAACTCCCTTTTTACTTTTCTTTGTTTCTGTGCCAAGCTAAGCTACCAGACCACAAAGGTCTTTATTATCTTACAGTTTTACTCATTTTCATCATTTATCCTCACTTATGCATGTGTGAGTAACACCCCAAAGTGACACTCCCTATTGGTTCCTATCATCGTGATGTGTGCCCATACATTCTCATCTTAACATGTTGCATGATGCGTATAACATAACATTTACTGAAATTGAAGTGCGCATTCAAAGTAATTGAAAGCAACTGAAATTGAAATCTGCGAATACAACAAATAACAGTAATTGAATGTAAATGAGCAATAACTAGACGGTAAAGAAGCATACGATGAATTACGATTAACTAAACATGCTCACTAACTAAACATGGAAACATGCTTTAAACAACAAATAACGGACACATGCTTAGACAACGAATAATGGAAACATACTTGTAAATTGGTGATTCTTATTATAGTTGATTAAGCATGCTTTTATTCTAATTAATTAATATCCTAATTAATTACATGCTCAAGTTAATACGTTTAGCATTCTAGTTAGTTATCTTAGTTAATTTACATGCTTAAATTCATTATAATTAATTAGTTAATTGTCATACTCATTAGTTAACCTAGTCAATTAACATGCTTACAAATTATAATTAACATGCTTGACATTAACATGCTGTTAATTGAGTTAAACATGATAATTAAATTAAACCTACTAATTTCATGCTAATTACAATTACATGGCTTAACCTAGGAAATCAACTAAAGATTTCGATTATCATTCTGGATGATTACCGTAATTAATTTACATGATCAAGAAATAAACGATTAGACATGTTTTTGTATTCAGATTAACATGTTCAATTGATTAATGAGCTCTAGAGTTGATTACATGCTTACTAGAAAATCATACATGCTTAACAAGTTATTAACGTGTAGAGGAAAAAGGGCAGCGGAGAATAAATGCGTAAAGAAATAAAACGATAATCTACATAGCATAGAACTCTTAGCTCATCTTCGGACTACTTTATCATTCACCTATTCCACTTTTATTTCCACTATCACTATCAACTGAGGACATAGCATCAGTATATCACCCAAGGAGCGCAGGAAAACAACACTATCAATAAGTAAGGCATTTAATCATAGAACAAACAATAAACTACAGAACATTAATGTAAAACTCACGCACTCTACTTGTGGTGTAGGGCCTCCTCTGGCCAAAACACCCCTATTTCCTTACCTCGTATCTTTAACGTGCATTAGCGTTTAGCCGTTATTCTTCTTCTCTTCTTCTTTGTACCTTCATAATTTAATAACTTTTAATTATTAATCAAATCAATTAATTATTATTAAATTTTGTCGTCTTTTTCTATCTTTAATTCTTATACGTCGCTTTATAGAATTTCTTAAACAAAACTGCTTCCTTAATTACAACTTCGCATAATCCTTTAATCTCGATTGATAACATTTAAATTAATACGTAGCGAAGACCAACGTAATTCCATCTATAATTTATAGACCCATAATTATCATCATAATTTCATCCATGAATTATCGGCTCGTAAATCAATGCTTACTAACAATATCTAAAATGAGACATAAAACTATATTACCCAATTTTCATGATATCTTTATTCAAATTAGTGAACCGAAACCAAAACCAACGTAACAGCAGTTAAACTTGTCTAAACATGCAGAGCAGTTCATACAGGAAACTAGTCCTCTAACATTTGATCCCATAGATTGATCCAACATAGTACATATATATCAAAGCTGGAACATAACAGATTTATATCCAAATTCCTTAACCATATACATTCATCCAGGCAATAACCAACAATATAACACTTCCAACATTCATTAATGTTCAACAACTGATTAACAATTTCAATTTCATTCTCTGTAAAGTCATTTATAAACCAAGCATGGAAACATCATTCAATAACAGATTAAACACCCAACAACAGGCTAACACATTCTCTTTTAGCATTTCTGATAACTATAATGGTGAATAGATCCACTTAATACACACTTCGAGTTAACAGATTGTCTCATCCTATAAATTCATGCTTCTCAAAACAATGAAGGCAGTAGCTAAACAGACCATCAATGACACTCAACCAGAGAGTTCTTAGAACACTTAATCAGATCAACAATAAACTCTATATCGCACTACCATAACTAGCATCCAGAAGGTCCATACGCATTAGGGAAATAGATCCAACAATAACCAACAGCTTATCATACCAAACCAGATCATCCAAGAACAACATATAACTAAACACTTCTGACTGTTACAAGTCATATGTTCCAGAATCAAACCAAACAGCAGCTTATCATCCATCAACTAAGCATTTGATATTATAATTTCGAGTAACAAAGTATTGATCCAGAGATATATTCAATGTACTTAATTTTTTTTTTATAAAATCAAACAGTATTCCAGAACTTAAAACCAAATCCAACAAAATGTTCCAACAGGTTTCATAATATCACCTAAGTCATCATCCAAATAATAGAATAACAAACTCATCCAACAAAGCATTATCCTCTCAACCAACCAAAAAGCTAATATCACACAACATAATATTATTCTACAGCAACTTAAACCATTTTTACAATATAAACCAAACAGATAACACCAAAATAACAGAGTCTCACCACACCCACCTCTCGGCCATCACCAGAGAACAGGGCAACTAGAAGCAATCCAACCTTCAGCCTCCTCAGCTCACCCGAGAGCTTCACTCGGCAACCAAAAGAGAAGTCTCCTGCATAGAACTCCTCTGCCGATTTATCCTTCATTCATGCCTGACAGCCTCTTCAATTTTTCAACAACTTGATGTCTCCTCTTCAATTCGTCAACGACCCCAACAAATGTGCTCCCCATCATGTGTCGGCAGAACCACACAACTGGAATAGAGAGCAATGTGCAGACCGAACCACAGCTAGACCATAGGCCTTCGGCCGATCCAGCCTGAACCGCCAACCGAAGCCGTTTGCTCGAGATCCCAGCCCTTGCATCCTTCACAAATCGTCACTGGCCATCAAAATCGCCGCACAATTGTCACCAAAAAATCGCCGCCCGCGAAAGTCCAAGCCTCGATTCACAATTCGCAATCCAATGCTGGCAACCCCGCTTCGCCGCCATGGTTCGCACGCCGAACAACGCCATCACTACGCACGCCCGAGCTTGCCATCGCCATTCGTCGACCGGTCTCCGTCCTCTTCGCCGTCGATCTGCCTTCACCCGATTCTCCCTCTCCCTTTCATGGTTCTCTCTCAATCTCACTCCCTCTCTTTCCCAAATTTTACCCTAATTTCACATTCCCCTTTTCATTAAAATAAAAACCAACCAACTCCTCACAATCCGAACCAGACCAAACCAAAGCCAACCGAATCGGTTCTCACCTCTAATCCCATTAATTTCCTTTATTTCTTATTACACAATTAATACATACTTATCTCCAATTAATTATTTACAAAATCCTCAATTCAAACAAATCCAAAATCTCATTTTATTTTTCTTCATATAACTATCCAATAAATTACTCCTCACAAATAAATATTTCTTTAATAATTTAATTAAATCCTTCATTTAATTAAATTCTCCTCAACCCAATTCCGATTCCCAATTTATTCCAAATATCGCTCGATGACAAATGACGATTACGTCTTTGGTAATACCCCGATAATTACCCAATAAATTCGAATATCCCGTTTACATTCCGATATAAAAATTTGGGGTATTACAAACCCAGTGAACCTTTGGGCCGGTCTGTCTCAACATCAACTAGGAACAAACTAACGGGTCTATGTACCCAGTGGTCCAACTATTGGGGATAATCTGTCCTCACTTTCTTTTATGTCATTTTCTTTCATTTCTTATCTTTCTTACATGTAACTCATGCATAATAACATACCATCTACATGCAATAGAACATATCATTACATGAAAACACATCATTTACATGCAACAGAACATATTTATTTCATTCAAATAGAGAGCATGAAAATAACAGGTTCACAAGAAATTAGCTAGCACTATGAATAGAGCATCTACCATAATCCAAACATTTACTCTCATGCATATAATAACCTAGACAATAAACTACAACAACTACAAAACAGATCCTCAATATCATGTTATCATCATAAACTGAAAACAATAGCTTAAACACCTACGTACTATATCCTCAAATAACAGAGTATCATCGTGAACAGAAAATAAAATCTCAAAGAAATATGTAAACAGATCCTCAAAACTATGTCATCATGACCAACAGAAACAATAATTCAGTTGTAATACCTCAATTTTTTGTAATAGAATTTAATAGGGATAATTGAGAATTTATTGGGGGTATTTGGACTAGTTGGATAATTATTAGGAATTATCGAGGAAATAATCAATAGATTATGATTTAAGGGATTTATTGGAAGATAATTAAGGTCAATAAGTGGGGTATTATATTGGGTTGTTGACTTAAGGATGAAAAATAGGAGGAAAAGTGTCCAGGAAGATTTCCGTCGAGGCTGCTGTCAACTCCACAGTCGAGCAACTTGAACAAATAATGTGGTAGAATATAATTTGAGTTTTTGATCACGTTGCGTTCAAGGGCGCGACCAAATATCTCTACCGAAATACATTGTAAGATTGTTGTTTGCATTTTCGGTCGTACCTCGGTCGAAGTTGGGGTAGAAGAGTTCGAACAAAATGCATTCTAGATTACATTTTGTGGTTTTCAGACGCAATGTGGTTGAGAGTATGGACGTGATGCGCGACCAAAAAAGTAGCAGGTTTTGAATCTGTCAAATTCATCGATTTTGTAGTCGAGTCATAGGTCGGGATGTGGTTGTGAGGTTCGACGGAAACACAAAACAGAGGCAAAATTTGGAAAATCGATCGTTGTACGGTCGATGGTTCGGACGAATCCTTCGACCGAAAAGTCTATTTTTAACGGGAATATTGTTTCTTTCGCAGCCATTTGATTATTTCTCCCAATATTTCCTTCCTCTCTCCCAATGCGATAATGATCTCTCCCAATGCGATAATGAACCTTCCACATGGCGTGATCAAAGTGGACCTCCTCCCTTGATATGGGTGTCTGCCCGTCAGCCTTGTCGCAGCCATTGTAACAACCCGATTTTTATTTACTTTAAAAATCGTGTAAAATTTAAAACTTCTTTTTATGAAAAACGTCATAGTATTTTTCCTTTATAAAATCTGATCATTAAAACTCTTTACTTAAAACATTTATCAATTGCAGTAGAAGTAATAAAATTCATTTTATGAAATGCAACGAAATTAAAACAAAGCATTAAAGAATATTAATTAATTTACAAAACCTTCGCAATCATTTCCATTTAATTATTTTACAAACCATCTTTCTTTAAATCACTTTAGCCTAACCAGCCACAAGATCCACCCGAGCAAATCCTTCATCGACTGCCTCTTAGTCTGTTCACCTGTGCGTGTACCTACATCGCAAGACTTAACTAATGAACCTAATGCTCAATAAGTGATATAAAATAAAAGGTATGATGCACATGTCATGTAACTTTTAAATCTCTTTTCGTTTTTTGTTTCTGTTTCTCTTCTTTCTTTCTTTTCTTTTCTTTTACCGTTTTCTTGATCTTAACTTTACTTTATCTTGACTTTACTTTACTGTTTCTTTCTTTACTTGATTGTTACTTTACTTTATCTTGAAAGGCGTTGGAGATGTCTAAACTTGACGAGGAGAACCTCACATTCCCAGACAACCCCGTTTATCTTTATCTTTATTTTATCTTGAAAGGCATTGGAGATGTCTAAACTTGATAAGGAGGAGCAGTCAACTCAACCTCACATCCCAAGACGACCCTGTTTATGTTTATGGTTGTCTTAATCTTGAAAGGTGTTGGAGATATCTATACTTGACGAGGAGGAGCGACTAACTCAACCTCACATCCCCAAACGACCCCGTTTATGTTTATCTTTATCTTGAAAGTGTTAGAGATGTCTAAACTTGATGAGCAGGGGCGGCTAACCCAACCTCACATCTAGTCACACCCATTTACGTTCATTTCTTTACGTTTCACAATCGTCTCGTTTCTTATTTGTTTCCTTCTTGTCATTTTGTAATCGTTTTATTTCTTCTTTGTTTCCTTCTTGTCATTTTGTAATCTTTTTGTTTCTTCTTTGTTTCCTTCTTGTCATTTTGTAATCATTTTGTTTCTTCTTTGTTTCCTTTTCAAAAGTATGCATGGAAACCATTTTCATATCTTTTGAAAACTATGATGCATGATGCTCGTGAATGCATACATTCTCTATTAGAGGAATTTAATAAAATAATCAACATACAATTCACAAATCATGCTTATAAATTATAGACATGCTTATAAAACAGTAAACAATGAAACGTGCTATTTAAAACTGTAAACACCGAAACATGCTATTTAAAATTGTCAACACCAAAACATGCATCTCCTATTCTTGCGATGTAGGGCCCTAAGGACCAAAGCACATGCGTATCACTTACCTTGGCGTCCTTAGCGCGGTTCAGAAATTAACGCTGTCCTTCTACTCTTTTATACCTTCTAAATAATTATCATTGATTTATTAATATTTTTATCAATAATAAATCTTAAATTTAATACCGTTATTCTTCGTTTATTATTTAATAATTTAATTATCGCTTAACGAATTTCTATTAATTTATCTTCATTAATTTTATAGTCAATAAACAAATAACCTTAATTTATACTTCTTCCCCTTTAAATCACAATTATCCAATTTAACCGATATTTATTCATTAATAACATAATTTCTAACGCTTAGCAAATCTCATTAGTCATCCTAATTACTTAGCAACCACGCAATAATAATTTCCAATATCTTAACATGTGCAATAAGATAACGATAGCCAATATAGTTGTTCATTCCATCAATATGACCTGATAATGGAGAGAATTTACTTTACAAAAACTTAATAGTATTTTATCACAAAACCATATTTTCCACAGCAGAGTAGAGAACCATTTAATTCCTTTTATTCAAACGATAACCAACATAGCGCATTTATTTATCCTTTTTATCCAATTAGAAATGCCGTAGATAAATTATCCAGACAAATGCCTTTGAAATTTCTTTTTATCCAACATAGCATATTTATGCCTTTGAAATTAACTAACACTAACCAATGCCTTTGAAATTAACTAAGACTAACCAATGAATTCCAGAATATCCATTCACAAGATGCTAAAACAGATTCACCAATGTCTTTCCATAATTTCATCTTCCAAAGTTGTAGGAATTTAACTCAACATATAAGCATAAAATCCATTTCACAACATAAGCAATAGAGATTGTTTCATCAATCCAAATATCAATATTTGCATAATATAAGTCTCCATTGTCTATCCAACAACAACCCGAAAGATACAGAACAAACAATACTTCCAACCCCATTTAACAGAGAAGATCCTTTGTACACTAACAACTAATAACATAAAAACTCAACCCAAACTGACATCTCCCTTACCTAAAGACAGGAGCAGATCCGAGAGCAAATCCAGTAGCTTCACTCCTTATTCTTTGTCTCTATTCCTCACTCGGCCCACACCATTTCCAGCATTCTTCACTATCACTTTTCCTCTATTCACAACCAGCTTCCTGCTACACTTCACTGCTGCATACCTGTATAGGCAGAGAAGGCTGAAACATTACTCAATTCAAGGAAGGTGGTCCAATACACGATGGCCATGTGGAAATGCTTATCCTGCAGTCAGAGCATTTGAAACAAGCCGGTTCAACAGTGGACCATAGAACCGGACCTACATCGATCCCCTGCCTCCATCGCCATTCTCACCACATCGCCTCTGTCGACGCCAAAATGCTGCTGCCGATGCCAAATCATCCCTAAGCGGAAGCCGAGAAGATGAATACTAAACGTAGAGCATCGACTTACCTCCACCGGCGATTCACAGCACCAAATCAACTTGTGAACTAGTCCTGCGATCTCCGCACTTCCCGTACGTTGGACTGAACCCTTCCGCCATGAAGAATCTCGGTCGAACATGAGCCTTCCCGTGCTCCCGAGTCGTCACCGTCACCGTTGCCTCTCGCGATTCCCTCTCCGTCCAGCATCTTCTCTCTCTCTCCTCTCTTTTGTTCTGTTTGCCAGCAAACTCCAAGGGCCAAATTAAAGTCCCCCATTTTCTTTTCCATTCGACCGACCAACCCTGAACCGGTTCACCAACTGAACCGATTTATCTCCTTACACCTCTTTATTCATTTTCTTCTATTTTAATTAATTCTTCATTTCAATTTCTTTTAAATAATTAAATTCTTATTTTAATTATTTTCATCCCAATTCTAATTTTCTTTTCTCCGAATATTGCACGATGATAATTATCGGTCCAATTAAAATTCTTCAATTCAGCTTCCAAAATAATTATCCAATAATTGATATAATTATCTCGCAACAATTATTTTTCTGAACTTATTTTCATGATAATATATTTTATAATAAAATTTCTACGAATAATCCAATTATACCCCAATTAATTTCTCATTTATCCTTACTTAATTATGTAATGAAAAATCGGGGCAGTACAGCCATTCTGGAGTTTTTATTTTCTAGGAGGGTGAATGGCAATGCGTGCTCTGAAAATGCTTAGTGTTCTGTGAAGATCCAGAAGTGAGAAATGTGAGCAGTGATAAGAGAGAATGTGAGAAGGGGAGGTGGACTCGCTAGAAGTGCTTTGTATGTACCGTGAAGGATTGAGTTAAGCTCTTGCAATGATGGAGTGAGAGCTTGTTGGGGTGTGGTCTTCGGTTCCCTCCTCTTGGGCCCTCTAGGTAAGTGATTACTGTAAAGCTATTTTAAGGATAAAGTTTTGGGATAAATTTTCTGTAATTTTGATGGATGATTTCAAGGCTCTAGAGGTCTGAACCGTGTGAGATCGTGACGAAGGTGAAGTTCTCTAGTGATTGGGAATAGAAGTTGCTTCCCTCGGATGCTCTTTTGGTAAGAAGAATTCCTTCTCTGCTGTTTATGGATTTATAGGTTTATGGTCTTCTAGTTATGGTTGTTTAAGTATGAATATGTTGGATTTTGATTTGTTGCTGGAAATGAGTTTGTTATGTTGTTGTGTTGTTGATTATTGCTGAGAGTGTGAATATGTTGGATGTGTGCTCCTTATTCCTTTGGATTAATATTATGTAATTGTTGGGCTGATAGTCACAGTTGGATTTATGTGCCATCAGTTTTAGAAGTTGTCTCTGTTTACTTGTTGCAAAGTGCTGATTGAGAATATTATTCTTGAGTTTGGCTACTGCTTGATGAATTGGTTGGATAATGATATGTCGATTAAGTTCATGCTCTTGTTCGCTAACTGCTTGGTTGTGTGAAGTAAAAATGTTATGTATGTTGAATTGGAGCTTGGGTCTATATCCTGTTAAGGCTTGGGTATGTTCCTCTAAATGGTTAATAATCTATGAGCCCTGTTTGAGTGATATTGTTGGTTCTGCTTTGGATCTCTGCTTTTGCACATTGATTGACATCTGTATACCCTACTGATTAGATGTAGTTCTGCATCTTTATGTGCTCTGGTTAATGATTGGTTGAACATGGATATTGAGATGATTTGTATTCCATTTATGGAGTTCATGGGTTCCTAGAACTGTTAAATGAGTAGTTGAATTTAGATTATGAAACTCTATTTTGTTATAAGGATTAAGGGTAGGAAAGACAATGACATTAATAAGTTGTGATTATTAATAATTAAATGTTATTGAATTGTGAAGGTACTAAAAAGGGAAGAAAAGATAACGATTAAGCGTTGAGAACTTTAAGGAAATGAGGTAAGTGATATGTGTGTGCTTTAGTCTTTGAGGCCCTACATCGCAAGAATAGGATATGCACGTTGTATTGTTTACCGCTTTATTAGATATTGAGCATGTCTGTCGTTTTATGATCATGCCTACAGCTTTACAAGCATGTCTACAGTTTTACTATCATGTCTACAATTTTAATAAGCATGTCTACCGCTTTAATAGCTTGTCTATAGTTTTATAGCATATCTACCGCTTTACAAGCATGTCTACTATTTTATCAGCATGTCTACAATTTTAATTAGCATGACTATCATTTTATCAAGCATGTTATGTGAATTGTATGTTGAGTGTTTTATTAGGTTCCCTTAATTATGTGATAGAGATTGTATGCATTCACGAGCATCATGCATCACGATTTTCAAAGATTACAAAAATGATTTTCATGCACGGTTTTAAAAGATGGTTTAATGGATGCTCACACATACTAAGTGTACGGTGTTCGTGGAGAGCTGATCACCCGAAACAGACTACCATCATTCAGGTTGTAGGAATATCCATTTTACCATAGAAAACAAAACAAATGATAAACGAATGTTAAATGATAAAAGTAAAGTAGAGAAAAGGCAACGGTTTGATGTGAGGTCTTTTAAGCCCTGGGTGGGCACAGTTGCTAGTTGGGCCTTCGGATTATCCATTGCCTCTAGAAAGCTTTCAGATTATGTCATTATTGCTCATACTGGTTGTGGAACTGGCCAACGGTTAGAGGGCTTTCGGATTATCCATTGCTGCTATTGGAGGCGTCGGGTCGGATGCATTGTCGGGATCAGTCCATGGCTAGAGGGCTTTCAGATTATTCATTGCAACTATGCCTGGGGCATCAGGGTTCGATACAATAGAGTAAAAGACAGAAACGTAAAAGATAAAAGATAAAGGCAAAACGAAAAGAGAAATTGCATAAGATTTTAAAGTGGCATAGCATGTCCATCCAGTTATTCATTTCTATCACTTACTAAGCATTAGGCTCATTAGTTTATGTCTTGCGATGTAGGTACAAGCACGAGAGAAAACAATGAACAGATTAAGGAGCAGTTGATGACGGATTTGCACGGGCAGGACTTGTGGCTGGCTAGACTAATAGATTAAAGAGAAAAGAGTTTATAAATATAAAGTAATAGTTTATTTATTGCTTTTTAAATGAACTATTTATGTTTCCGCTGTAATTTAAGAAAAAAGATTTTATAATTAAAGTCTTCCGCTGTTTATAACGTTTTAAGTAACGAGTTTAAAAAAATGATTTTAAATTTTAACGATCAGATCTTAAGAAAAGAACTCTAATTTTAACTTAGAAGGTTTTAATAAAAAAATTTATTTTTATTTTTTAAAAAAAGGTAAGAAAAATCGGGTCGTTACATCAATAACTAAGTATCATGTCCTCAAACAACAAGTTATCATTGTGAACAGAAATCCTATTACCTTGTGGTATAGGTCATGTGGCCATACACATGCATTAACACTTACCTGGGTTCCATGTATCATACACTACCAATGCCTTAAGCTTTGTTGAGTTAAAACTCCTTTCGACCTTTCTAGAGAAAAATCTCACTTTTCACCACATTTGTTCTCTTAGTCACCAAGTAAATCTCCTCTCCCAAGAACAAAACATCCTCTCAATTTTTCTTTCCTCTTTTATAATCCGAGCATGATTCAATATCTCCAAGCTAGAAGATCTGCCATGACTTTCCAATTGAGAGATTACTCCGTTTCATTTTTCTTCAATACACGTTTACTTTTGCGGCAAAATGGTAGAAGACGCTTCCATCGTTAATTGGGCAAAGTGTCATTTGAATTTTAAATTACTAGTTCACCGAGTGCAGAAGTATAGGCTACCGCGAACATGTTCATATCCACCAAAAAAATTCTTAGCGAATATTCGTCCCGCAAAACCAATCATTTCATACCACGTCGTATTTTCGGAAGCGTTTCTATCCCCGGACATCTACGCTCCCGTGACTTAACTGTTTAGCCAGGTTTACTTTAGTCAAAGCGATGTCGTACCTATCCTTATTTATTTCATCACAAATGTATTTTTCCTTTGAAATGACAACGTTCTTTTAAATTTACGGACACGTTCCTTTCTGCTGACGCATTTCCTTCCGCGACTTCCAATCCAAACGACAATGTTTAATCCTCTAGCGTCTTGTACAATGACACTTTTCTCTTTCTTCCGCACTCCAGCAATATCCTTCCCTGATCTGATGGTTCACGTTTCATCCTCAATTAAATCCAACAATTCTTCCCATTCCAAACAAAATCTTTCTCTTCCGTGGAAGCATCTTTTTCTTAATTCAACGGCTCTTGTCTCGTCCACCCTTTTAATCCAACGATCCCCTTCTTTTTCACAAAGAATCTTTCTCTCTCGTGGAAGCATCTTTTCCGTCTGTAACAACCCAGATTTTTTCGTTTTTACCTTTTTAAAATGCGTTAAATTTAAAACTTTGATAAACGACTAAAATCTTTATTTGAAATCTTTTTAATATAAAATCAGAGTCTTTTCTTAAAAATCCGATCGTCACTTAAAACTCATCACCACAGTCATTAAATCGTAGAAAACTATAATTATAAAATCAGCGGAAACATAACTAGAAATATTACTTAAAACATTAATTAAAGTTTAAGGTTAAAAGTGTAAACTACTTAATACTCAAAATAAGGGTTAGATTGATAGTTAGTGTTTTACAAAATATCTTAATCATTAAACCTTTACAAAATAGATACTATCTCTTTTTCTTGGGCCATACTTCTACTCTAGTCGCGTTTCCTCCGGATACTCTGCAGGCTCCACGGGTAAGGCCTCCTCCTCTAATCCTGGCACAATCACTTCGTTTCCTAAACCACAAGTAACGACGTGAGCCTAAAAGCCCAGTAAGGAAATGGGGTTTATGCATTATGCTTATGCCTCTCTTTAGTTCTTTTTGGAATAGGTACCGCCTCAAATCAATCATTTCATTATATTCGTTCGTTTGTCTTTACTCGTACTTTGAGCTAGAGATTGGAGGATTTTCTTTGTGATGGAATAATTGATCGAATCCAACCTTTTACTTGCAACTAAGTCTCCTCTACCGACAGGGTAAGGGGCTTCGCCTTGATGCAGACTAGATACGCTATCCATCCGCCCTTAACTCCCGTTTCTTTTCTTCTCGTTCATTTTCTTATCGTTTTCCTCACTCAATGCATGTGAGTACCACCCCAAGGTGGCACTCCCTATTGGTCTCTATTAGCATGATGCATGATGACAGTTAAATAGCGCATATACGGAAAGGAAATAACAATAACTTAAAGGAATGACAATTTAATAATTAAACGACAAAATTCAAAACACATAAGGAAAGCAAAGGCATACTTGAATAAATATAGGCCAATTATAAAAGAAACACATGGAAATGGAAATCGACACATACTACTAAACGAAGATTATATTTCAAATTATAACTACCTGTACTAACAAATTAAGCAGGCATCACATAATTAGAATAGTTATTGCATGCTCGAGTAAGTAAGCAACTAAGATTATAATTCAACTAATCGTTCAAGCATTTGTTGCAGACTTCATGTGACAGCAATAAATAAACAATGTGAAGCAAAACGGGATTTAACAACGATGTTCTTAGTTACAGTCAACCACTAAATATGCTCCTCTTGAATTAGTCTATTTAACATGTTTGAAATATAAGCAAGAATTAGTTAGTTGACATGCTCGAAAATTTAGCAAGTAATAATTAATTGACGTGCTTAGAGACTAATAATTAATTAACATGCTTGAAGATGTATAAGAGTAATAGCTAATTAACATGCTTGAAGATTTATAAGAGTAATAGCTAATTAACATGCTTGAGTTAGTCAATTCAACAAGCATAAATCAATTAAACGAATAATATTTTACTTAACATGCTTGGTGCTTGAATTAGCAAATTAACACACTTGAATTGATTAATTCGGTAATTATGCTCGCATTCTACTTAACTAACATGCTCAACTAAGTATATGTTAATTAGACAACTTAACTAACATGCTCAATTAAGAATGTGTTATTTAGACATGCTCAGTTGAGTCAACATACTCAAATTATAACAAATCAGTCCAGATATGTTCGTAGAGGTATTAAACGAATGTAAGAGGTTGATTAAACATACTTCTAGACCACTAACATAACCACATCGAAGTGGCTCACATGCTTTTAACAATGAACATGTCAACAGCGAAGGTGTTAATATGTTTTTAAACAACGAACATAACAATAAACATAACGACAGTGAACGTAATATAACTAACAGGCTTAATATCGAGGATAAACAATTAACTTAATAGTGAACATAACAGCAGCGAAAGTAATATAACTAACATGTTTAATATCGAGGATAAACAACGAACATAACAACGAACATAATGGCAGCGAACGTAATATAACTAACAGGCTTAATATAGAGGATAAACAACGAACATAACAGTGAACATAATGGCAGCAAAAGTAATATAACTAACAGGCTTCATATCGAAGATAAACAACGAATATAATAGCAAACATAATGATAGCGAATGTAATATAACTAACAAGCTTAATATTGAGGATAAGCAACAAACATAACAGTGAACATAACGACAGTGAAAGTTAACAGAATAAAGTATCTAAAGAGTAACAAGACGGTAAGGTATCTAACAGAGTATCTCCAAAGGATGTAAAGAAATTTAAGACAACTAAAGAAACTACACAGTTCAACTCCAAGAGACATTCACACGTACACACTCTACTTGTGGGTAGGGCCTCCAGTGGCCAAGACTATCCAAATCCTTACCTTTTTTTGAGGAACCAGAACATGAACAGCTCAACTCCTTACTCCCAGCTCCACCCCTTACACAGGGATTCACTCTTGTCACACAACCTTACAGACTCCATATGAGAAGAACTAAATATAGAGGAGGGAGAGAATGCAGAGGAGAGGGAGAAAACCGACTGAACGCAGGGAGGAATGACTGGGGATTAAAAGGACAAAATCACCTTTTGGAGACAAGGAGACAACCGTACGCCTATAGGGAGGTAGGAGGCTGCTCCCGCGTGGTCCTCGCCTAGAGGGGGGGATCTGCTGTTGTGGAAAGAGCGTGTATCAAATGATTACACGACAAGCCGGCTGATTTTAAATCCCTAACTGTCGCAGATTTGTGATGTTTTGGATGAGTGCGAACGTGCTGGTCTCGTCCGCCTGTGTAAAATTCCTAAGGCAAATTCGTGTTTACAGATAGGAATTGGCATCCTCGCCCTGTTCATACCGTCCGAATATGACATTCGGACGCAATTTGGCATCTGCATGTAGCATCTTCATACGTCCGAAAGTGTCCAAAAATTGGACTTATTCAAATCAAACACACCCCATCCTCGTCCGCCCCCGTCTGCATTCATCCGCATAGAGATAGGGTCAATTCAAGACGCGAGGATTCGTCCTGCATTCATCCCCAAGTGTGATCCGAGCATGTACGGACATCAATTCGCATCCCCATGGCATCCGCAAACGTCCGAATACGCCGGATTTCCATTTTTTTCACATTTTTTTACTAAACTTTTATCCCATAATATTTTTCCCATAAATACATATCATAATTTAACAAGTATAGTTACGCAATGTAATATATAATTATCTCCAAAGTTTGATTACATCATATATACGAGAAAAATAGTATTGAGGTATTACACTGTCCCCCCTCTCTCATCCAACAGTCGATCCCTCACCCACTCTTCTCATCAGACGGTCTTTGTTTCATCCATCATTTTCCTTTCTCTTGCAGACACATTCCTTTCTGAAAATGAATCTTTTTCTTCTGCCCTCTCTCATCTAATGTGTAATACCCTGACTTTTATATCAGAATTTAATAAGGATAATTGGAGATATTTGTATTAAATAGATAACTATCGGGGTATTACTAAGGACATATTTGCTATATTATAGTTTATGAGAATTTATTTGATGATAATTAGTATTAATTAAGGGGGTATGATATTGGATAATTAAATGGAATTAGAATTAAAAAGGGTAAAAGAAAGTGGAGTTGGTTGGAATTGAATTTAAGAGGAAAATTAATTGAGGGTTAAGTGAAAAATTTAAAAAGAAAATAAAATAATGGGGGAGAAGGATGTGAACCGGTTCAGCATGTTTAGGGATTTCTGGTTCGGTTCAGAAATCAAATGAGAAGAGAAATTACATTTGGCCTTTGGCCATTCGTGTAGAAATGAAAAGGGGAATTAGAGAGAGGGAGAAACCGTGAGATCGAGAGAGAGAAGAAGAGGGAGATAGAGACCTAGCGAGGGAGAGAGTGAGCAAACGAGAGAGGGATGACAGGAGAATGTGGGAATGGCGATGGTGGGCTCGAGCTTGGTCGGGGCTTCCTCGCCCCGTGCGCGTCGTCCTAGCGAGCGGCTGGATGGCTTCGCGGGTTACGGCTTGGGCTCGGTATCAAAGTTCTTGCTTCGGGTGAGATGTAGTTGAGGTATGCCTAGTCGATTTTCCTCCTCCTTTGCATTCTACTAATCAAGCGTTGGAAGGGACGATTGGCGATAGCAATTTCGCGGTGGGCAGGGGATTTAGTCGGGTTGTGCTCTGGAACCTACGACCCGGCTGTGGGCGAATCTGGTTTGACCCGGCTCGGGTTGAACCGTGGTCTGCTGACCACCTTCCACCCACTCCTTTCCAGCTTGGCATCGCACTCTTGGAGAATTACGGAGTGGAGGCAACAGAGTGGACATGCGTAGAGGAATGGCTGAGGATGTCAGGGCATGGCTTGGACGTCTGCAGGGGTATGGCTCGGGTTATTGTTTTTGGAAAGGGCAGGAGAGTGAGAGGATTAAATGGCAGAGGAGTTTTGTGCAAGGGATTCTCTCTTGGAAGCCGAGTGAGGAGAGTTGAGAGGGAGAGACGTGTTCTGGTTTGGCAGTGAGGGCCGAGGTGATGCTCATGGAGTGCTAATGTGTTGGTAAGATGGATCCCCTCTCTGCTGCCTTGGATGTTTGGGTTTATGTTTACTGGTTATGATTGTTTGATAAGGAATTTACAAGATAATGCCTATGTTAACTTTTGTTGAGCGTGTGTGTGTTGGATGTACACTCAATGGGTTTTATGTTCTGTGAATGGTTTGTAATATTATACTCTGTTTGTTATTGATCTGCAAACACATTTGATTCGTGCTCTGTTATTAGGTATTGATCCTGTGTGTATTGCATCATGGTTTTGTGGGTGGATTGTTATCTGTTTTGGATGTTGAAAAATATGGGAATGCCTCTGTTGGTAACTGTTCGAGGGTCAATATGGTGGAATCGGTTTGGTTGCTTGAAATGGAACTGTGTATCAAATTAGTAGAATCTGTTAAATACCAAAGTTGTTATCGATGTTTTGTAGTTGATTTCTTGCCTGTTAATTGAGCTATATAATTCTGGAAATGGTTCTGTTGGGAATGAAGTTGGAATCGATAATCTGTTGTTGGACGTTAATAGGTGTGGAAGTATTATGTAACTTTGATTTAAACTTGTTTAGTTGCAGCTTTGATAATATGTTATGTTGGTTTAGAATTAAGTCATTAATTGGACAAAGGCATGGAAATGAATATTTGGACTAATTAATTAAGCTATAGGAAATTTTAGTATGTAACATATAAGGGTTAGAATATAAAAGACGTTGATTGATTACATTAATGAATAAATGTTTCTAAATGGTAAAGGTATTAAAAAGAAGAAAGATAGCATTAAGTGTTAAACGCCTTAAGCAATCGAGGTAAGTGATACGTGTGTGCTTTGGTCTTTGGCCCCTACATTGCAAGAATAGGATATGCATGTTTCGTTGCTTACCACTTTCCAAGCATGTCTATAGTTTTTAATAGTACGTTTTGTTGTTTATTGTTTTATAGCATGTCTATAGTTGTTAATAGCACGTTTCGTTGTTTACTGTTTTTATAGCATATCTATAGTTTTTATAGCACGTTCTGTGATTCGTACGTTGAATGTTTATTTATGTTTCCATATTAACTATTAGAAATCGTGTACATTCACGAACATCACACATCACGATTTTCAAAATGATACGAAAATGAATTTTGTGCACAGTTTAAAAGAATGGTTTAAGGGATGCTCACACAAGTTATGTGTATGGTGTCCTTGAGGGCTAATCACCCGAAGTGGACTACCATCATTTGGGTTGTAGGAATATCCATTTTACCTTGAAAAATAAAACAGATAATAAACGAATAATAAATAATAAAAAGAAAAGTAAAGTAAAGAAAAGATAATAATAAAATATAAGAAAAGGCAACGATATGATGTGAGGCCGTTTCAGTCCTTAGTGGGCACGGTTGCTAGTGGGCTTTCGGATTATGCCATTATCACTAGCTCGTTTTCAGATTATGTCATTGCTGCTCATATCGATTGCAAAGTTCCTGGATTATGCTGGGACAGTCCCTGGATTATTCAGGGAAATTATGGCCATTAGTTATTAGGCTTTCGGATTATGTCATCGCTGCTATATCAAAGGTCATAAATATAAGAAGATAAAAGATAAGAAGAACGGCCAATGGTTAGCAGACTTTCAGATTATGTTATTACTGCTATATCAAAGGTCATAAACAGAAAATAGAGAGATAATAATTAAAACATAAAAGATGAAAGATAAGAATAAAGATGAGAACAGAACTGCATACTTTTTTTAAAAGAGCACAGCATGAGCATGTAAAATATTAGGTATTATCTCTTACTGAGCCTTAGACTCATAGTTTATGACTTGCAATGTAGGTACAACTACAAGAGAAAATGATGAACATGAGCAATTAATGAAGAATTTGCACGGACGAGACTTGTGGCTGGTTAGGCTAAGGAAGGTATATTATTTTATTCTCCCCTTATATATATATACTCTTAAGCACAAATTCTTCTTTAATAATAATTGTCATTATTTTTCTTGCAAAAATTGTGATCCCTACGGTACAAACAAGAGAGATTATGCATCTCTCAAAGCATGGGTTACATATTTCACTATTCTTGCTAAGGTTGTATGTCTTTTTGAGCTTATTTAGTTTGAGTTTGGATGAAAAATAAAGAGGAAAATACGTAAAAAGATAGAGTTAAATTAGAGTTGTGTTGTGATATGAAGAGGCACAGTTTGTAGAGGAAAAGGTCGGAGGTGAAGCGATAATCTGCATACATGCAACATTTCAGATTACTCACTGATGATGACGATCGAGCTCCTGCATTACTCTTGTTCGTCATCTCAAGATAGAGGGTAATAATGGAGGGTTTATATAGATTACAATTTTAAAGTACAAGTTTTAAGTTGATGAAATTTAAAGTACAAAATATTTATTGCAGGTACCTCTAAATAATAGGATTTGAATTAATAATTACTGAAATATTTTTCTCATTAAACTTTTTTTCTTAAAAATTGCCTGCATTGTGGATAAATTACTCACTAGACTCAACAAAAATTTGTTATAATAAGGAAAATTAACAAATCAACCATTACACTTTATTATCAATAATAAGTCAACCACTGAATAATTTTTATTAATAACTTATACTGAACTATGGAAAATGAACGACGCAAATATCGTTGTTACGCAAAACCCACGAAAAAACATCTTCAACATAAAACTGAATCTGCGAAGATGTCTTCAAATACATCTCTGTAATCCTAATTCTACTACAGTTTTATGCTTAAATTGAAATAATTAAAACAATCTTATGGCAAAGATGATTCTAGAAAGCTCCGACATGATCTTCTCATCGTTAAAAATAATTTTCACGTTTTCAGTTTTCCGAACATCTTCCTGTGGCTCAACTTCCTCTCAATTTCAACGTCTAATTCTCATCACTATCTTCTCTTTCTCTTCTTGGTTCGTCGTCATCGTCCAGTTCTCATTAACAATGTTTCACTTCTTGCAGAGGAAATTAATCTTTCCGCTATGGAAAGTCATATTTCTGCAGCGGAAAGACATCTTTTCGTAGCGGAAAGTAATCTTTTCGCAGATGAAATGATTACTTTCTGCTGCGGAACATTGTCTTTGTGCTGCGAAAAGTAGTCGTTCTGCAGCAAAAAGTCGTCGTTCTGCAGCAGAAAGTAATCTCTTAACTCTGTTTAATGGAAAAATAATGTTCCGCTGCAGAAAACTAATGTTCTGCATCAAAACGACAACGTTTTTAACAGAAAATATATCTGTGATGTTTGTTTCGTCTATTTTTCATAGTTTAGTATTTAAGTTGTTAATAAAAATTGTTCAGTGATTGATTTGTCATTGACCACAAATTACAAGAGTAGTTGATTTGTTATTTTTTCTATAAATAATACTAGTTATTTTATACTTTAATATTATATTTGGTAGGTGAATCATTTGTTAACAGAGTAATAGTGATATATTAAATATGTTCTTAAAGTAACTTTTTTTGAACACGTAATAATAATTTTGGGGGAAAATGAAAAAACAACCACCATCTTTTACTTTTTATGACAAATTAATTATTATCTTTTTTTTGAATAAATTAACTATTGAACTACGGGAAAATGATGTCACTATATCATTGTCACGTTTGCCATTAAACGCTTTGACAAGAAACCGCAGCGGCTTGACGAGAAACCGCCGCGGTTTGTCATCACACCGCAGTGGTTCGTCGACAAACTGCAGTAGCTTGAAAACAAACCGTGGTGATTTGACAAAAAACTGTTATGGCTTGATGACAAACTACAGCGGTTTGACGATAAACCGCAATGGTCGCGGTTCGTCGTCAAGAAAGAAATTCTCTTCTTTCACGTATCGCGACGGTGAATCTTTGAATATTGATAATTCTCTCAATTTTCAACAGTTTTGGACGCTTGAGAACTCGTTTTCCAACATTTTTTCGCGATGCACAAGTAGGAGAGATCTGTTTTGGCATTCAATGCTTATCAGAGCAGATTCGGGTAGGAAAAATATGAGATCGTTTACTCGAAAACTTTGGAAGACCATAACTTTGTGCTCAGTCGACCGATTTGGACGAATTTTTTTATTTCAAATAACTTTTCTAGATCTATGCATTGGCAAGGTGCTGAAGGCAACTTGTTCCACTTTCGAGGCCTAAAAATGCTTCTAAGTCCTCCAATTTCCCTTATACAATTCAAAATCGAAACTCTGCACATTTTCCAATCAGAATCTGCTTTAATAAGTACCAAATGCCAAAATAGATCTCTCCTGCCTGTGCATCACAAAAAAATAATGGAAAACAAGTTCTCAAGTTTCCAAAACCATTGTAAATTGAGAGAATTATCAATATTCAAAGATTCACCGACATGATACGTAAAAGAAGAGAATTTCCATCTTATCAAGCCGTTGCGGTTTAACAATTTAATCCTTAAACTATGATGATCTGCCGTGATTTAACAATTTAACCTCTGAATTATGATGATAAATTACTGCAATTTAATAATTTAACCCCTGAACTATGATAACGATCCACTGTGGTTTAATAATTTAACTCTTGAACTATGACGATCTACCGTTGTTTAACAAATTAATCTCTTAACTATGATAAACTGCTACAGTTTAACAATTTAAAAAATGTAACAGTAGTTTTTATTTTGTCAATTTTTTATAATGCAGTAATTAATGTATTAATAAAAAAATAATTAATTTGTCACAATCAGTAAATAATTATGGGTGGTTTGTCATTTTGGAGTACATTTACCCTCAAAATTAATTTTTAGGGTAATTAAATTTATTTTTCTCGCATAAAATGGAAGAGAGAGAGAGAGAGATGACCGTTGAATGCTCAAACAGACAGCAGGGGAGAAAAAGCAATAAATTGAACAGAAGACAACACGGTAAACGAAACTATGCTTTCAAATTTGAAATACTGCTTCCACCACCCTGTTTTTTTCCATCTCTCTTTCACTCTGCTCTCTCTCTCTCTATATGCGTTTCTCCTTACTCAATTCCTCCCTGGCTCTCTCCCTAGAAACCTCTTCTCTGTTTCTCTCTTCTTCTACATTCAGACATTCTCAGAATTTCGACCCAGAAAAATCTTCATGGCCATGAGCTTGAAGGTCCTATTCAATTTGTTCTCCATTTTCGCTACTTTTCCCTCTTCCTCTTGCCAACAAGCTGAAGCTCCATCTTTGGCTGCTAATTCATGCAACGGACTATTCTTATCGTATAGCTACATCGATGGAGCAAAGATCCCGCCGAATCTCAAGTCCGATCCGGCAGCCCAACCGTACCGATTCGAATCCGCTCTTACTGTTCTAAACAACGGGCTGGAAGAGCTCAAATCGTGGCGGGTTTTCGTAGGGTTTGGAAATGATGAGTTATTGGTCTCTGCTTCGAATGCCGTGCTTGCAGATGGGAGTAAACTCCCAGCTCTTGTCGGAAACGGCACCATTTTCGCTGGGTTTCCGTCGACGGACCTGAAGACAGCGGTGGAGACCGCTGGAGACATGACTCAGATGCAGATTAAGGTTGATTTGATCGGAACACAGTTCGGTGTTGCCTTGCCAGAGATTCCGATGCCGCTGAATATATCTCTGGTCAATGATGGTTATGCTTGCGGGGAAGCCACAATGCAAGGTGCTTATTTAATATGACCTTAATAATCTACTATAGATACTGACTTTACTTTTCATTTCACTGCTTTGATTCTGAGTTTTTTATTCATATTTTGAGAACTATTTCTCCATTAAAGATTTGGGGTTAGTTAAGTTTGATTCATATTAGCTTATTTCCCTTAAAAGATCCATTCCATTGTCATATTATTGGCCACATGTTACTGGAGTGTTTACCCATTTGGTCTAGTTTCTAAACCTTGTTTTGATTTTCAAATGTTTTTTTTTTCTGGCAGGGACGAGAGAAATGCAAGTTTGTTGCATTCCTGATTCAAATATCAAAACAAACATAAGAATTAGTGACGAGTTCTTGCCTCGCCAAGATGGGGATCTTGTAATCATGTATGATGTTATCAAAACGTACGACTCGAGTTATTGGGCGCAGGTTACAATCTCTAATCACAACCCTCTTGGTCGTTTGGATAATTGGAAGCTAAGCTGGGATTGGATGATGGGTGAATTTATATACTCCATAAGAGGAGCATATCCTTATGTTGTCGATTCTTCTGAGTGTATATTTGGCTCTCAAGGGAACCATTATCAGGGCATGGACTTTTCAGAGGTGTTGAACTGCGAAAGACAACCAACTATTGTTGATTTGCCGCTCGCTAAAGCTAATGACACAAACCTAGGATTGGTACCTTATTGTTGCCGAAACGGAACAATCCTACCTCCGCACATGGATCCAAGCAAATCAATATCTTCATTTCAAATGCAAGTTTTCAAAATGCCCCCGGAGCTAAACCGTTCTCAGCTCACACCTCCGCAAAACTGGAAAATCAATGGCAGCCTCAATCCCAGTTATCAATGTGGCCCTCCAATAAGAGTGAGTCCTAGCCAATTCCCTAGTCCATCTGGGTTGCCTTCTCAAACCACAGCAGTGGCTAGTTGGCAAATTGTTTGCAATATTACTCAGCCTAAATCAGCCAGTCCTAAATGCTGTGTCTCATTTTCTGCATACTACAACGAGTCAGTGATTCCTTGTCGAACTTGTTCATGTGGATGTCCGAGCAACACAAGCCGTACTTGTAGCTCAACTTCATCTGCTATGCTTCTTCCGCCTGAGGCCCTTCTTGTTCCCTGTGATAATAGAACAGAGAAAGCATTGTTTTGGGCTGCACTGAAACACTTTCCGGTCCCAAATCCAACCCCTTGTGGTGATAATTGTGGAGTGAGTATAAACTGGCATGTTTACACTGATTATTCGACTGGATGGAGTGCAAGAATCACCCTTTTCAATTGGGACTATTTCGACTTTGCTGATTGGTTTGTTGCAGCGGAGATGAACAAAACAGCCCCAGGATTTCAAGCAATGTACTCCTTCAATGGAACTATTTTAGAACTAAACGGTGCAAATAACACCATTTTTATGCAGGGTCTTCCTGCATTAAACTACTTAGTAGGGGAGAAAGATGGAGATGACCCGGACAAAGATCTGAGCGTGCCCGGAAAACAGCAGTCGGTTGTTTCATTTACAAAGAAAAACATTCAAGGAATCAATGTTCCAGCTGGAGATGGGTTTCCTTCAAAAGTGTTCTTCAATGGGGAGGAGTGTTTGATTCCTCAATTACTTCCTAGTGCAGCAAGTGTCAAGGGTACAGCCTCCTTTTTCTCCCTCATCCTTTCAATTCTTCTAATCATTTTTGTTCATTACAGAGTGGATCACTTAAGTTGATGCATAGGTTTTTTTTTTTTTTTTTTAATTTTATAATTCTTTGAGTGATTTGATTGAATATATAGTATCTGCGGTCACCCCAATGTCTGTATTACTCAGTGATGGTATATCAGGTATTTCTTGATGATTATGATTTTGATTTCAAGTTGACCTGACTTTGAACAGCTGTGTGATAAATAGATCTAAATTGCTGAAATTATCTGCATAATCTCAGATAGATATTTAATTATTGTATTTAATATAATAAACTAACATACAAACAGGTGCCATTTTCTGAGGTTTCCCTCAAAGAATTTGCCCATAAAATAACGGTTTGAGCAATGGCCATGGCTGACAATGCTCGAAACCCGACCCTCCAATATAAAATATTTTAAAGTAGAAGATTAGAATATACACTTAACATTATTACTCACATATTAAATGTCAATTGCTGTGCCTGAAATCCAAAATCCCAACCTGGCGTATGAATCTGATTTGATCCAGGGTCGGACTTCATTGCCATTACAATTGCAGGCAGAGGAAGAAAAAAGAATGCATTCTAAATGTTATTCCGAGTTGAAAGGCTTCCCCTTACAAAGATGACATGATTCAACAGCAGACAGAAGAGCTTCAGCAAATATAACTAAAACCACAGTGCCAAAATCAGAAAAACTGGGAGGGGAAAAACCTTTCATGTCACCATTTTGCAATGACATGGTCAAGTATTTTACATGTTCCTTCATAGACCACCCAAAGCAACTAAGTTCATAAAAAGAAGAATTTTCTGCCAGGGTTCTAATTTTACAACTATGTACAACAGAGAATCAAACACACAAAATGTTGTTTGTTTTAAACGGGAATATTATCCATCGGATACCTGTCGAAGTCATATTTGCTTTCGGCGGAGACTGGTCCGAAATTTTCTTGCTGCTGGAAAAATAAAGTAGAATCTGATTAAGTTTCCCAGAAGCAAAACACAACAAAAAAAACACATGAAAAGTAGCAGGAAAGTAACTTGTCTCAAAAGGGCACTCATTAGATCATCCCCTTCGAAGTTTTCCGGAAATAAGACACAACTTGGATCTGGAATTGTCTCAGCTTTGACCTTTACTGGATTGTCAAAAAGTATAGAATTCAGTTGCTGTCCGCCAATCTGTCCATTCTCATGCCGAGTCGCAGAAACATTGATTTCCTGTCTAAACCTTTGGCCATTGGCAAAGTTTTGATTATGTAAACCTGAAGATGAGATATCCAGGTCTCCATGAGAGGGATTGAAGTTCAAGCCGGGATTCTGCAAGTTCCAATCCCGAGATTTCTCCTCGTGCAAGTCATTAAATACATCATAATTTGACATAAATCTTCCCGATTGTTTTATTTCTAAATTTAATTCTTCAGGGAATGTCCCTTTAGATGGAGGACTAAGAATAGCTGGTGCTGTTTCAAAAGGCAAACTATTTCCTGGAAAGTCGGCTGTTTGGTTCATTGGAAAATTGAAAATAGAAGTTTCTGGTGGAGGTAGATTGTTTGTCAAAACCCCACCAGGAATTCTGATCGACTGTCTGATTGATGATTGAGGTTGCACCATCTGCGTTACTATAGAGTTGGTTTGGCCTCCATGGATGTTTACTTGCATATTCATGCCTCCATGGGATTGTGCAGATTGGCCCGAATTTGCAAGCTGCTTTGCTTCCATGGTGGTGGGGATTCCATGGAGTAAATTTATTGGTTTACTACTGTTGACATGCTGAGGCTGGGCCTCACCAAATCTTAATTTTGGATTTTCAAAGCTAAAAATGTTCCTCTGATCAGATATTAAGTTGGATTTTGGCGAAGATCTACCAAGCCCGGAAGCTTGAAGTGAGGCAAGACTTTGGGGTGTGAGTTTTCCAGCGACAGCAAGAGCCTGAAGATCAATCCCGTTGAGTGCTGAAATCGGCCCAAACATTGCTTCTTGTGGGGTCATGAAAGAATTGTTCAAATTACTTGTGTGTGGTGAAACTCCACTGAGCCTTCTCAGATACAAACGATATTTCTGCACCATAATTTTCAGTATGAGCTGAGATGCAAATGCCAATATTCATATCAAGAATCTCTCAAATTAAAGTATTTCAATAAAGTAATACCTGAAGATGACTGGCAACATTTTCTCGAGTGAGTCCCGGAATATTCATCAACTCCAAAATTTTCTTAGGAACAGCCTCTGGATTTTACAAATCGATTTACAAAATAAGCCAGATGAATTTATTGTAGGAAATTAATGAATACTTTTTCAAAAAAATCATAGCAGTTCATTAAATAAATCCATTTGAGCTATTTTTAATATCTTACAGACCATGAATAGCATTAGCCGAATAAATAATTGAAAAAATGCACAAGCACAAGTGCGAAGATAGTTAGTGCATACTTTCAATGCCTAGTTGGTTAACAGCAGCAACAAACTGTTGATGAAGCTCGACTGACCAAACAACACGTGGCTTCTTCAATGTCGATGAATCTTCTCGTTCCTCTGCTTCTTCTTCGTCGTCCTTCCTCCTCTTCAAATTTTTGCAATTTCCTTCATTTGCCGAGGACGAGTAGTCCACTTCGTCACAATTTTTCTGCAGCCTATCACCATCTTCCACACTTCCAGATTGTTCTAGATCCTTCCACTCATTCCACTTCCGCCGAACTACATGTTGCCATATGTTCTTCAAAGCCTCAATTCGAACGGGTTTTATGAGATAATCACAAGCGCCATGAGTCACTCCCTTCATGACAACATCTTTCCCTTCATCGGAAGACATCACTGTGCATTATATAATAATTATTCATCAATCAATAAACATATCACTTTATCTTCTCCAAATCCAAAAAAATTAGGTATTACAAACAGAACACTTACTGATAACGGGTAAGTCCATTTCTAGGCCAATGTGTTCTAAGAGCTTAAATCCATCCATATCTGGCATGTGGACATCGCTAATTACAACATCAAAGCCGTTTTTGTTATCTCGAAGCTTAGACAACGCAATCTCTGCTCGATTGCATTTGGTAACTGAAATGAATATCATAAAGTAAATCATTTTCCTATAGTTAGCATAGATTGCACCAGTAGAGAACTAAATCAGAACTAACACTTAAGTAAATAGCAAGAGGATTAGCCACTCAAACACTCGAAACTTGGAAGAAATATTCGCAATCAAATTGGGTAGAATCATAAACCGACATAGATTTGATTGATAAAACATAAACTTACTAGAATAAAACCTTTGGAACATGAAAGTAAAAATTATCTACAGTAACTGGAAAAAAAATACCGTTGTAGAGACAAAATTGAAGCATCTTCTCCAAGATCCTCAAGCAGGTCGGATCGTCATCGACGACCAGAACTCGTAGACCCGCCGGAAATTGGTCGGGAACAAATTCGCCGGATTTGAGAGCAGCACTAGGACTAGCTGTCGTCATAGATCCCTTGCCTTGATTCAGATTCATTTCTCAAATACCTAAATCAGAGGGGAAATAAAGAAGGAAATAATTCGTAAACATGAACTAGGGTTGAAACCCAGATCGAAATTCGCAAAACCCAGACAAGAAAAAGGAAATTCTGAGGGGAAATAAGAGAATATTCGATTTTTGGTTAGCAAAAACAAATATTTGTTTGAGATTGAAGTGGAAGAGCAAGGTTTGTTCCTCTGTCTGCTGCGAATTCTTATCTCTTTATTCTAAATTTTTCACTTGATTAATTGTAGGGAAAATCACAAATCAACTATTATTTTTTTCAGCTAGTGACAAAACAACCATCGTTCTTATTTTTTTTACTAACAAATTAACCATTGAATTATGAAAAAATAATGTCACAACCATCGCTGTCACTTTTACTGTTAATGATGACGAACCACAGCGGCTTGACGACGAGTTGCAAAGGCTTGATGACAAACCGCAAAGGCTTGATGATGAACTGTAAAGACTTGATGACGACGAACGGAGACGTCCAAGGCAGCAACAACGAACGACATCCATCAAAATTCGTCGGCCAAAGGCCGTCGAACGGAGACGTCCAAGGCAGCAACAACGGGAGACGTCCGTCAAAATTCATCGGCCAAGAACCATAGATCAATAATCCAATAGATTGACAAAGAACATCAATTATCGGGAGACATCCGTCGTGCCCGTTGGAACCATGGTTCATGGTCGTTGGAATAATAATGGACGTCCTTCAATCGGAATGGACGGCAACGATGGAGTTTGTCATTTTCCAAATGGCGATAACGGACGTCCCTCAGTCTTCAACGGATGCCCCTCGACGTCGTCTCAAGTTGAAACTAGCCTGAACAACATAGTCTCAACTTGAGATGACACCGTCTCAGCTGAAACGGACGTCCGTTGTTAGCCGACGGACGTTCGTTGTATGTTTGAGAGACTTGAGACGACGTGGTCTCAACTTGTGTAACGCCTCGTTTATTTAAAACTGTTTTTCCTTATTAAAAATTTATGATATAAAAATTGTCGCTTGATTTATTTAAAACGCATAAATCAGAGTAAACAATTTCGATTTGAACAAAACACATCATAGTAAATTGAGCGGAAAAGAGAATGAGATTTCAAAACGTAGTTTAAGTTTTCCAACAAAAGTTCACGACTACAGATCGTTCACAACTTTCAAAATAAGATAATAATAATACCAAGATACTCAACCCCCTGGTGAGCCATAACCATTAAGTAAAATCAGCTAATAATCCAAGGGATCATCCTGAAATATCTCCTCCTCGACTGGTACATCACAAGCATAAAAAATGTCACCTATACCATGGGGAAAAACAATGAGCCTAAAGCCCAACAAGAATCATAATTCAAATGCAATGCAAGTGATAGGCATAATCATACAATACATTACAGAAAAGAGCCGTATCTCTTTTGGAAGCCAAGAGTGGGATACACCCTAGGGTCATGTGGCCTAACCAGTCACTCCGACAAGGAGGTATATCCATCAAGGGTGTTCCACATGCTAGTACGACACTCATTGTTAAAGACGTTGGGGATTTTCGAACGAGAGAAGAATGAGCCATAGATTCCATGTAGCTAACTCCTATCTCACCGCTCTATATGTGAGAGTAATCTACCTATGGAAATTCACCGACCTCCCGAACCCCCCACACGCCTATTTACATATATTAGGTTATAACATGCAGTATGTAAGCAGTTTCATACTTCCTAGGTATGATGCATGTATGCCACAAATAGTTCACACAACATATATACTTTTTCAGAATACTAGCTGGAAGCATGATAGGAATATGACAGTTCGTACTAAAATATCAATATCTGTTAACTAATATTTCCCAGCAAGTGTCAGACATAATTTAGAGAACTACAAATTAAGGTAAGTATATTTCATGCTTTAGTATCTAAATGGAGAATAGGTCACATATTAACAGGGCACAATTATAAAAACAATTACAGATATGAATGATAACATTTTATGCATAGGTTTAGCTGAGGGAATTTTTTATCGTCCATTCATGCCACATTTAACGGTATTAATTCACTTCCATCACAACAGATCAACTCTACTACTTCAGTTCACGGTTCAAAGCAATTTGGCCAACGTATCTAATGCGAACCTAGGGTATTAAGGAACCCTAGACCCAACAACAAACGTAGAACATCGAAAAGGATTGTCGATCGAATGAAGAAATGTGTAGAAAGGAACTTGACCTTAGCCAAACCTATCGACTAGAACCAGAGTTATCAGAAGAGGAGTTTGACCCTAACCAAACCAGTTGGTTGAACCAAAACTATCAAAGGTTTGATCTTTCAAGATTGAAGCTTGAAGAGACCAAAACACACAAGTTTATTTCATAATTTAATCTCTCAAATGAGGCCTTACACTTGCTTAAATAAAGAAATATTAGGTTAACCCTAAAACATTGCAAAAAGACCAAAATAACCAATAAAATTCGTCAAAATTAGGGTTTGGAGTCGAAGGTGCGGTGGAGGCTCGTGGGAAGGAGCGCTGGGCCAAGCTGTGGGCTAGGCCGCTCGTTTTGGGCTGGGTCGCACGCGTTAGAATGGGTCAAGCAGCTAGTTCGGTCGCGCGCGGGTGGGCGCTGATTGACAGGTCGGTACGGCGCTGACTGGGCGCGGGATTCAGGGGATGCGCTTGCTGATGAGGCGAGGGTTGGGCGAGGATGGGCGCGCTGATGAGGCATGCTAATTAGCGTGGATATTGCAGGATGCGTGCTGACATGGCGCGTTGACGAGATCGGGTCGAGCGATGTTAGGTGCGCTATTGGCCGGGGCTGGATCGGGCTTGGGTGGCGGACGTGGCGCAATGACGGGGCTCAGGATTTGCAGGATGCACCCTCTAATGTGGCGCAGTGACCAGGCGCGCTGACAAGCTGGGCTGCACATTGTGCTGGGGTGCTGGGCTGCGTGTTGGGCTGTGCGCTGGGCTACGCGCTGGGTTGCGCGCTGGGCTTTGCTGGGTTGCGCGCTATGTGCACGGCACACGCTGCGCTCACTACAGATGTGCCTTCGGGCCTTCTTGAAAAATACCCTCCTTTTGCATCCTTTGACTTGTGCTTTCTTTTTTATCTTTCCACCAATGCTTAGCAAGCTCTTCAAGCCTTTAGATCACAGACTTTGGGCTCCTTTTCTCGGATCTCTCTCACAAAAATTGGGGGTTTTCTCGTCATCTTCTTTGTCTTTACTTCAATCCTTGGACCTCCATTATTCTCTAAGGGTCCTACGTCCATGTAGTTGGTCTGGATCACATTAGTATCAGTAAGTTTTTTCCAATAAATAGCATCCTTCAGTTCTCCTTAACAGTAGCAAGTTAACAATGGACAACACTAACCTAAGTAGAATTCAACATAGCGATTTATTGAGTTTGACAGCGAGAATTCAAGTAAAAATTTCATCCAACTATCATTGACATTCTTAGCATGTATTATAACCAAATGAAAACCTTAATCTCTTCCTACAGAGGAAGAATTGTCAACTATGCATAGCATGTATTTCAACTCTTATACTAACAGGTTTTTCCTTCCAATAATATACAAATGAAGTTAACAGTCCAACAACGTCTAGATTTAACAATTCACATTTTTTAACAACAATCAAGACATTCCACAATTTTAACAATAATCAAGAAGTCCACATTTTCAACAAAAATCAAAGCAGGAATTCAATAATCCAAACTCGTGATGCAGGACGTCCTCAGGCCAACCACATTATCTCAATTCTTACCTTGGATTGTAGAGTAGAAATTGTTGAGTTATGGAATCTAATTTGTTGATTAGGGTATTTTGGTATTTTCACCTTGTTTTCATAACCCTATTTCTTTAGGTATATAAAGATGTAATTAGGGTTTTGGAGGTTGTGTGTTGAGTGTTCAGAGAGAAACAGCGAGGGTGAGGCAAAATCAAGAAACAACTTCTGTAACTCTGATTTGATCATAGTGAAATCTGTTGGCGGCCAGTGGACGTAGCTCTCAAACTGAGAGTGAACCACTATAAACAGTGTGTTTTCTATTTTCTGTTTTCTTTGATTAATCGTTTCGATACAAGTCGGATTGGAGCATCTAATCTCAACACCCTCTAATCCCAACAACTGGTATCAGAGCTTCAGGTTGAAGCGGTTTCGATAATCAGGGATTGATTTGTCAAAAGTATCGAAGGAGGAACGAGTTCTTGATTTGATTTTTTGGAAAAGAAATAGAAAAAAAAAAGTTGCTGCCCTAGGATCGCTGCCCGTGTGAGAGAAGGAAACTGCCCGAAGCCTACTGCTGCCCGAAAAAAAAACCAGATCTGCCCGAAGCTGTCTTTTTCTCCAGCGCTGCATCTCCATCGACGAACCGAAGCAGCAGCGCCGAAGACAGAGTTCGCCGATCGACTCTGTCCATCAGCGAAGTTCCGCAGCGAAGAAACCAAGTCGCTTCGCACCACTGCCGCGACGAAGCCTACCGTTCGGTCCAGCGAAGAATTGCGGAGAAGCGTCGATCCGTCCAAAGCTCGCCAGCGTCGTCGATCAGCGGCCACCAAAGCAGTGAGAAGTGGTCGTGTCCGCCGCCGTCGATCGATCCAGAATAGAGGAGCGACACAGATCGTCCCTCCTGCTCCGCCGTCCGTCGCCGATCAGTCCACCTGACGAATCTCCATTGAGCAGATTCGATTTTTCTGCTAACCGGGATTTTTTTTTGCAGGTTGAAGAAATATTTTGGGAAAAATATTTGGTGAATATTGATTGGATTATTTTTTGAAATTGATAAAATGTCAGGTGAAGACAGTACATATGGTATTAGTAAATTTGATGGGACTGATTATGCTTTCTGGAGAATGCAGATTGAAGATTATTTGTATGGAAAGAAGCTTCATATTCCGTTGAGTGAGAAACCGGAAAAAATGGAAGATGCTGAATGAAATCTTCTTGATATACAGGTTTTGGGAGTCATCCGATTGACGCTAACCAAAAGTGTTGCTCACAACGTTGCACATAACTTTTCTAGATCTAGCGCTAGCAAGGTGCTGAAGGCAACTTGTCCTACTTTTATATTGCTTCAATTATTGCAATTTTAGCATAAAAATTAGAATGTGCAGAGAGTTTTAGTGAACGCTGACGTCGGCGTAAAGGTCGACGAATTTTGCCGGAAAACATAACTGCACGGTCGTTGATGGATAATGACAATAAACGTAACAGCTATGGTTACTTTAATAATTTTTTTGGAAAATGTAACTGCACGGTCGTTGATCATCTTTTATTGTTGATAGTAAACTAACCATTATTCTTTTTTCTAACAAATTAACCCTTGAACTATGAAAAAATGACGCTGCTAACATTGTTGTCATGTTTTCCGTTAAACACTTTGACAAGGACCACAACGGCATGACGAGGAATCGCCGCGGTTCGTCGTCTCACCGCAGCGGTTCGTCGACAAACTGCAGTAGCTTGATGGCAAATTGCGGCGATTTGACAAAAAACTGCTGCAGCTTGACAACGAACTGCGGCGGTTTGACGACAAATTGCGGTGGCTTGACGACGAACCACGGCGGTTTGACGACAAATTGCGGCGGTTCGTTGTCAAGAAGGAAATTCTCTTCTTTCACGTATTGTGATGGTGAATCTTTGAACATTGATAATTCTCTCAATTTTGAATGGTTTTAGATTCTTGAGAACTCGTTTTCCATCATTTTTTCACGATGCACAAGTAGGAGAGATCTGTTTTGGCATTCAGTGCTTATCAGAGCAGATTCAGGCAGGAAAAATATGAGATCGTTTACTCAAAAACTTTGGAAGGCCATAACTTTGTGCTCAGTCGACCGATTTGAAAGAATTTTTTTTTTATTGCACATAACTTTTCTAGATCTAGCGCTAGCAAGGTGCTGAAGGCAACTTGTCCTACTTTCGGGGCCCAAAAACGCTTCTAAGTCCTCCAATTTCCCTTACACAATTCAAAATCGCGAAGCTCCACACGTTTTCTAGTCAGAATCATCTCTGATAAGCACCAAATGCCAAAACAGATATCTGTTACTTGTGCATCGCAAAAAAAATGATTGAAAACAAGTTCTCAAGCATCCAAAACTATTGAAAATTAAGAGAATTGTCAATGTTCAAAGATTCACCATTGCGATACGTGAAAGAAAAGAATTTTCTTCTTATCAAGCCGCTGCAGTTTAACAATTTAATCCCTGAACTATGATGATATGTCGCAGTTTAACAATTTAACCCCTAAACTATGATAACAAATTACTGTCATTTAGCAATTTAACCCTTGAACTATGATGACGATCCGCTGTGGTTTAACAATTTAACTCCTGAACTATGACGATTTGCTGTGGTTTAACAAATTAACCCTTGATATGACAAACTGCCACGGTTTAACAATTTAACCAATAACAGAAAATGTAGTTGCGGTGTTTATTCTATCAATTTTTCATAGTTCAGTTGTTAATTTATTAACAAAAAAAAATTTAATTTATCACAAATTTTGGAGTATATTTACCAATTTATTTTTCTCGCATAAAATGGAAGAGAGAGAGATGACCGTTGAATGCTCAAACAGACAGCAGAAAGGTTGACTTGATCGAAACACAGTTCGATGTTGCATCGCCAGAGATTCCGATGCCGCTGAATATATCCCTGGTCAATGATGGTTATGCTTACGGGGAAGCTACAATGCAAGGTGCTTATTTATTATGACCTTAATAATTTACAATAGATACTGACTTTACTTTTCAAAATAAACTTAACTAATGGACTTTATAGAAGATAAAGCCTTATTACAAAACATAATTAAAATATATTACAAAACATAAATTAAAGGAATAACATAGCTAAAACAAATAGTAAATGATCATGTGATGTCCTCGTCACTATCACCATCTTCCACGCTTCTAGATTGTTCTAGATCCTTCCCCTCATTCCACCTCCGCCGAACTACATGTTGCCATATGTTCTTCAAAGCCTCAATTCGAACGGGTTTTATGAGATAATCACAAGCGCCATGAGTCACTCCCTTCATGACAACATCTTTCCCTTCATCGGAAGACATCACTGTGCATTATATAATAATTATTCATCAATCAATAAACATATCACTTCATCTTCTCCAAATCCAAAAAAATTAGGTATTACAAACAGAACACTTACTGATAACGGGTAAGTCCATTTCTAGGCCAATGTGTTCTAAGAGCTTAAATCCATCCATATCTGGCAAGTGGACTTCGCTAATTACAACATCAAAGCCGTTTTTGTTATCTCGAAGCTTAGACAACGCAATCTCTGCTCGATTGCATTTGGTAACTGAAATGAATATCATAAAGTAAATCATTTTCCTATAGTTAGCATAGATTGCACCAGTAGAGAACTAAATCAGAACTAACACTTAAGTAAATGGCAAGAGGATTAGCCACTCAAACACTCGAAACTTGGAAGAAATATTCGCAATCAAATTGGGTAGAATCATAAACCGACATAGATTTGATTGATAAAACATAAACTTGCTAGAATAAAACCTTTGGAACATGAAAGTAAAAATTAGCTACAGTAACTAGAAAAAAAATACCGTTGTAGAGACAAAATTGAAGCATCTTCTCCAAGATCGTCAGGCAGGTCGGATCGTCATCGACGACCAGAACTCGTAGACCCGCCGGAAATTGGTCGGGAACAAATTCGCCAGATTTGAGAGCAGCACAAGGACTAGTTGTCGGCATAGATCCCTTGCTTTGATTCAGATTCATTTCTCAAATACCTAAATCAGAGGGGAAATAAAGAAGGAAAGAATTCGTAAACATGAACTTGGGTTGAAACCCAAATCGAAATTCGCAAAACCCAGACAAGAAAAAGGAAATTCTGAGGGGAAATAAGAGGATATTCGATTTTTGGTTAGGAAAAACAAATATTTGTTTGAGATTGAAGTGGAAGAGCAAAGTTTGTTCCTCTGTTCGAATTCTTATCTCTTTATTCTTAACTTTTCACTTGATTAATTGTAGAGAAAATAACAAATCGACCATCATTAGTGATAAAATAACTGTCATACTTTCTTTTGTTAACAAATTAACCACTGAATTTTAGAAAAATGATGATGCAACCATCGCTATCACTTTTGCTGTTAATGACGACGAACTATCATGGCTTGATGACGAGTCGCAGCGACTTGACGACAAGATGCAGAGGCTTGATGACGAATCGTAGAGGCTTGATGATGAACCGCGGAGCCTTGATGACGAAGAATCACAGAGGCTTGATGATGAACTGCGGAGGCTTGATGACGACGAATCGCAGAAGCTTGATGATGAACCATAGAGGCTTGACGACGACGAACAGAGACGTCGAAGGCTGCAACAACGGGCGACGTCCGTCAAAATTCGTCGGCCAAGGACAGTCGAACGGAGACGTCCAACGCAACAAAAATGGGAGACGTCTGTCAAAATTCGTCGGCCAAGAACCATAGATCAATAATCCAATAGGTTGACAAAGAACATCAATTATCGGGGGACGTCCGTCGTGCCCGTTGGAACGATGGTTCATGGTAGTTGGATTGATAACGGACGTCCCACAATCAGAATGGACGGCAACGATGGAGTTTGTCATTTTCCAAATGGCGATAACCGACGTCCCTCGGTCTACAACAGACGACGACGTCATCTCAAGTTGAGACCAGCCTGAACGACGTAGTCCCAACTTGAGATGACGTCGTCTCAGCTGAAATGGACGTCCGTCGTTGGCTGATGAATGTTCGTTGTATGTTCGAGAGACTTGAAACGACGTGGTCTCAACTTGTGTAATGGCCTGTTTAATTAAAAATGTTTTTCCTTATTTAAAAATTTATGATATAAAATTTTCGTTTGATTTATTTAAAACGCATAAATGAGAGTAAACAATTTTGATTTGAAGAAAACACATTAGAGTAAATTGAGCAGAAAAAGAGAATGAGATTTCAAAACGTAGTTTAAGTTTTCCAACAAAAGTCCACGACTACAGATCGTTCACAAATTTTCAAAATAAGATGATAATAATACCAAAATACTCAACCCCCCGGTGAGCCATAACCATTAGATCAAATCAGCTGATAACCTAAGAGACCATCCGGAAACACCTCCTCGTCAACCGGTACATCACAAGCATAAAAAATGTCACCTACGTCACAGGGAAAAACAATGAGCCTAAAGTCTAACAAGAACCAGAATTTAAATGCAATGCAAGTGATATGCATGATCATACAATGCATTACAGAAAAGAGCCGTATCTCTTCTTGAAGCCAAGAGTGGGATACACCCTAGGGTCATGTGACCTAACAAGTCACTCCAACGAGGAGGTATATCCATCGGGGGTGTTCCACATGCCAGTTCCACACTCCTTGTTAAAGACGTTTGGGATTTCCGAACGAGAAAAGAATGAGCCCTAGATTCCATGTAACTAACTCCTACCTCATCGTTCCCTATATGGGAGTATCCTACTGATGGAAAGTCACCAATCTCTCGAACACCTCACACACCTGTTTACATATATTAGGTATGACATGCAGTATGTAAGCAGTTTCATACTTCCTAGGTATGATGCATGCATGCCACAAATAGTTAACATAACATATATACATTTTCAGAATATCAGTTGGAAGCATGACAGAAATATGACAGTTTGTACTAAAATATCAATATCTATTAACTAATATTTCCCAACAAGTGTCAGGCATAATTTAGAGAACTATAAATTAAGATAAGTATATTTCATGCTTTAGTATCTAAATGGAGAATAGGTCACATATTAACAGGGCACAATTATAAAAGCAATTACAGATATGAAAGATAACATTTTATGCATAGGTTTAGCTGAGGGAATTTCCTATTGTACATTCATTTCACATTTAACAGTATTAATTCACTTCCATCACAACAAATCAACACTACTACTTCAGTTCGCGGTTCACAGCAATTAGGCCAATGTGTCAATAAGTTTTTCCAATAAATAGCAGCCTTTAGTTCTCCTTAACAGGAGCAGGTTAACAATGGATAGCACTAACCTAAGCAGAATTCAACTTAGCAATTTATCGAGTTTGACAGTGAGAATTCAAGTAGAAATTTCATCCAACTATCATTGACATTCTTAGCATGTATTATAACCAAATGAAAACCTTAATCTACACCTACAGAGGAAGAATTGTTAAGCATGCATAACATGTATTTCACCTCTTATAGTAGCAGATTTTTCCTTCCAATAATATACAACCAAATTTAACAGTCCAACAACGTCCAGATTTAACAATCCACATTTTTCAATAACAATCAAGGTATTCCACAATTGCAACAACAATCAAGCAGTCCACATTTTCAACAAAAATCAAAGCAGAAATTCAACAATCCAAACTCGTGATGTAGGGCCTCCTCAGGCCAACCACATTATCCCAATTCTTACCTTGGATTGTAGAGTGGAAATCCCCACATAACAGCCACCGAACTTTGGACAGAGTAGCCACGCCAAGAGGTACCTAGCAGCAGAACACTTCAACAACTCTAATTCATAGGGACACACGTTTCACACAGGAGGAAAATGAAATTTCTCACTACAAGCACTCACCTCACACTTCAGTCACAACTTGAAGAGTAAAAATCCAAACGTAGTGTAACGACCCGGGTTTTTGTAAATCCTTTAAAATGCGTTAAAATTTCAAAATTTCTTTTTGAGGGTAAATCAGAGTGCGTCTAAACCGGATCGCTACCAACCATTCATAAAACTCGTTATAAAATCCCAATTTTGTAAACTTATGCAGAAATGTTAAAATAAAAATCATTTGAAAACATAGCGGAAGCGTAATTAAAATCATCATTTAGAAATTTAGTGAAAACGTTAGTCATTTGAATGAAAGGACTAATCAAATTAAATACACTATAAATAAAACTTATGTTAATTACAACTTAGACAACTTAATTAAAACCATTTCTCTTTTACCCTCTTTATGCCTGGCCAGCCGTGAGCATCCCTCAAGCATGCAAACCCATCATCCCTGCTTGCTATTGTTTGTTCTTTATCTTTTGCTACTCCTAGTCCGTGCGTTCCTCTACTTACAATACCTACATCTACACCACAAGCAACTGTAAGCCCAAAGGGCTTAGTAAGGAAAAAGGGAAATGCATTATGCTTATGACTCTGTTTAGTTCATTTGGAATGGGGGCCACCCAAGCCAATTGTTTTCTTACGTTTCTTCTTTCTTTCTTTCTTTATTTATTTCTTTCTTTACTCATACTTCGAGCTGGAGATTAGAAGAACCCATATGGGATGGTATAGTGGGTCAGACCTAACCTCCTATGGACAACTAGGTCCCGTTCCCAATATGGTAAGGGCATTTCCTAATTGTCAGACTAGGACCGCTACCCATCCGCCTCCCAAGTCCCTTTTCTTTTCATTCATTTCCTTCGTCTTTTCTTATCATTTTACTTTCCTTACCATGCATGTGAATACCACCCCGTGGAAGTACTTCCTATTTTGTTTCTATTACATGATGCGTGAACATACATTCTCAACCTATCATGATGCGTGATGCTTCTAACATAACATTTATAGAAATTGAAGTGCGCATAAACGAAAGTAACTGAAATGGAAAGCATAAATAATACATAGCAGTAATTAAAAGCACACAGTAGAAAACTTTCATAATATAATCTTGTAAACAACGAAGCACAGAAGAAGAATTGAAAACATACTATCATATCCTAATTTCTTTCCTACTCATTTTATATGCTTCCTAGTCATTTTACATGCTTCCTAGGTTTATATTTCTAAGCGATTATTCTAATCAATTATTAGCATGCTCCTACGTTGATTTCATGTTTTATTCTACTTAGCTATCGTAAGCAATACAAGAAAACAATAACAAAAACATTTATAAGACATTCATTCACTTAGTCAATGCAACCCTTAATTCACTCGCATTTACTTCATTCTCTTTTCATCCTCTTTATCATGCTACTCTTTAAAAAAGTAAAGCATTGGTTACGTAACAGAAGTGCACATTGAAATAAAGTAATTGAAATTGAGAACACATTTAAAGAAGTAAGGCACATAATAGAAGAAGACAACTGCACACAATAGAAAACAAGTGCAACATTGAATTGAATGGAAAACGCGTACGATAAACTTGCATGTAATTGATTTAACTACCATGCTTGGGAAATAATTACATTTATCATGATGATTAATTATCCTAATTAATTACATACTCTAATCCATGCTTTTGTTAATTAATTACTCTAGTTATTTAATATGTTCTATGTCTAGTTAATTATTCCAATTAATTACATACTTACTTAAATGAACATGCTAAGTGATTCGTTGTATTAATTACATGCTACGATTATCATTCCTAGTTCAATTTACATACTTTGGTCTATTAATTAGCATGTTAGCTAATTAACCATATTTAGTTAATTAATCTAGTTAAGGATTAACTAGTTAATTAATCGTGCATTCGAACTAGTAAAATAAGCATGACATGACTTAGTCAGTTTGACATACTAACTAAGTTAAATGTGCTAACTACAATTTACATGCTCCCTACATTTGTTATTCTAAGTGGTTATCCTAATTAGTTATCCTGTCTGAGTTTTCCGTTCGAGGGTTGATTTCATGCTATTGTAATTAGCAAATGAAACTATTACCATCCGTAAGCTTCATATAATTAACATGCCAATAATTATCATTCTAATTAGGTAGATGTCTCGCTTTGCTAACATACTCAATTAGTTATTCATTACACAACTAGTTAACTAGGCTTAAGAGGTGATTAGCATCTATTAATTCATTAAGCTAATTGATTAACATGCTCGGGGATTAGATGACTAGTTAAGTAACATGCTTAGTTAAATAGGCATCATATTTAAGCGTACTACTTAGTTAGGTCGATTTAGTTAATTTCATGTTGATGTTATTCTTGTTGATTAGACATGCTTGGGTTTGCTATTTAACAGCAAATTAGGTGAGTAAACTAATAAACCGACGTACTCACGCGAAAACAACTTGTAAGGAAATAAACAACATTTGTAAAGGAAATTCTGGTTCGTTCATGCTTATCTCATCCTTACCCATTTCTCTCTTCACTTTCTCATTCTCTATTTTTCATCAATAACTAACAATTTAACAAGAATATCATCAAGCGGATATCCTAGAGCTATAAAAAATCTACAACATACTAACAATAGTAATAACAGGAATCACAAAACATTCTAATTCTATATAGTATTAATAACACTATCAATGGCTAACAGAAGTATTTCACGACAAATAACCTACTTAATCAACTAGCAGTACAATCAACTAATAGTAAGCATTTAACTAACAATAACACTAAACTCACACACCCATACTTGTGGTGTAGGGTCTCAATGGCCAAAACACCCCTTAATCCTTACCTCAAATCTTTGTTGTGCATTAGCATTTACTCGATGTCCTTAGTCTTTTCGATACCTTCACAATTTAGTAACATTTATCATTAATATAGTGTCTCTTTCCTATTCTAAATCCTTAGAAATTCCAAGAACTCGTTAAAACAAAACGTAACATATCTCACGATACTAATCCAATTACTAACATACGTTTATCCAATGAATGACTCAAACCAAAACAACTGAGCATGTCACCAAAGCTTTAACTAAACATGCTTGTTTCCAAGTAACGTAACATATCCTTCTTTATCAATGCTCAACAACAGTTATGCTTTACAATTCCAATAACAGATAAACTTTCAATTACCAAGCAACCTATTAACATTGAGTAATCAATATCCATTTTCAACACTAGCACATTATTGCTTCCAACAGTTATCCAACATTCAACTAAAACAATCTTATACATAACAACCATTTTTCTAGTGTATAACTCCACTTGCAGAATAAAACACAGCATCACAAACACTCTATATCAACTGCTATATCATCAACCAATTCTAATATGAAATCAAGCATTTAAGTCCAATTGATTAAAATCACAAAGGAACCTCACCATCAGAACATGGTAGAACCGAGAGCAGGTCCCCTTCTCAGCCATCACCCTTCTCGGCCTCTAGCCCCAGATAGCTCGCCACACACGTCACTGCCATTTTTTTTCCTCATCAATCAATTTCATCTCCAACAATTGCAGCAACAAATCCAATTAATTTCGTGCAATAAATCAACCCACTAAAACACAAAGCATGAAAATTAACCAAGAGCTTACTCGGCTGATAATTTTGTAGCAGCCACCTGAGGGCTTTACTTCTGCCAACCTCCTCCTCAGCCGTCGACGATCGAGATCGACAGAGCAATTGTCGAATTCTGGCAACCCGAGGCTAGAATCACCTCCAGCTGACGACCCAACGCCAACCTATCCCTCTCGCGAAGCCCGACAGCAACCTGTAGCCGACCAGCGCCGGAACGAACTCGAGAAGCTCGAGCTTGAGCTCGCCATCGCCGTTTGTCGCCCCCTCTCCCGACCGCTGCTGGTCTCTCCCTCAGCTCCCGTCTCTCTTTCTCTTTCCGCCTATCGTCCCTCTCTCTTTCTCTTTCTCCAAAATACTTAACCTAATCAATCTCACAACCCTAATCTCTTTTCCCTCCTCTAATTTTTCAATTGCCTCTTGAACCGTACCAGACAACTTGAACCGAACTGGTTGACACTCTAATTTTTCAAATAACTTTCCTTTTATTCTAATTCATTTAATTCCACATTTAAGTCTTTATTTAATTATAATTCTACATTTTGATTTTAATTAATCTCATACATAGTTAATCTCCAGTAATAGAATTCATTCCACAAATTAATTTATTTCATAAATTAATATTTATTCTAATTACCTTAATTTTTTCATAATTTAAAATGTTACGAATACGTCCTTGGTAATACCCCGATAATTATCCAATTTAAAAAGTCAGGGTGTTACACGTAGCCCCTCCCACACCCGCATCTTATAGACTGAAGGAGAGAGAGCAAGTGATAAGGCTCTTGCAGGGAGAAGCGACAATCACCCACACCAAAGCAGGGAGGTCCACTGCAAGGGAGCCACGTGGAAAGCTTCCACACCTGCAGAGGAAGAGGGAACGTGCTGCAAGGGAGATATGAAAATGAAAGAGAAAGTGTCTCCAAAAATTTGGATTTCTCTATTTAAATCGACTTTTCGGACGAGGGAAGCATCCTTACCTCGTCCCCGTTCTTCCGAAATCCCCCGATTCCCAAACAAAATTGTGTTTTTTGATGAAGGGAGGCGTCTGCACCTTTGTCCGCGTGCGTCTAAAACTGTCCAGAAATTGGACAGATTCAAAATCTTCCTGTCCGCAGGCATCCGCACTCATCTGCATGCATTCAAATTCTCGCGTTGAAGGGGGAATTGGACGTGAAGTCTTGTCCTACATCATCCCAAGCTCAGGGACGATGCACAACGAGTTTTCAGATGCGATATTCCGTCCGCGTGTTCATTCGTGTGCGTCTGAATTCTCTAGTTTATACAATTTTCATTAAATTTTCACACTTCAATTATTCCCCAATATCAACCCATATTTTTCCAACACAAATTAGCGCGTACCGTCACGCAACATGATATATATTAATTATCTAAAATGAAATACATCGACTAAATGGAAAAATATTTTTGGGGTATTACATCCACCCACCTTACAAAAATTTTGTCCCCAAAATTTAGCTAAGTAAATAGTTTTGGATATTTGACTTCCATGTCTTCCCTTCTTTGCCATGTGGCTTCTTCTTCATCAATCTGGTTCTGCCATAATACCTTAATGAGGGGGACTTCCTTATTCTGCAGCTTCTTTAAACCAGAGTCTAAAATTCTAATTGGTTTCTCCTCGTAACTCAAATTGGTGCGCACTCTGATTTGCTCCTGAGGTTTCATCTGAATGGTCTCACCAAGACATTTCTTTAACATCGATACATAGAATAAATTATGCACACATGCCATATCATCCGGTAGATGTAACCGATACGCCACATTGCCAATTCTTTCAGTGATCACAAAAGGGCCAATATAATGCGGACTGAGTTTTCCCTTGCACTCAAACCGCATAACGCCCTTGAATGGTTATAATTTTAGAAAAACACGATCCCTAACATTAAATTTCAAGTCTCGACGATGATTATTAGCATAGCTTTTCTGGCGACTCTGAGTAGCCAACATTCGCTGTCGGATGATGGCCACAGTTTAAGTCGTCTGCTGTATCATATCTGACCCATAATACTTATCATCACCGACTTTGTCATGACCTGGATTTTCGTAATTCTTTGAAATGCGTGAAAATTTGAATTTTGCTAAGACCTTTGAAATCTCTTTTAAAACAGTTATCAGAGTGCGACGCTAAAACGGATCGCTACTGACCTTTAGTTAAACTCGTATTGAAAACCAATAAATAAAACAGAAGTTTAAAATAAATCGTTTATTTAAAACATTGCGGAAGCGTAAATAATTTGATGAAAGAAACTTAATAAAAAAAACTCAATTAAAATACTACATTTAATAAATGAAACTAACAATTAAACCATTTAATTATAACCGTTTACTCATTTCCCTTAAGACTAGCTAGCCACGAGTCTCTTGCGTTTAAATCCTTCATCCCTGCTTAATTATTTGTTCGTCGTCTTTTGCATGTACTCCTAAGTCTGTGCATTCTTTTTCACGTATGCATACCTACACTTACACCACAAGTAACTGTAAGCCCAAAGGCTTAGTAAGGAAAAAGGGTAAATGTAATTATGCTTATGACTCTCTTTAGTTCTTTTTGGAATAGGGGCTACCCAAACCAATCCTTTCATTTCGTCATTCGTTCATTCTTTACTTTACTTTCATTCATTCGTTCATTTATCGTTCCTTACTCATTCGTTGAGCTAGTCTCCTATGTGCATACTTGATGTCATATTACAACTAGCTTCCTGTGTGCATACTAACTGTCAAACTATAACTAACCTCCTATGTGCATACTAGCTGCCAGGCTAGGAACTAGTCTCCTGTGTGCATACTAGATGCTAGATTACAAACTAGTCTCCTGTTTGCATACTAGCTGCCAAACTAGGCCCGTCCACCCTATTATTCTATTATTGATTCTTTTTTCTTTTAACATTTTTCTCACTCAATGCATGCGTCCTATTCCTTTCTATTAGCATGATGCGTGGTCATACATTCTCATTCTAACATGATGCATGATGCTTCATAATATAACATTAACAATAATTGAAGTGCACCTAAACGAAAGTAACTGAATAACAGGAATTGAAAACGCATAGAAATGAAGACAACCAATAATTGAACAATGCACAACAGAGAACATAATATTGAATACAGGAATGAACATGCTAATTATCCAAGTTAACTTCCTAGTCCATTTACATGCTCCGTACCTTTATCACTCTAGGTAATTATTCTAATAAGTTACCCAAGTAATTTAACATGCTTCTGTACTAATTATATGTTGCTTTTATCCTACTTAACTAATCATACTTTGGTTTAGCAGAAAACAACATACTAAGGACATGTAATCGTAATCGCGATCATAAGCAATACTAAGAAGACAATAACGAAAGCAATTATAAACATTCATTCGCATAATAAGTGAAATCCTTGAGACCCTTAACTCATTTACATTTACTTCATTCTCTTGTCATCTTTGAGGCCTTTAACTCATTCATGTTTCATTTATTCTTTTTTTATCCTCTTTATCATTCTACTCTCTAGTAAAGTAAAGCATCAATTATGGAAGTAATTGAAAGCAACTGAAATTGAAATTGCACATAGAAACGTATAACAGAAATGGAAAATGGAATTGTAAACAGCGAAACATCGAAGAGAATTCAAGACATACTATAATATCCTAATTTATTTCCTAATCATTTTACAGGCTTCTAAGTCATTTTACGTGCTTCCTATCCTAGGTGATCATTCTAGTTTATTGTTCGAGGTAGGTTACATGTTTTTATCCAATTTTGATTACATGCTCAGTCTAGTTAATTACGCTAACCAATTTACATGCTTAAGGGAGATACGATTAACATTTTAGTTGTTTAGCTTAGTATATATACATGCTTAATAATTTAACATACTCACTAATTAACATGTTTACTAATTATGATTATGCTTAACATCAACATGCTGCTAATTGAGTTCAACATGCTAATTAAATTAAACCTACTAATTTCATGCTAATCACAATTACATGGCTTAACCTAGATAATCAATTAAAGATTTCGATTATCATTTTAGATAGTTACCTTAATTAATTTACATGCTCAAGAAATAAACGATTAAACATGCTTTTGTATTCAAATTAATTGAACGTACTTAAGGAGATTAAACATGTTTAGCCAATTAACATGCTCAATTGATTACTAAGCTCTAGAGTTGATTACATGCTTACTAGAAAATTAAACATGCTTAATATTAACGTGCAGAGGAAAAAGCAGTAGAGGATAAATGCATAAGGAAATAAAATGATAACTACATAGCATAGAACTTTTAGCTCATCTATCATTCATTAGCTCATTCCTCATTTACGAAGCATTCTTCACAACATTATCTCTAACAAAAAAGGAACTATAACAGGGTATATTGTAACGGAGGAATCAACAAGAAAAGAAAATAGCAGTAAGTCATCCAAGGAACTAACAGTAAGCATTTCAGAAAAACGAACATACAACGCACGCACTCTACTTGTGGTGTAGGGCCTCCAAATGGCCAAGACACCCCATTTTTCTTACCTCGTATCTTTAACATGCATTAGCATTTAGCCGTTATTCTTCTTCTCTTCTTTGTACCTTCACAATTAAAAACATTCATTCATTAATAAAATCAATTAATCTACTCATTAGTCTCAACGTCTTTTCTATTTTAATTCTCCGTTACTTACTAAAATCTCCTAAATGGCATCGTTTTCTTAATTATTACTTAGCTTTAGAATTAATCATCACATTCATTTCCAATTATCGTCACACATTCGTCCAATTAATAACTCAAATCTAAACCCAACATATTACCAAAGCTGCTGAAACTAAACAGGTTACATCCAAGCAAAATAATGCTTCCAACATTTAACAACAGATTACATGATTCCTCCTTCATTCAAACTTTTACAGAGTATCATTCCATACCCAAAATGACACTTCCATACTCATCATTGCCCATCGATACATTACCCATTCCATCCACAGAATAAAGACACCAAACTCCTACAGAGGCAGTAGTTAACACAGATTACCAACTTAACATAACATACACCTATTATTTATAAATTCATACTTCAGAGATCAATAAGGCAATAGCTAATCATCCAACAACATAACACTGCAGAGTTTCACCATGACTATCGGCAGAAACCAAACCACAATCAACAACTAAATTTAACAGAGTAATATCCAAATCACAAAATCCAGAAACATGAATCCAATAGAGGCAGTACCTTTCACTCACACAACAGGGCTAAGTCCATCAAAATCCACAGAGCAGTTCATATAACAAACTCATCCAACAAAGGCATTATCCTGTCAACCAACCAAAAAGCTAACCCACACAACATAATATCATTCTACAGCAGTTAAACCATTTTTCCGATATAAACCATACAGATAACACCAAAAAAATACAGAGTCACCCCAACACCTGAGAGAGCCCATCACCAGAAAACAGGACAACATAACACTTACCTCTTCACTTCTTCAACGCTGGACTCGCAGGGGAAAAATGGCAGAACACCCACTTCTGCCATTTTTAAACACTCCACCCACTGCCATAAATTCTCATATACTGCTCATTAATTTTACCCGACAACATCTCCACAAATCCTTTTGCTTTACAAAGTCATTTGTTCTCTTCTCCAATTCTCCCGTAATTCAGCAAGTGTGCTTCCCATCTTCGTGTCGGCAGAACAAAACCAACCAGGTTCATATGGCAGAACCAATAGAACCGGACCTTCACTACCAATGGTTCGCAATCCTCTGCCCAAATCAGAAATTCCCCACTGCTTGGACGACGATTTTGCAACCCACGGAGAAAAATCGAGAGAGCTCGGCCGTGCCCTAGCTGCGACTTCGCCGTTGCTCGTCGCTCACAGCCGCTTGCCGTCTGCAGCTGAGTCTACACCGGACAACATAGCCTGAGCCCATGCGCCCGAGCTCTCCGGCGAGGTAGCTCGCTCTCGCTGTCCCTCCTTCTCGGGTCCCCCTGCACTCTCTTGATCTCACTCCCTCTCCTTCCCACTTTTTCCCTAATCTCACATTCCCCTTGCAATTTTATTAAAATAAAACCACCTCATCAATTTAGCATGAACCGAACCGGTTCTTATCTCCCTCTCTTTTCCAATTCTCCCAAATTAACCTAATTTCATATCCCCTTTCATTAAATAAGAACCAACCCACTTCTCACTTTTCTTTATGAACAAGCGAACCGGGCCAAACCAAAGCCAACCGAACTGGTTCTCACCTCTAATCCCATTAATTTCCTTTATTTCTTATTACACAATTAATATATACTTATCTCCAATTAATTTCATTCATTATTCACTCTATACATTTTTAAATCCTTAATTCAACAAATTCAATAAATCTCATTTTATTCTTCTTAATATAACTATCTAATAAATTACTCCTCATAAATAAATCCCTCTTAATAATTTAATTAAATCATTCATTTAAGTAAATTCTTCTCAACCCAATTCAAATTCCCGATTTATTCCAAATATCGCTCGATGATAATGGTTGTTGATTACGTTTTTGGTAATACCCTGATAATTATTCAATTAATCCAAATACTCTTAATTACTTTCTAATTATCCTTATTAAATTTCAAAAAAAAAAATTTAGGGTATTACAGACTTCGCTCCAGTAAAGAGGGGATCTTCATTTCCTGCTGTATAGCATTTCATAAGGTGCCATACAAATGGTCACCTGAAAACTATTGTTGTAGGTGAATTTTGCTAATGGTAGAATCTTTTCCCATCCAATCTGAAATTCCAAGACACAGGCACATAACATATCTTCAATATTTAGATCGTCCTCTCACTCTGGCCATCAGTTTGCGGGTGGAAAGTAGTACTAAACTTCAACTCAGTACCCATAACTTTGTTCAAGCTCTTCCAAAACATCGACGTGAATCGCGGATCCCGATTAGATACAATGGATACGGGAACCCCATGAAGTCGCACAATTTCCTTAACATATAATTATGTAAACTAGTTCATCTTGTAAGTCATTCGTACCTGTAAGAAATTGGCAACCTTCGTCAGCTTGTCAATAATCACCCATATAGCTTCATGTTCCTTCGCAGTCCTTGGCAATCTGGTAACAAAATCTATTGAAATATGCTCCCACTTCCATTCAAGTATAGAAAGTGATTGGAGCATTCCACTAGGTCGCTGATGCTTGGCCTTCACTTGCTGACATACTTGACAATGAGTAACATGGAAGGCAATGTTGGACTTAATTCTCAGCCAAAAATAATGTACTCTGAGATCTCTGTACATTTTATTGCATTCGGGATGGATGGAAAAACTGGAAGAATGTACTTCTTTTATTATCGCTATTTATAAAAGTGTGTTGGGTACGTACCACCTGTTCTTATATTTTATAATCTCATTTTCTGATAAGGAATAATCTTAAAACTCAGGTAGAATCGGATCAAATTTGAAATCTTTACTCTGAGTGTCTTCCTGTTGAGCTTCCTTAATTCGTTCAAGTATAGAAGGCTTGAGTGTCAAGGCCGATAAAACATCTGCTAACTATTCAAGAACTAACTACACATCTAGTTCCCACATATCCTTTTTCAATTTGGCTAACATCTCTTTGCATGTTATGCTCATTAAAGCAACTTTCCGACTCAGAGCGTCCGCCACAACGTTTGCCTTTTTAGGATGGTATTTAATTTCACAATCGTAGTCTTTCACAAATTCAAGCCAGCGTTGCTGCCTCATGTCTAGCTCCTTTTGTGTAAAGATATACTTCAAACTTTTATGATCTGTAAAGATCTCACACCATTGCCCGTAAAGATAGTGTCTCTTGATTTTTATTGTAAAAACTACAGCAGCAAGCTCGAGGTCATGAGTAGGGTAATTAGTCTCATGTGATTTAAGTTGTCTTGAGGTATAAGCAATCACCTTCCCATTCCGCATCAAAACTCCCCTGAGACCATACTTGGACGCATCACAGTATATACAGAAATTACCCTCTTCCACTAGCCGGGTCAGCACAAGTGCTGATGTCAACTAATGCTTCAATTCCTGAAAACTCTCTTCGCATGTATCGGATCACCAGAATCTCACATTCTTCTTGGCCAAACTGGTGAGAGGCAAAACAATTTTTGAAAATCCACTGATGAATCGTCGGTAATAACCAGCCAAATCGAGAAAACTTCGAACATCGTTCACACTTTTTGGCTGTACCCATTCAACAATTGCTCGAATCTTCATAGGATCTACAATAATACCATCTTCAGAAATAACGTGGCCAAGGAAACTGACTTCCTTCAACCAAAATTTGCACTTAGAAAACTTTGCATAGAGTTGGTGCTGCTTCAGAATAGATAGAGCGATCCTTAAGTGCTCAGTATGTTCCTCTTCTGATTGAGAGTATTCAAAAATATCGTTGATAAAGACGATGATGAGTTTGTTTAGATAGTCCTTGAATATTTGATTCATTAAGTCCATGAAAGTTGCAGGGGCATTTGTTAGCCCAAAAGACATTACTAGAAATTTATAGTGCCCATATCTGGTCTGAAATGTCATTTTGGGTATGTCTTCTTGCTTAACTCTCAACTGATAATACCCCGAGCGAATATCAATCTTTGAAAATATACAGGCACCGTGCAGTTGATTGAACAGATTATCCATTCGAGGCAAAGGGTATCTGTTTTTAATAGTTGCTTTGTTTAGCTCTCGATAATCCATGCACATTCGTAACGACCAATCTTTCTTCTTCACAAATAAGACAGAAGCTCCCCAGGGTGAGAAACTCAGACGAATGATAAACTCGGACGAATGAGAAACTCAGAAAAATGATAATCCATCTTTCTTCGAAATTGGTTCCGTGTCAGGATGCATATCTATAACAAATTCAATCGCCCTAACAGGAGGCAATCTAGGAAGATCATCCAGAAAAATTTCTGGGAAGTTACGAACCACCATTACATCTACAACCTTTATTTCTGACTTGACCATGGTATCCATAATATTTATGAGGAATCCCTCACATCCGTGTTTCATCAGTTGATCTGCCTTAAGCGCAGAAATAATTGCCAATTTACCCTTCTCCTTGTTTCCTCGAAAGACATGTGGTTCATCACTGAGAGGATGGAAACAGACCTCTCGTCTTGCACAATTAATAAATGCATGATTTAAAGTCAACCAATTCATGCCAAAAAATAATATCAAATCCTTTTATGTTCATAACGATCAGATTAGCGTGGAATTTTTGGCCATTTATCCCACGTTGATGAAAGCTTTGGTTTTTTCGTCCCGCCCATTGACTAAATTCTCGTTCTCTTATAGCAAGAGCCTCCACATCTTCGGCATCCACTGCCCTGGCCACAATCTGTGCATAGGGAATACCCTGAATGCCAGCTAGTCTGATTCCTCTCAAAATCTCCACATTCAATCCCTACAAAAAATGTTGGACCTTGTGCCCATTGTCATTTACTAAGTGTGGAGAAAACCTCCATAGCGCCTCAAATCTCAGGATGTACTCAGATACAGTCCTTGTTTGATGCAGCCTCATAAATTCTATCCGGTTTTGATTTTGAGGTATAAAACTGAAATATTTTTCATTGAAATCTCCCAATGTGAAAGTTCGGAGGTCCAATGTTGTTTTCATAGAATCCCACCAGAATCGTGCATCATGGGTTAGAAGATAAGTGGCACACTTCACCTTTTTAGTTTTTCGTATTTCGGCATATTCAAACATTTTATCAAGAGAATATATCCATTCCTCAGCTTCAGCGATATTAGAAATATTGCGTTAAAAGTTAGGGGGTTTAAGTCACTGGAACTTTTCCCAGCCAACCTCTGTAGGTACCACAACAGCACGGTGGTTTCCATCCCCATTGCCATTTCCGTGGCCATTTCCGCGCTCTATGAGCCTTTCTATATGGCTGAGGGCTTCATCTCTTTCATTGGGGACTGGTATATTATTTCTTGTTCTACTTGCCATTTTAGTATTTTCTCTACATTTTAAATCAGGGAATAATAAGTCTAATGAACATGATTAAATTCGAAGGTAAAACTTAACTTACAATAGGAGGGGTATTCCATGACGAGCCTTGTGTTATTAGTAGTCTACAGAACTGAGTTTGACCTTGTTGTGCTCTAATACCAACTGTAATGTCCCATTTAATTAAAATTATTTTTCCTTATTTAAAAATTTATGATATAAAATTTTTTGCTTGATTTATTTAAAATGAATAAATCAGAGTAAACAATTTCGATTTGAAGAAAAGACATCAGGGTAAATTGAGTGGAAAAGAGAATGAGATTTCAAAACATAGTTTAAGTTTTCCATCAAAAGTCCACGACTACAGATCCTTCACAACTTTCAAAATAAGATGATAATAATATCAAAATACTGAACCCCCCAGTGAGCCATAACCATTAGGTCAAATCGGCTGATAACATAAGGGATCATCCTAAAACACCTCCTCCTCGACTGGTACATCACAAGCATAAAAAATGCCACCCACATCATGGGGAAAAACAATGAGCCTAAAGCCCATCAAGAATTAGAATTTAAATGTAATGCAAGTGATATTCATGATCATACAATGTATTACAGAAAAGAGTCGTATCTCTCATGGAAACCAAGAGTGGATACACCCTAGGGTCATGTGGCCTAACCCGTTACTCCAACAAGGAGGTATATCCATCAGGGGTGTTCAATATGCCAGTACCATGCTCCTTGTTAAAGATGTTGGGGATTTTCGAACGGGAGAAGAATGAGCCCTAAATTCCATGTAGCTAACTCCTACCTCACCGCTCTATATGTGGGAGTATCCTACCGATGGAATGTCACTGACCTCCCAAACCCCCACACGCCTATTTACATATATTAGGTATGACATGTAGTATGTAAGCAGTTTCATATTTCCTAGGTATGACGCATGTATGCCATAAATAGTTCACGTAACATATATACATTTTCAGAATACTAGCTGGAAGCATGACAGGAATATGACAGTTTGTACTAAAATATCAATATTTGTTAACTAATATTTCCCAGCAAGTGTCAAACGTAATTTAGAGAACTATAAATTAAGGTAAGTATATTTCATGCTTTAGTATCTAAATGGAGAATAGGTCACATATTAACAGGGCACAATTATGAAAGCAATTATAGATATAAAAGAGAACATTTTATGCATAGGTTTAGCTGAGGGAATTTCCTATCGTGCAATCATTCCACATTTAACAATATTAATTTACTTCCTTCACAATAGATCAACACTACTACTTCAGTTCATGGTTCATAGCAATTAGGCCAACGTATCAGTAAGTTTTTCCAATAAATAGGATCCTTTGGTTCTCCTTAACAGTAGCAGGTTAACAATGGACAACACTAATGTAAGCAGAATTCAACATACCAATTTACTGAGTTTGACAGTGAGAATTCAAGTAGAAATTTCATCCAACTATCATTGACATTCTCAGCATGTATTATAACAAAATGAGAACCTTAATCTACACCAATAGAAGAAGAATTGTCAACTATGCACAACATGTATTTCAACTCTTATACTAACAAGTTTTTCCGTCCAATAATATACAACCGAATTTAATAGTCCAACAACATCTAGATTTAACAATTCACATTTTTCAACAACAATAAGGGCATTCCACAATTTTAAAAACAATCAAGCAGTCCACATTTTCAACAAAAATCAAAGCAGGAATTCCACAATCCAAACCCGTGATGTAGGGCCTCCTCAGGCCAACCACATTATCCTAATTCTTACCTTGGATTATAGAGTAGAAATCCCCACACAACAACCACCGAACTTTGGACAGAGTAGCCTCGCCAAGAAGTACCCAACAACAGATCACTTTAACAACTTTAATTCAAAGGGACACATGTTTCACAAAGGAGGAAAATGAAATTTCTCACTACAAGCACTCACCTCACACTTGAATCACGGCTTGCAGAGTAAAAATCTAGACGTAGCCTCTCCCACACCCGCATATTATAGACTTCAGGAGAGAGAGTAGAGGATAAGGCTCCTGCATGGAGAAGCGACAATCACCCACACCAAGGGAGGGAGGTCCACTACAATGGAGCCACGTGGAAAGCTTCCACACCTTCAGAGAAAGAGGGGACGTGCTGCAGGGGAGAGAGAAATCGAGGGAGATATGAAAATGATAGGGAAAGTGTCTGGAAAAATTTGAGTTTCTCGGTTTAAATCGACTTTTCGGACGAGGGAAGCATCCTTACCTCGTTCGCGTTCATCTGAAATACCCTAATTCCCCAAAAAAAATTGCATTTTTGGACGAAGGGAGGAGTTCGCACCTTCGTCCGTGTGCGTCCGAAACTGTCCAGAAATTGGACAGATTCAAAATCTTCCCGTCCGCAGGCATTCGCACTCGTCCGCATGCGTCCGAATTCTCGCGTTGAAGGCAGAATTGGGACACGAAGCCTTGTCCTGCATCGTCCCAAACTCGGGGACGATGCACAACACATTTTTGAACGCGATATCCCGTCCACTTACGTTCGAATTCTCCAGTTTATACAATTTTCATTAAATTTTCACATTTCAATTATTCCCCAATATCAACCCCATATTTTTGCAGCATAAATTAACGCGTACCTTCACGCAACATGATATATAATAATTATCCAAAATTAAATATATCGACTAAACGGGGAAATATTTTTGGGGTATTACAACTTGAGATGACGTCGTTCAAGCTGAGACGGACGTCCGTTGTATGTTCGAGGGACTTAAGACGACGATGTCTCAACTTGAGACGACGTCGTTTAGGCTGAAACGGACGTCTCTCGAACATAAAATGGACGTCCGGCAGCGGATTGTGAGTAAGTCATTTTGCCCATAACGACGTAGTCACAGGGACGAGTGTTCCGCGATAGAATTGAGATACTGGACGACAACGACGGCGATGAAAACTACTTTTGACGATGAGAAGATGATCGAAAAACTAAAAATGTGAAATTTGGGCACCGAACTATGCTGGAGCTTCTCAACATCATCTTCTCGGTTATATTGCTTCAATTATTGCAATTTTAGCATAAAAATTAGAATGTGCAGAGAGTTTTAGTGAATCGACGGTGTCTTCCTCAGCGTTAACGTCGACGAATTTTATCAGGAAACGTAACTGCACAGTCGTCAATGGACATTGACAGTAAACATAACATCTATGGTTGCCGCGATGTTTTTCTATAGTTAGTAGTTAAATTGTTAGTAAAAAAAAATGATTATTATTTTGTCACTAATAGTAAAAAAATGATTATTTTCCCTTAATTGTATTAAAATTGTTCCTATAATTTCCAAAGTAATTTATTCATAAGTGTCACTCCTGAAATAGTGGATCCAGCTCATACATTAACTAATGTAATCTTCCCCCTTGGGTTTTTTCTTAAAAAAATTTTATTTTCCCAACGTTAATCTCTCTCCAGAGGCTGTCTCTCTCTCCTCTGTACGTATGCACTATCAATATTACAATTATAATTTTTTAAAAAAGGAAAAAAGAATTGCAAGAAACAGGTGGGGATATAAAAATAGTTAAGAACATGGTGGATGATCATCATGTGTTTTTTTATAGCGGGTAGGAAATGCTTATCGATTCATCTCACCAGTTGATTTTGAGTTATCATGATTTTCTTGCAAAGAGTTAAAGTAATTCACTTTTGGGGATGCAGTGCATATTTTGTACTGCATACTTCACGTGTTGATTTCTGAGTCACTGACCTCATTGATTCAGCTATGACCATCTATCCAAAACTCTCTTAACCCAAGTTGCAAAAAGAGTTCAAAAGAAAAACACTTGAGCTGTAAAAGAGCATACTGGTTTGTTGAAAGAGGACTCGGGCAAAGCAAGAACAGGAGACATTTGAAGTGCCCATTAAGAATTCATCTCATTGACGACATGGATTCCTCCGTTGCTCGTCTTTTGTCCACCAACACAACAAGGGCACCATTGTTGAAATAAGAGTTCTGAAAATCAAATTTACATTATTTTTTAACACTCATATCTAATTTTTGTTATTGGTAATTTTATATTGATCTCTGAAACTAGTTGTTTTGTATTTTAATCAATTTTAATATGGAAATTTTTAACAAAATATGAATCAAAAGCAGTAAATAGTGATTAATTAATCTAAAAATGGTAAATGTTGACGTCCATTATTAAATATATAGCCCTCTCTTGGGTGATGCTAATGTGTCAAAATGTTCCCACTTGTGAAGTTAGTATCCACTATCTGAACCAGCTTTTAATTTTATGCCCACTTCGCCTCCACCCCCTTCCAATTCCCCCCCGCTTACACGTGTCATATCATTTCAATCCAAAAGATAAGGTCTATTTACTTGCATTTTAGTCTCATCTCTTTAGTTTAATTTTTCTGTGTTTTTTTAAAATACTTTATTGACTAAACTTTGTTATTTGGCCACTAATATAAGAGAAAATTAAAAAAAAACTCCTAAAGTATCTAGTTAATAATAAACTAACTCTTGAACTATTTTGGTTAACAAATCAATTCTTAAATTATGATCGGTTAACGAATCAATTATTCTTGTCTACTTTCATTTAAAATGAGTTTCAAGTGGCAGCGTGGAACCCTTGAACGTCCGACACGAGTGCCCGCATTTATAGTCGGTAATTCACTCATGAGATCTATTTCAACTATTCCATTTTTGGGCGCTTGGTCCAACCCTGTGGATGTTTGTGGTGGACGGCCACAATTAAACACATGGCGCCCACGGAATAGTGCATTTAATAGGATAGAGGCCCAAGTAGGTTTCACGCGAACCCTAAATTTCTAGTAACCTCTCTCTCCTTCAATGACGAAATCGACCATCTTCGTGTATTTCGACTTCATAATCATATTTCCTACTCGATTCCATAATTTGCCTCTCACATTTCATGTATTATAATGTTTATTTTTAGTGTAATAATTGTTTGATTTTTGTGAGAATTAATATGCTGTCATGGATATTTAGTTTAATTTTTTTGGGTGCATTTTTTCTTGTAATTCGAGTTTTTTAGCGTTCAAGTGAAGTTAAGGAGTGAAAGCAATCAAAATGTTTGATTTTTACTTTTCGAATGGGATCGATAAAGTCTGAGTTGAGAAGAGGTATTTTATGTTTGAAATTCTTCACAGCATCAGATTAGGCTTTATAATTGGTGTATGAATGCTTTGTTGATTCAGACATAAAAGGACCTAGTGATCATGAATCTGTTAATGGCGAAACAGAGGTGCATTCTCGACATTTCCTGATGATGAACTTTTTCCATTCGATCATGATGCTATTACCCCTAAAATAGAGGTGTCTTCAATCTCAGCATTTCTAGATGAGAACTTTCGTTCATTATTCAACTAAGAAGATGATGAGGAGAATAGGAATCAACGTGAATCTTGTTCTCTAAATCTTTGTTTGAGAAAGAAGTATAGTCTCTCTATAAGCAATTAGAGAAGAATTAGTAGATTATACTTTGAAGAATGGATATGAAATAAAATTTGTGAAAAGTGACACTTATTGGTTGACGGCTATGTATCAAAAGAGATGCAATTGTTAGCTCCATGCTTCAAAGATGCAATTTGAACTTACCTTTCAAATAAAAAATTATAATGATGTTTACACTTGTTCACGAAAGATGGAAAGCCGTGAGTGGAAAACTAATACTTAAACACATTAAAAAATCAGGCTACCTGAGATATTCCTTCCATTATTGACAAATTGAAGAAGGATTTTAATGTCAATATCACATCAAGTCTTGCTAGAAGGGCGAGGAAAGAAGCTTCAAAATTTAATGAAGGGAATGATGACGAACAATATAAGCAATTATGGTCGTACGGAGAAGAGATTCATTGATCAAATTCTGGTAGCACCTTGGTCATTAGCATAGATAGGAATGATTCAATTCTCAATTCAATCTTTAAAAGAATGTATATGTGTTTGACTGTGTGCAAGAAAGATCTGCTTGAGTGTGGGAGACCTATAATTTGTTTGGATGATTATCATTTGAAAGGTTCATGTTCAAATCAGTTACCCACAGTTGTCAACATTGATAGCAATGATGAAATTTATCATGTTGCAGTAGTGATAAAAGTAGAATGTAGAGACTCATGGTTGTGGCTTTTGCAGTTATTGTTGATAGATATACAATGATTCTGGTAGAGGATGGAGATTTATTTCAAATCGACAAAAGGTATGATGCATTGTGTTTGTACTGTTGTTTATGTTATGCATTTTATTTGAATGTTTGTCTTATTATGCATTATCTAATTTTTAGAAGTTGGTGCCTGCTATGGAGGATTTTTATTGTCAACTAAATATCATTTCTGCCTCAAACATTTATATGCCAATTTCAAAAAATAGTTTTGGGGTAAGTCGTATAAAGATGCAATGTGGAATGCATTTAGGGCTACCACATTAGCACACTTTGAGAGAGAATTGAGGAAATTATTTTTGGTTAATGAGACGACATACACATATATAAGAAGCATCAATCTGAGTTTTTGGGTAACACATGTTTTTAGTTCGATCTCAAAGTGCGACATAAGTCTGAATAACTTGAGCAAGGTTTTCAATCCATGCATCCTATCAGCTACAGACAAACCAATTCTGACTATGTTAGAGATGATAAAAAAGCATGATGTTCGTGGTTGTTGTTATATCCAAAATTTTTGGTCATATTAAGCCTAGAATGAGGATGGTGATATTTGACAATTATTGGAGATTTGTGGGATGATTTTAGTATAGAGATGTGATTTATGTTTTTGGTTGATGGAAGTGTGATTTTTCTTTGTTTTAGAAGGGATGGCAAGGGAGTGGTTGATCTTGGTTATGGTTTAATGACCACTAGGTGTGTAATTTTAGGAATGGAGCTCACTGTTGTTGGGGGCGGATGATCAAGTGTGATGCTCGATCGGTCATGAACGTTGTAAATTATTATAGAGAGCAAGCATTTGGAAGCAGCCGATCAACTAAAGGGGGTGATCGATTGGTTCCAAAGCAGCGTTTATACAGATTGTAACCATTTTGGAAATGGTCGATCGTCCACTAGAGATTGTGACTTAGAGAATTACGGTCGATCATGTGAAGAGGGGGATAGACTTGGACACTAAAAGTCGCCTAGAAAATGGCTAACTTTTGCTTGCAAAATGGACCGTCTCCTGGAAAATGAACTATCGCCTCTCCCTTTAATGACTATAGAACATAAAAGATGGGAGTTAGATAGAAAACATGAAAAATATTCTTGGTCTTCTGGAGTTCTCTCAAGGCAACTCTTGCGTTTTTTGTTTTCTAGAGAGTGTTATTGTACTATTGGTGCAAAGGGGAGCTTCAACAGGAGGGCAATTCGAAGAGAGGTAAGAGATTTTGTTTGTGTTTTGCCAGAGGTGGCCTACATCACAAAATTAAAAATGTTTTGTATTGTTTGTTGATGGATACATCTGTTGAAAGTGGTTCTCTGTTCCGCTCATTGATATTTTTGTTGAGACTCTGTTTTGAGAAAGAGATTGATGAAAATTGGATGGTTATTTCTTGCTAGATGTGATGAATAACTATGCTCTATCAAATGTATTTTGATCTCTAAATACTCTCTGTTTAAATGATGACTTGAGGAAAATGGTAGGTGGTTCTGGTTATAATGTCTATTTCATATATGGTTTGACGAACATGAATGAGGATGTCAATCTGTGGAAATTGGTTACTATTATGTTAATTGGAAATGTTGGAATTGTTCCCTGTGTTATTCTGCTTTGACAAAATGCCTGTAATGTGCACTCTGTTGGTTAGTGCTCGTTGCGTTGCTCCTTGTTCCTCTTAGAGATATTCATAATAGCATGGATAAAAACTTTTAGTTTATAAGTTCTCTATGATACTTGATAAACTATTGCCTTTGTTTGTTACTATTAGGTGTATTGTTTTATGTTTTTCTTTGATGCTTGGTAATGGTAGATGATAGGAAATAGGTTTTGATCATGTTATGGCTTTGAGGGTGTATTGCTTGATATGTTGTTTGGTTTGCTATATGATGCCTTGATAATTCATGTTTAATAGACTTTAAGATAAAGATTTTTATAATGCTTTTAGGATAATGCTTTGATGACATGCTAGAATATGCTAAGTTATGTGCATTTATGCTCATGCATCATAGTTTTTAAAAACGTTACGGAAATGGTTTTATACATGGTTTTGAAATTGGTAAATGGATGCTCATATATATCAAGTGGATGTGTTCAGGGTTAGTGGTTTGGGACACTAGCCTAAAAATAAGTCCGTGAGGGCGAATCACTCAAAGCAAGCATCATTAATTTGAGATGTATGATTATCCATTGTGTCATTAAATGTGAATGACTTTAAACGAAATAAATGAAAAAGGGTGTGTGGGGGTTTGGAAGACTGGTGAGGGTTCTAGGTGGTAACACCCCTGATGGATATAGCTCATCCCAAATAGTGATGGAGTGATGGTTAAGCCAACATGGACTATAGAGTTCATCTTTTCTACTATACTAGAAATCCCCAATGTTTGGACTAATAAATGAAATGTAAACTGAATGACCGAAAACTGAAAACAAAAACTACATATGTTTTATAAACGTTGCATAGCATGACCATTTCATAATTTCTATCTCTTACTGAGTGTTAGGCTCATTGTTTAAGTCTTGTGATGTAGGTATGCATGGTAATAAGAAAAGAAGCAGTTGATGGCATTACAGACCTTGCGGCTGGCTAGGTTAATGGTTAAAGGAAAAAAAGTTATCAATTTGTAAAAACAATTTTAACTATGCATTTCCTTTGATTTCAATTACTTTTCAAATGTAAAGTCTTCCGCTGTGTAATGTAAAAGTTTTAAATTTTATGTGTTTTATAAAAGAAAATGTCTTTCCAATTATACGTTTTAAAATGTACGGAAACAGGTCATTACAAATGGTATAAAAGCACCCGGGTTTTAAAATCGGTTCTGTAAATTACCTACCAACACAAGTCTTGGCCTGAAATTACTTCATTGACTGTAAGTATATTTACAATCTTAGAATTTAATTGTCAAATTATTTTATGGTAGGTTACTCATTTGTTAGGAAACCACTATGGAAAAACATTTAGGGAAGAACATTCAGGAAATATATAAAATTAGGGAAAATGACAAATCAACCATCATCCTCTACTATTGGTGACAAACTAACCATCATCCTTTTTTTAACAAATAAACCACTGAACTATAGAAAATTGACACTGCAACCAATGTTGTGATGATGCAACTCATACCTTGTCAGGATTGAGTGATGGTTCTACCCAAGATGGACCCAAGATACAACTTTTCTCTTGGGTTAATAATCTCCAACGTTCTGAATTATTATGTGGCTATAAATGATAAGCATAAAGGATAAGTTCTTTTCTGAAATAAAAACCACAAGCATACTATTTATAAAGCTACATAGCATGAAAATTGCATAATTTTTATCTCTTACTGAGCGTTAAGCTCATAGTTTAAGTCTTGTGATGTAGATATACATGGTAATGAGAAAATGAGTAGTTGATGGAGGATTTGCATATTGTGAACCTTATGGCTGGCTAGGCTAAAGGTTAAAAGAAAAAGGGATTGTAAATGATTTTCTACTTTTGTTTTTGTATATGTAACGATATCTATTGTTTTCAAGAAAGAATTTTATTTACAGTATTTTGTTTTATTAAGAAAAGTCTTCCACTTTGCAATGTTTTAGAAAAGAAAAGTGTTTTATTCTCACATGTTTTAAAATGTACGAAAACCAGGTCGTTACAACCTTTTCCTCGTATTTTATTCTCACACGTTTTAAAATGTACGAAAACTGGGTCATTACAACATTTTCCTAACATTTAGTGCTACTCCAAATGCGAGTAGTCTCTTCACACTAAATCCCACCTGAAAGCATATATATATCAACTTAGACAAGGTATGCACATTTGTAACATTCTACCATAAAATGAATGCCATGGAACTTTCTTTAACTACAAAAATAATTATATAATGAATGCTCACAGACCATACATAAAGATTCCAATAATGTTCATACAGATTTTGTGTTGTCCAAAATAATAGTATTATGCTAATGCATGGGTCGTATCCAAATAATAAAAGGGTGGAAGTATTCTACGAGAAAAATTTATTAAAATGTGCATCAAAGCAAAATATATTAAATGTTGAAGATTATTGTAATAATAATAAAAGAAAATAGTTATGAGCATAAACAATAACAAATTTAGGATCACTTGATGAACAAATGACTGCCATTTCATTTATTTCTATATGGCTTTTACTACAAATGTCACATCTTTATTATAACAAAATTATGTGGTTGACCTATAATGCAGTATTCAAAGTTCTTCTAAAGTTCTTGTATTATAACCTTCTATTATATTTTCATCATATATCTAAAAAAATATGGTAGAAAATTGTTTACATTTAGATTATGATAGAGCCATGTGATATAACTGTACGGTTTTTTCAGGTGAATGAACGAGATATATTTATAAAGTTAGTTAGTTTCACACTATTCAATATTTATATGGATTCTAATTGACTTACTAATAAATTAAAATCAAATTAAATTTTTACTATTTTCAGTAAGAGAACAACGTATAACAAGTGAAAATAAATATTGAATAAACTCAATAATAATCCATAACAAGACAAACATATAGTGAATATCACATGTCCAAAGTACTTTATCCTCGCCACCACACTTTGATTAGTTCATCATTAACATAACCTATACCAAATATCATCATTTAGGCACGCATTATTATAATAACTGACTTATGGGCTCTCGAACTGAGAATATTTATCTCATTTATTTATGAAACGAGAATATTCTCAAACTGAGAATAAATATTTTTATTACAATTTTAAAATGAAAATAAAAATTACAATTTCAAATTTAAATTACAATTTCAAAACACAACTTACAAGTTAAAGAAAATATATGAAAATGAAAATTACAATTTCAAATTTAAATGAAAATTTAGTCTTCGACATCTAAATTTTTGAATTCTTCAACTATGTCATCCTCTCGTTGTTGATCTCTCGTCACAGCGTCGTTCTAATCTTTCATGCAAATGAGTGTCTCAATGATTTCTGGTTCAAGTCTTCCTCGTTTATCATCGTACACATGTCCACCTGCACTAAAAGCAGACTCCGATGCTACTGTAGAGACCGGAGGTGTTAGTAGATCACGTGCCATTCTAGAAAGAATAGGAAATGAAATAGAGTTGACTTTCCACCAAGCCAAAATATCAAAATGATCGTCGCGAGGAATGAGATGGTAGGTGTTAAGATAAATATCGAGTTCATTTCTTTGTGAAGTATAAGAATGAACATTGCTATCTATTTGATTAAATATATCATCCATAAAATCTTGTGGATCTCCACCACAAGCACCACTACTAGAACTAGCATGCATATGTGAAAAAGAAATTGAACGAATAACATTAGAATATTTAAGTTCATAAGAAGAAAATAAATTCTCAATTTCATTTTTTAATTGAGCACCATTAATTGAAGAAAAAGTACCTGAATTAGAAGAAATTTTATCAACCATTATACATACTCCATTTAATTTAAATCCAGAATGCATTATGCATGCAAAACAAAAAATATTAGGTATGTTAAGCCAATATTTTTTTAAATTTTCTTTCCATTTGATCAATTAATGCACAAAATTCGTTTCTTTGTCTAAATTTTGTAAAAGTACCCATTAATTTTATAAAAATTGGGAGAACACGATGAGTAGTGGAATAAAAATTCCTGAACATTCATTTGTAGCTTCAAAAAATGGTTTTAGAAAATCAAGAAATAAATTAGCAATATTGCAACTACTATGATCAAGAGTAATACATTTTGTTTTTTCACTAATAAAAGCACAAATAACTAACCAATATTGCTTAGCATTTTCTAACATTAAATAAGTCAAATTCCACATTGTATTTACATCGGTTTTTAATTTTCTTAGTTTAAGTTGAGCAGCTTTACAATATTCTTTCATATTATTGCTATTGCATATTAGATAAAGTAATATAAGAAATTGCATATCAAATAGATTCAATATGATGCGAAATAAATGACATGTCATCTCGAACAACTAAATTTAAAATATGACAAACACAACTCATATGAAAAAGAGTATTATGAGCCGTATCTAATTGAAATAACTTTTTAAATTCCAGAATTGCAACATCGTTAGCAGAAACATTATTTAGTGTAATACTAAAAATTCTATCTCTAATAGCATATTCTTGCAAAATTCTAACAATATATCTATAAATGGTAACGCTACTATGTGGATTTTCACAACTACGAAATCTTAATATTCTTTTATTTAATTGCCAAGAGTCATCAATAAAATGAGAAGTTACGACAATATATCCTAAAGCATTAGGTGCACTCCATAAATCAGAAGTAATACAAATAGACATAGACGGAGCATTTGAAAAAAACGCAATTAATTCATTTTTCATATTATTATATATATTAATAATATCACTTCGCGTCGTACTTCTAGGGACTCGTCTAAAACTATGATTAATATACTCTTTCATAAAATTTTCAAATAACTCGCTATCAAACATAGATAAAGGTGCCTCAAATTGTGTTATATATTTTGCTACTCCTTCTCTCATTTTATTATGTGAATACATAAAATTGTCACTGCCACTAGCATTTATGAGTGTTTGTGTAGGGTCTCTCACTTGCTCGTGTAAGTGACATTTTGTATAATGCCTACCAAGTGTGCTAGTAGAACTACCGGATTCGTATGCATAATGTTTAATACAATATTTGTATTGTGCTCTAGTTTCTATTTTTCCACCAATTTTAATATCTTTCATTTCAAAATGATTCCAGACATTCGACGTTTTACTTTTTTTTTTCTAGTTGACGATGTGGATGCATGTGCAGATGATTGACCAATTGAAATTGCAGGATTTTCTCCTCTAATTTCCTCAATATCATCATTAGTGTCAACAAAAGTGTCAAGCAAAAAATCACGTGGATCCATAATTAAAAAAATTTACTACTGCGAAACAATTAATAAATAAAATGATGCCGCACACCAATTACTCAACAATGATATGCAATTGTTGTGATCACCTCCACGAATACGAGTCCTACAAAAATCCCAAAAAAAAAATTGTTAGTTCGTAATACACATTAAATAAAATAAAATAAAATAAAATATACCTTTTGAAATTGAGAGAAAGATTGAGAGATTGAGCAATTGAGAGATTGAGAAATTTAGAGATTGGTGAAAAAAATTGTAGAGATTGAGAGAAAAATTTGGTGAAGAATTTTGTAAGTAATGTAGGGGTATTTATAGAAAATGAAGAGGAGGAATGGGAAGGGGAAGGGAAGGGGAAGGGGAAGGGGAAGGGGAAGGGGAAGGGGGGAGGCAATGGTCAATGGACCGTTGCCTCCACCAACGGTCTTTAGATCGTTGCAAGCAACGGTCTGAAGACTGTTGCACTGCCTGGAGCGTCGGAGCCTCAAGCAATGGTCTTCATACCGTTGCTTGAGTGATGAGTCTGAGCCTCAAATCTAAGGCTCGAACTCTCTCAGCGACTCAGCCTTAGAGACTGAGTCTCAGAAGTCTGAGACTCAGACAGAGGCAAAGTTGCCTCAGAGACTGAGTCTTAGACGAGAGACCGAGGCAAAGTTGCCTCTGATCAGAGGCTGTCTGTTCCGGCGACGGGGCTCGATCTCATATAGATGATGAATGTTTCATCATCAAACAATTCACTAGTAATGCATTTAATGCTAATCATACACTGCTTTATCTATTTCATTATTTAATTATTTTATTCACACAGTATTTGAATGTTGTGCTACAGCGTAGTAGTGTAATACTATAAAATATTTTAAGAAAATAATGCAAATTTTAAATTTCTCTAATTTCTAAAGCTGTGCAAAAATGTTGTGGCTTAGACTAAGAGATGCCGAGGATTTAGCAAACGTTGAGGCATCATTTTACAGGCCCCAAGGCATAACAACACTATGGCACCCACCTCAAGGATGTCATGGCATATATCCTGCTTAAAAATGTCAAGGCGTTAATCAATCACGCCGTGGCATTTTATTCTTCAGAATGTTGTGGAATTCTTCACTCAACTGCCATGGCATCAACGCGTCAGCTTTCTATTTGCCATATTCTACTGCCATAACATTGTGGCATACCTCATAAATGCAGGGGAGTTAACTGCATTTCGCAAATTCCTTGTCTTGACCAAAATCAGAAAAAGTTATTATAATTTCAATATCCATGCAAGAATATCCAACTTCAAATAGAAATAATAACAATAATCATCTAAGCAAGCTTAAATCATAACTAACACATTAATTATAAGTTAATTATGCTAATTACATGTCAAACTACAATAACTAAATAAATAATGTATTTCATTGAAACATAGGTAGAAATAGTAATGAGAAAAATACAACCTAATTTTATTGGCACCATGTTCCTACAATTGAACACAAGTACAATCTCACTGAAAATCTGATAAAAAGATGGAAAGAATGGTGATGAAGGTATTGTAATTAGCTACTCTCACTTGGTCGAAAGTATGCTTCTCTGATCCTTCTGATTAAACAAGCTAGATCCAATTGATATGTCTTAAATCTGGGAAAATATCATCAGACTTTTACTTTCAAATAAAAAGAATCTTCAGTTTCTATTTCCGCTGTGATCTCCAAAAATTTATGATGTTTAATCTTTATTTCCTCCACATGCTTCTCTTTTGTAACTAATTTGCGTAAATTACACATTGCAAAATAATTTTAGGTTGTATAATTTCAGTAATGCTATTGCATTTCCTCTGCAAAAACATATATTATCTAAACTTTTCTTTTAAACGAGACAGTTTTTATATCCAATGAGGTATTATAAACTCTATTTTAGGAAGTTATCACCATATAATGCTCCTTAACTATTTGTTACTATTAGGGTTCAGTGTGACATAAATTCTAATTGGGTCGGGCCGATTTGGCCCACATTTGAGGTTTCTTAATTCTTGCAGGATTAGGGTTTCCAATTTCAGTATGACTAGAGTTTCCTTTATTCCTATAAATATATGTTTGAGTCACAAAATTCGTTGTACCGATTTCTATTAGTGATTTCTCTCCTCTGCTCGTTTTTTTTTCCGTTTTGGGTTTTCCACGTAAATTCGGTGTCCATTGTTTTCTCTTTCTCTTTTCTAAATCTCGTTCATTATTTCAACAATTGGTATCAGAGCGAAGTTGAAGGTTTTTGAAAATTGAGGATTTTGATTTACCGGAGGTGGAACGGTTTTGTGATTTGATTTTGGAAAAGGAAATTGAAAAGGAAAAAATAAAATAAAATAAAACAAAGGGCTACATGCTGCCCGCGTTCTTTCTTCGTCTTCACCAGCAAAAGAAACGAAGCCCTGGCTGTGGCTTCTTCTCTAGCTGCAAAGAATAGATCTCTCCAGCAATCGAAGCCCACGGCTGTCTCCCGAAGCGAAGAACGACTTGTCCAGCAATGAAGACGCTTCGCCCGCCGGTAAATCTATCCAAAGACTCTCCTGAGCCGTCGATCGTTTCGAATCGAGGAAGAACAAAGTTGCATTCTTGTCAGCCGAAGACAGAACCAATGTTGTGCCATTCGTCAATCGATTCTGAACAGCGAGGAGAGAAGTTGTGCCGTCGTCCGTCGCCGACTTTCACTAAGGATCATATTTTAATATTTTGAAATTGTTGATTTTGGGATATTGCAGGAGAAATCTGGAATTACAGATTCAAAAATCTTGAATTTTTGGAAAGTGCATATTTAAGTCTGATTATTTTTTGTGATTATTTTGGGAGCTTAATTTTTATTTGGATATTCTGTCTGATTTTGGGAGAAAATTTTGATTTTTGGAGATGACTTAGATGAAATATGAAATTCCGATGTTGGATCAGAATACAAGGTTTCTGATATGGCAAGTAAAAATGCGGGATGTTCTTGGTCAGATTGAATTGGACAATGTCAGCGTCTTGGACCGAGGAGGAAAAATTTTTTAGGGACATAAAAGCGTTATCTTTGATCTGTCTTCATTTATCAAATACAATTTTGGAAGATGTATTGAAGGTGAAATCTACTGCTGAAATATGGACAAAGTTGGAAGAGTTGTGCATGCATAAAACCCTGACGACTAAGCTACATTTGAAGCAACAGTTATATTTTCATCATATGGAATAAGGAATTTCGATTGAAGAACATTTGTCTGCATTTAAAGAAATTGTTTCGGATTTGGAAACAATGGAATGCAAATATGATGAGGAAGATTTGGGTTTGATTTTATTATGTTCATTGCCTGCATTGTGCAATATTTTCAGGGATACTATTTTGTATAGTCGTGACACGTTGACTCTGAAAGAGGTCTATGATACTTTGCTTTCAAAAGAAAGGATTAAGCATCTTGTAGTTGGATCTGGAACTCAAGGAGAGAGATTGATTACTCGGGGTAGAACATCAGAGAGATCCCATAAAGGGAACAGTAACAGAAAAGGTTCAAAAAGCAAATCAAAGTCCAGGAACAGAAATAAAGTTTGTTTTTTCTATCAGAAAAAGGGGCATATTAAATCTGAGTGTTACAAATTGCAGAATAAAAGAAAAGAGGAAGATGATCAGAAGGGAAAACAACCAGTGAATTCTAGTGAAGCAGTTGTCGCTGAAGAAAATGATTGTGAATTAGGAGGAGATCTTCTAGTAGTGTCTGACAGAAACTCAAATCCATCAGAGGAGTGAATTCTGGATTCGGCCTGTACGTTTCATATGTGTCTCAATAAAGATTGGTTTTCGACATATGAGCTTGTGTTAAAAGGTGCAGTATTGGTGGGAAATAATTCATCGTGCAAGATAGCAGGGATTGGTTCGATCAGAATCAAGATGTATGATGGAGTTGTCAAAACACTTAGTGATGTGCGACATGTTCCCGACTTGAAGAGAAATTTGATCTCATTAAGTACTCTTGATTTGAAAGGGTACAGGTACACCGGTGAATGTAGAGTTTTGAAGAGCAGTCGTGGTTCTCTTACTATGTGAAAGGGCAAAGAAAATCTGGAAATTTATATGTTCTGCAGGGATCTACAGTTGTTGGGGATGCTACAGTTAGTACTTCATTGTCAGATGAAGACCTTACCAGATTATGGCATATGCGTCTGGGGCATATGAGTGAAAATGAGATGAATGAGCTTAGCAGAAGAGGACTTTTAAATGGTCAGAGCACAAGTAAATTACAGTTTTGTGAGCATTATGTCTTTGGGAAATAGAAGAGAGTTACATTCACTATAACCACTCACAGTACAAAGGAAATACTAGATTATATTCACTCAGATCTTTGGGGTTCAACACCGGTACCTTCCAAGGGAGCAGCACATTATATGTTGACCATGATTGATGATTTTTCCAAAAAGCTTTAGGTGTTCTTTCTAAAGAAGAAAATGGATGTATTTGCTACATTCAAGGAGTGGAAAACTTTAATTGAGAAGCAGAAAAGGAAGCAGGTAAAATATCTACGCACCAATAATGGGTTAGAGTTTTGTTCGAGAGAATTCAACTCTTTCTGCAGGTCAAAAGGAATTATGAGGAATCTGACAGTCCCAGGTACTCCACAGCAAAATGGAGTGATAGAGCAAATGAATAGAACTTTAATGGAAAAGGTTCGGTGTATGATTTCAAATTCTGGTTTACCTAAGTCATTTTGGGCTGAAGCTACTGCTACTGCTTGTATATTGTCAATCGTTTTGCGTCAAATGCTCTTGATAAGAAAGCTGTTGAAGAAGTTTGGTCTAGTAGTCATGTTGATTATTCAGTTTTGAGAGTATTTTGTTGTCCCACGTATGCTCACATTGATAATGGCAAATTAGAGCCCAGATCATTGAAATGTATATTCCTTGGATACCAGTCTGGTGTCAAGGGATATAAGTTATGGTGTCTTGAATCCAAGAAAGTCATATTGAGCAGAAATGTGGTATTTGATGAAGTTGTTATGCTTGGTAATTCATCTTCTAAAGGCTTGATAGATAAGACTAATCATCTATCTAGTAGCAAGGTTGAGGTTGAAGTTGAAACAAGGTCGACATCAAAATCTTCGGATCAGACCAGGCCAGATAATCAAGGTGATATCGTTTCCACAAAATCACCAGTATCAGATTCGCCAGAGTATTCCATCGCTAAGAATAAACCAAGAAGAGAGGTTAAACCTCCACAGAAATATGGTGAAGCAGATTTAGTTGTTTATGCTTTGAGTGTAGCTGAAAGCATAGATTTCAGTGAAGAACCGTCTACTTATTCAGAGGCAGTTAGTTTAGAAAATTCAGAGAAATAGATGATTGTAATGCATGAGGAAATGAAGTCTCTTCAGAAGAATGACACATGAGACTTAGTTAAATTGCCAAAAGAAAAGAAAGTGGTTTATTGCAAATGGGTGTTCAAGAAAAAGAAAGGTACACCAGGTGTTGAAGAAGACAGGTACAAAGTACGTTTGGTTGGTAAGGGGTACAGTCAGATTCCAGGTGTAGACTTCACTGATGTGTTTTCTCCAATGGTTAAGCACAGTTCGATTTGAGCTTTGTTGGGTGTTGTGGCTATGCACAACTTTGAGCTTGAGCAGTTGGATGTGAAAACTGCATTTTTACATGGAGAGGTTGAGGAGGACATCTATATGCAGCAACCTAAAGGTTTTATAGTGTCCGAAAAGAAGACTATATTTGTTCTTTGAAAAAAATCCCTTTATGGTTCGATTCATTCATGCTTGTTCAAGATTTCAGAAGGATCAATTATGACAGTTTTGTCTACATAAAGAATAGTCAGAATGGGTCAGTGATTTATCTACTCTTATACGTCGATGATATGTTAATCGCAACTAAAGTTATATAAGCAATCAAAAGGGTCAAAGCACAGTTGAGTAAAGAGTTTGAGATGAAAGATTTGGGAGCAGCCAAAAAGATACTTGGTATGAAGATATAGAGAGATAGAATATCTGGAAAATTGTACCTAAGTCAAAGTGGGTACATTCAGAAAGTTCTCTGCAGGTTTAACATGAGTAAGTCTAAACCTGTTGGTACTCCTTTAGCAGCTTATTTCAGACTTTCATCCGACTTATGCTAGAAATTAGATGATGAAATTAATTATATGTCACGAGTTCCATATTCTAGTACAATGGGATCTCTCATGTATGCTATGGTTTGCATGTGTCCAGATTTATCTTACGCAGTCAATGCGGTTACTATGTACATGGAAAATCCAAGAAAGGAACACTGGAGAGCTGTTTAGTGGATTCTTAGGTATTTACGGGGAACTAGTGATGCTTGTCTTCAATTTGGAAGAACTCGAGATCCTGTTATTGGATATATTGATTCTGATTATGCGGGAGATATTAATAAGAGGAGATCTCTTACCGAATATGTTTTTACATTAGGGGTTGCGCTATCAGTTGGAGAGCTACCTTACAGGATACTGTTGCATTGTCTACTACAGAGGCAGAATATATGGCTATTACAGAGGCTTGTAAAGAAGCTATATGGTTAAAAGGTTTCTTTGGTGAGCTCAGTGAAGATTTGCAGATTGCCACAATGTTTTGCGACAGTCAGTGTAACATCCCGTAATTTTCAAAATACGTAAAATTCAAAACTTTTCTTTTCATACAAACATCAGTCTCTTTTTGTAACATCCCATATTTTTAAAATACGTAAAATTCAAAACTTTTCTTTTTATACAAATATCAATCTATTTTTCTTTCATAAAACCCGATCACTAGCACTCGATCGCTAAAACCCGATCGCTTTACTTTCATCGCAAACATCCGATCCCTAAAACCCGATCGCTTTACTTTCACTTTTCTCAATTTATGCTCAAAAGGCATAACATTCTTTGAATAAAATACAGCGGAATAGAAACAACATTAAGAATAAGAAATAATTTACAAAACTCTTTTTCAAATATTTTTCCATTCACTTTCTAGCCTAGCCAGCCACAAGATGCACCCGTGCAAATCCTTCATCAACTGTCCTTCACCTGTTCATCTGTGGCTCATTCGTACCTACATCACAAGACCTAAATTAATGAGCCTAATGCTCAGTAAGTGATAAAGTGAAGTGCAAATAATATGCATGCTCATACAATGCAATTTAAGGCAAGAGTGTATACATGACAAACACCGCGGGACCATGAGTAACCCAGCCAATCCACAAAGGAGCAATATATATCAATGGGTTACCCAGGCCGTATACACTCCTTTGTTACGAGAACATTGGGGATTTCGGAACAGGAAGCAATAAACCCTAGTATCCCATGTCGCTAACCTATTTTCTTTCTAATCCGTCCAATACGGATCTATATGACAATGGGACGTCATTAACTTCCCAAACCCCCACACGCCTATTTACATAGATTATTATGTCATACAATATGTACATAGACTCATACAATCCTATATGCAATAAATGTCTAATAAACACTTCATTAAAAGAACCTAAATCTAGTAAACACACAACATGCAATCTTAATTCTTGCGATGTAGGGTCCAAAGACCAAGGCACAGTAAGTATCACTTACCTGGCGTCCATAACACCTTTCTGTTTCTTTTCTCTTATGCGTACCTTCAAAACCATAACAACTATGCATTAATAACACAATCTCCTAAACCTTAACAATTATGACGGAATAGCAAAAACCCACAATGTTGCTCATTCCATCAATGCGTCATGATAAATAAACTTTATAAACCGGATAGTACTTCGTCATAATTCCATATTTCTCATAACAAAGTAGAGAACCAATTAATGCGTCTACTTAAACACGAAATGACCAAATGCGTTATTTTTAAAGTCATCTTCATATATCCTTAACTCCATGTACAAGATTATATAAATGACTTTGTAATACCTGCATACTTGAAACACGCCCAAAAGCAGCAGCACATCTTAACAGGGCCTCCAAAAGTTGTCATCTTCACCAACTTGCTCCTCGTCCATTGGCCATTATACCATTTGCAACGGCACACCGCCAAGAAACAAGACAATTCGTTACAACCCAAAATCATAATTAGCATAACAGATTATCCAACAAACTTAGTCAACAGAGTATGTCAACACCTTCAACATCCAATAACCCATTCACCGACCAGATCCATTAACTAATACAATACCAATTAAGGAGACAGTGACCTATTGTCCATTTAAAAGTCTGAATCCAATTGAACAAGACGCCACACCCAACCATTTATCAGTAAGCACAACACTTACAACTTATAATAGAATGAGATTACTTACACAACACCGCCACTAAATAGAACAACTAGGAAGAGAACATGCCTAACTTGGGATAACTTATCTTTGTTCTATCAACATAACAAATTCATTTAACAACTTTCCTTTATCAACAATTTCACAAGAACAATAGAGAATTCAGATTTCCAATAACTATCATAACCACTTTCTGACTCAATACTCAAAGCCTTAATAGTTTCAACCCAATAGAATAAATTTTCACACAACAACTCCAACCAACATACAAAACATGCATTAAATCAAACAAACCTCATCTAGTTTTAGGACTCACCTCTTCCTTTATAGCCAAAACCAGAGACGTACACCGATTCACTTACACGATGGAGGTCCACTCACCTGTAACCAAGCCCAATACTCCCTCACCGTTTAGACGTGTCGTCAGCAGCATGACTCGAAGGAGAAAATGCAATTATGGAGAAGATAATCATCCGATTTAAATGGGTTTCTCGGACAATTTTGCCCCTTCAGGATGCGGTGCGTTGTTCGCAATCGTCCTCATCGTCCGAAACCAATTTTTAGACGAGAAAATGTGTCCCTAGTCCTTCGTCTGCACCGTTCGAAATGCATATTCGGACCCAATTTAGTGTCCGCATGAGTCGTCCGCAGTCGTCCGAATGTGTCCAGACTTGGGACACATTCATTCGGACGCTATTTTGTCTCGTCTGCATACGTCCGCTACTGTCCGAAAGTCCCCATAATTAGAACAAATTCATTCGGAAGCCATCTTCTCTCGTCCGCTATCGTCCGAATGTGTCTAGTTTCAGGACAGATTCATTCGGACACCATTCTTCTCTCGTCCGCTTCGTCCGCTCCCGTCCACACTGTGATAGTTTTAGAGTTGAGGACACCAAATACCATCCCAACTCATCCCAAAATCCATTTTCCTCAATTAAACATTATAACATATTGATTACGTCATTAGTAATATCCCGATAATTTATTCGACTAATTCGAATATATCCAATTATTTTCCACTTATCAATTTAAATTTCGATATAAAAATTCAGGATATTACGCTTTTTCTTTCACAAAACCGGATCGCTAACACTCGATTGCTAAAACCCGATCACTTTACTTTGATCGCTAACACCCGATCGCTAAAATCTGATCGCTTTACTTTCACTTTTCTCAATTTACGCTCAAAAGACAAAACATTCTTTAAATCAAATGTAGCGGAATAAAAACAACAATAAGAATAAGAAATAATTTACAAAACTCTTTTTTCAGTACTTTTCCTTTCACTTTCTAGCCCAGCCAGCCATAAGATCCACCAGTGCAAATCCTTCATCAACTGTCCTTCACCTGTTCATCTGTTGCTCATTCGTACCTACATCACAAGACCTAAACTAATGAGGCTAACGTTCAGTAAGTGATAAAGTGAAGTGCAGATGATATGCATGATCATATAATACAATTTAAGTCAAGAGGGTATACATGACAAACACTGTAGGACCATGGGTAACCCAGTCAATCCACAAAGGAGCAATATATATATCAATGGGTTACCCAGACCATATACACTCCTTTGTTATGAGAACATTGGGGATTTTGGAATAGGAAGCAATGAACCCTGGTATCCCATGTTGCTAACCTATTTTCTTTCTAATCCGTCCAACAAGGATCTATATGACAATGGGACATCATTAACTTCCCAAACCCCCACACGCCTATTTAAATAGATTATTATGTCATACAATATGTACGTGGATTCATACAATCCTATATGAAATAAATGTCTAAGAAACACATCATTAAAAGAACCTAAATCTAGTAAACACACGGCATGCAATCCTAATTCTTGCGATGTAAGGTCCGAAGACCAAAACACAGTAAGTATCACTTACCTGGCGTCCATAACGCGTTTCTATTTCTTTTCTCTTCTTTGTACCTTCAAAACCATTTAAATCAAGTATTATAAATATTATTTTTACGACTTAACACTTTTACTATTTAAACATGGACAATGGAATAGCAAACCTCACAATACCAATTCCGATTCCAAGACCTTAACATATATAACGGAATAGCACTAACCCTACAATGTTGCTCATTCCATCAATGTGTCTTTACTTTACAAAACTAACGAAGAATAATTTATCATAAGTCCATACTTCCCATAGCCAATAATGACCAATATGCACACTATATGCATTTCAAATCAAGAGGCAATTTACTAACTAAATCATTTCTTGCAATCAAACCCAAGTCCATCATAGACATCATATAATTACGTCTCACTACATTACCATTCTCGTGCCAAACTTAAAGTCCCAACAATCATTACAAGGGCTTAATCGCTTAACAGTCTCTAAGAACCACAACTTGATGAATAACAGTTAACAAACATCCAAAACAATGACAACCTCATATCCCTAATATTTTCACTTAACATACTCTAAACCAATCTTAAACGGAGAATTACCTTGTTATCTGAAGCCTGCCCAAAAAGCTGGAACACAACCATTAGAAACTGTCATCAGTTCGGCCATCCTCCAATGAGCTCTTATTTGCAGTAGGTCACCAACAGAAACCAAAATAAATGGTCAAAACCCAAGACCAACCGACATAACAAATTATCCAGCAAATTATTTAACATAACAAAGGCTGTCAGCACCTTCAATCATTCAATATGCCATAGACAACCTTAACTCAAACTTATATCCATACTACTTTCTCTTCCCATATTGCAAACCAATAATCAACACAGAGTTAAAGCATAAAATTCATTCCCAACATTTCATGATTTATAGAATCCAAACGTAATTCAATCAAACCTCCAGCTTCTTAGAACTGTCGATAGAAGACAATTCGACAAATCATATGCACAACCCTTTTCCAACAATACCCACAATACTAACATATTTTCAAGTCTGAATCGATTATAATTTACTGCATAACTCATAAAACTCAAAGGAAGAGGGAAGGAAAGCACTCACCAGCCAACACCCAAGAAGAACAAAACACCCATAATCAATAGCCTTACTCATTTACAGGGGAGCTGACGCGTGGAAGCCTCCTTCCATCTGAAGGAATCGAAGCAAAATGGGTTACGGAAGAGAGAGAGGCATCAGATTTAAATGGGTTTTTTGGCCAATTTTCCCCTTCTGGATGCAGTGCGTCATCTGCAGTCGTCCGCATCGTCTGAAACCAATTTTCAGATGAGAAAATGAGTCCCCAGTCCTTCATCTGTATAGTCTAAAATGCATATTCGAACGCCATTTAGCATCTGCATGAGTCGTTCAAAGTCGTCCGAATGTGTCCAGGCTTAAGACAGAGTCATTCGAACGCCATTTTTTCTCGTTCACATATGTCCGCTACCATCCAAAAGTCCGCAGAATTAGAATAGATTCATTCGGATGCCATCTTCTCTCGTTTGCTTCATTTGCTACTGTCCGAATGTGTCCAGTTTAAGGACAGATTCATTCGGACGCCGTTTTTTCTATCGTCCGCAGTCGTACGCAAGCGTCCAAATTGTCCCAAAATTGGACAGATTCAAAGCGTCCGGTGTCCGGTGTCGTCCGTAGCGTCCGGACTGTGACAGTTTTAGAGTTGAGGACGCCAAATACCGTCCCAACTCCTCCCAAAAACCATTTTCCTCAATTAGACATTATAACATATTGATTACGCCATTAGTAAGATCCCGATAATTTATTCGACTAATTCGAATATATCCAATTATTTTTCAATTATCAATTTTAAATTCCAATATAAAATTTGGGATATTACAATCAGAGTGCTATCTTTCTCACTAAAGATCAAATGTTTCATGAGAAGACGAAGCACATCGATATTCGTTATCATTTTGTTCGTGAAGGAGTTGCTCGTGGCGATTTTGCAGTTAGTAAAATTAGTACCCATGATAATCCTGCTTACATGATGACCAAGACTTTGCCCACACCCAAGTTCAAGCATTGTTTGAGCTTGGCTGGTATTACCTGCTGATTTCACCCTAAGGGGCATTTGTGGAAGAAGAGGTTTTCTCGAGTTATGAAGATATATTTATAGAGTGAAATTCGTGTCAAGGTGGAGATTGTTAGGGTTCAATGTGACCCGGATTCTAATTAGGCCAGATCAGTTTGGCCCACATTGGAGGTTTCCTAATTCCTGCAAGATTAGGGTTTCCAATTCCAGTATGACTAGAGTTTCCTTTATTCCTATAAATAAATGCTTGAGCCGCAAAGCTCGTTGTATCGATTTCTATTAGTGATTTCTCTCCTCTGTCTGTGGTTTTTTCTCGTTTTGGGATTTCCACGTAAATTCGGTGTCCATTGTTTTCTCTTTCTCTTTTCTAAATCTCGTTCGTTATTTCAATAGTTACTATGTTATTTCTCATAAAATCACACCATAACACTGTCACAGCTAAGGACTTGTTTTAGCATTTTTTTATATGCTGGGTCACCTCAAACCTTGTTCAGAAGAATTTTTGGGCTTTCCATCTAAGAGTGACATATGGTCTCAATCTTTGTTGCTCAATATTGTATCAATTACTATTATGACACACATAAATTTCATTGTTTCACACTCACAACATTTTTCATGTTTGTGCAGCTATAGTATTGTACAATGCTACAATGTATGCAAAACTAGGTCATAAAACTATCTCGTCAACAATTTAGATTTAAATTCCTTAAAGTGTAAAGTTCACATTGGCACTGAGCCACTAAACATTAGTGTTGTTATGCCTACACTGAGAGCAAAAGTCCAGGCAACTGTTCTGCGCTGCAACAACACACATCCATGCCAACCAAATGATATTTTATTATCAACTCAAGAGGTTTGTGTTGCAGTGACTCTTAAGCCATGCCACGACATAAACTCGATAACACAAACTCTTAACTTAACACGATAGATTGGCATTGTGTTTCCATAGTGCTTGTGTTGTTACTGTAATATCTGCCTTTTAAAAGAAATAATTAATTATTAGAGGAAATATTTTTGGAAAATGCCTCCCTCAGACTATAAATCCTCAAGGACCAGAAATCCCCAATCTTCTCCTTTTCAATCAAGGCAAAACACCTATATCCCATGCCGCTCATCCTCTTTGCCTTTCAATTTTCACTCCATCCCTCGCCTACAGTCAATATCCTCTTGCATTCGGTAGGGGTGGGAACGATTCGGTTTGGTTTGGTTTTTGGCCGAATTAGAACTGAACCGTTCAGTTTTGGATTTTTCAAACCAAAACCGAACCGAGAATAGTGAAAACTGAACAAAAAATTAAACCTCAATTTGGGTTTTAATCGGTTTGATTTCAGTTTCTGTTTGATTTTTTCATGCCCTCAATTTTTATGTATTCTGTTCGATTTTTCAATTTTTTACTCGATTTTTAGGTCAGTTGGGCAGTTTGGTTCTTTCAGTTTAATTTAGCAAAAACAATTAAAAATGAGTATGCAGCTTCACTCCGCTACAAACATTCAAACTGTTGAACAAACCATCATCAGTCATCAATTCACAGAGTCATCAATTCACAGAATCATCAATTCATCAGTTCATCTTCTCCCTGAAACAAGCTATAGAGCGTGAAGTTCAACATGAGACTTCACTCTTTAGCATAATTCAACAATCAACATCAGAATTCAGACTTCAACATTCCTAACAACAACATATTTAAGATCACAGATTTATCCAATGTTAAACCTAATAGATTTAAGATACAAACTTAACAACATAGTAATTCAACGTTTATGAAATAAAGTACAGATTTATCCAATTCACAGCCAACAATCGTAACAACAAAGTATAAATTTAACATATATGAAACAAAACAGACGGTTAATTCAACATATATGAAACATAACAGATGGTTAAAATTTACCCTGATCTCACCTGAATGAGTTGATTTGGAATTGGAAGCAGAAGCACTGCCTGTGAAAAAATGACCTGTCACCTGAAAACAATGATTTTGAAATGGGTGCGAAGACTGTGAAGCATGACAAAGCCGAACCTGTGAAGATTCACAAAGCCAAACTAGTGAACTGTGAAGACTGCACGGTGAGACTTCGACCTTCATAGGGTGGAGACGCTGGTCAGTGAGTTCAAATTGCCGATCGACTAGTAAGTTTGAATCACCGACGTCCGTCTTTGTCGTTGAGCGTTTGTCACAAAATTCCAAGGGAGAGCAGATGCTAGTCGATGAGAGTTCGTTGTCTTCCCCACTCTTCAATGTCCGCCTTCGGCAAGAGCGACTGCGAGAGAGAGCAAGGTTGTCATGTGGCCGTGATTTCGGGAGATGGAGATGGAGAATAGAGAGAGATGAAGGGCAGGACGTGTTTTCGGGGAGAAGAGAAGTGAGATTGAAGTCGACATATGAGATGAAGGGAGGGAGTAGCTAAGTAGGGATGCATTTTTGGGGTCTCGATGCTTTCAGTGCTGACAACCTTCAAGGTTTATTTCTGGTAGTGGTAGGGTAGGGCTCACTGGCGGTCTGGCGCAAGGCTCGAAGTGACAAAGGAGAGAGGTTGGTTCAGTTCGAGTTACTCGGGTTTTCACTTTACAGAACCAAGAACTGAATTGAAAGTTTCGGTTTGGTTATAAACTAATTTTTCAAATCGAACCAACTAAAATGGTTCGGTTTAGTTCGGTTACCCAGTTCAAACTGGACCAATTCCCACCCCTAGTGTTCGGCAACCCCTATGGCGAAGAAATAGACTATGGTAAGTCGATTTTCTTTCAACTCTGTATCCCAATTTGCTAATTAAAATTCTAACTTTTGATTAAAAATAGTTTCAAAGGAAAGTTGGGAAAAACGTTGGAATTCCACGTTCGCAACAAAGACTTACGTGGTAGGAAACCTGTAAGCTAGAAGAGTGAAAATTTGAACCTTACCTTTGATTTTTGTTCCATGTTTTGGCATTTTGGTCTGGATGTTTAATTAATGGATTATGGCTGATAAATTAGAGGTTTTGGGCTGAGAAAAACATGCAATTTTGCCAAATTTTTGGATTAGTCTAGCGAGTTCCTTTCGGTTCGCGACAGGGGATAAACGTCGAAATGTGACTTAGCAAAGACTGAGTCGTGGTGTGTGAAGCCTTCTGCTTCAACCAGTTGAATGACTAGCTGAGAAAGGAAGATTCGACCCGATGCAAAGTCATCCACAATGAAGATGAAAACGTCCACAATCCGACCAGTGTAGAGGATTGTGTAGGCTGCAAGTTTGAGCCCCAATTAGGCCGCAGTTCTAACAAATTAAACTATGGTATGAGCTTGAATAAACTATGACCCAAGCCATGTTCTGGGCCACAATTGTAGTACCCAAATTTTCCACAAATAGAATTTAATTAAGTAAAATGACAATTTAGAATTTAATAAATTACTTATTGTTAATTGGAGAATTTTAATGAATGAATTAAAATAGTAGAATTATTAAAGAATTAGGAGGGATTAAATAGATAATTTTATTTTACAAGTAAAAAAATAAAATTAGGAATTATTAAGGAATTAGGAAATATTAAGTAAATAATTTTATTTAATAGGTAATAAAATAAAATAGGAAATATGAAGGAATTAGGAAAACTAAATTAGTAGAATTTGTAAAGAATATTGTGAAATAATACGATTAAAGAAAACATTTAATTGATAGTTTAATAATTTATATTATGGAAATTTTGGAAATGTCGTGTAGGCAGATCAGATGCTTTAGGGACCGTCGAATGAGATTTGGGAACAACTAAGATCATTCAAGATAAAGAAAAATGCTCCGCAGAAGTATTTGATGCGGGAGGATGCTGAACCATTGGATCAGTTTACCAGAATGAACATGGATCGTTGGATTTAAGAAAATAATGTTTTCGTGGCAGCGTGATGTCATTTAGGTGCGGGAGAGTTCTAAATCGTAGGATTAGATTAGCGGAAGGAATGAGGACTACTAGATTTAGGAAAGATTCTTCTGCTGGAGCGTTTGATGCCACTCACGTGCGAAAGAATATTGTGCCATTATATCAAGTTTAGCAAAGGAAATGTGAGCCTTCTGCGAAAAGGGAAGATGCCATTCAAGAGCGTTAAGTAAGTTTGAAACGTCGTCATTTTAGAGTGTAGCTTGTTTCTACCATTGCGTTGTCCGTGACAACATTTTACGTGTTAGAAATGTCGTAGTTAGACTTATTAAGTTTACGGTCCGTGGAAGCGTTAGCATCCATGGATGGGTTTTAGCTATAGAATAGTACATGTGGCAGATGATTAGCCTTCAAATTGTGGTTTTCCTAGAAGCATTGGCTCCCGTGCTTGCTTTGGCGATCGCAAATATAAGTTTTAAGGATGACGTGTCTGTTGGCCATTGGTTAAGTGGGTTGTTGCGAATGTTCGATGTACCTGTTCTTGAGTCCGCTGTATCTCGGGCAAGTTAAAATTTAAGTAGTTTTCCAAAAACTTGTGAGCCCCAATTCAACCCTTAGACTTTTTAGAAAAAGATAAAGTTTAGACGTGATTTTGTGAGATTTTATACCACACACTTTCTGGTTTTAACTCTATAAATGTTAGTGTTTTGGACAATACTTTTATCACCTGAGAATCCCAAGGCGTAGGTGTAATACCCCAAGTTTTTTGGTCATATTAAGTTTAGGATAATGTTTGATGAGAATTGGGATGTGAATGGTGGTTTATGGTTTTAGAAATTGTTAATTTAGTGAGTTACCATGGCAGTGGTCGATCATGAGAAGAAATTGATCGACTAGAGTTAGTGCAAATTGAAGAAATGAGGCTTTCTAATGGATTGGTGGTCGATTAAGGTGATGTGTGGTTGATCATGGTCATTACATAGTAGAATTGGAGGGATTTAGCAGTTGATTGATGATCGGCCGACTTCTTCACAGATTGTGTAGTTTTTGGATTAGCGGTTGATCATTTTATGAGGGGTGGTTGATCTCAGTCATTATAGATGTAAAGTTGAGATTTGCGGTAGATCTTCCATTATAAGGTGATTGACTAGTATTCGAGAAAATAGACAAATTGAAATGTACGATTATTTTGTGGTCGGTCTTCCTATGTTGGTGATCGACCGATAAGTTGAAGAGTCACCAGAAATGTGTTTATGTGTCATGTTTTTATTGGATAAATAGGTGATTACTCACCAAAGTTGTGTTGAGGAGACACCATCTCCTGCTTTGGTTAGCTGAAGAGAAGATTTAGCTTATATAAGAGAAATACTTAAGAGGAATAGGAGGAGAAGCATGAGAGAAAGAAAGTGCAATCTGAGAGAGGAGTAAGGAAGTTGTGAAGGGAGAAAGGGGAACCATGAGAAGAGAGGAAAAAGAGAGAGTGGAGGTGAGTTTTGTGAGATAGAAAGAGGAAGAATAGTAAGAGGAAGAAGAAGAAGGAGATGGGAAGTAGAAGGTTTAGCTAAGGAGAAGCAACACCTTTGGGGAGGTTATCTTCTATTTCTTCAATGAACTAAGGTAAGAAATGAATGAGTGTGTGTTTTCCCTTTATGGTCTACATCACAAGAAGTAGGGTCTATTGTTGTTTGATGTTGTTGTTTGTTAAGAACATGTTTTTAATGTCATGTTATGTTGCTATGTTTGATAAATATTAAAGTGAATTGACCATGTTGTGAACTATGTTTGATAAATGTTAGGTTTTGATCATGCTATTACTTGAGGATGTACTGTTTTGATATGTTGTTTGATGTTGGCATTAAGAACATGTTGTTGATGTTATGTTTAATAGATGTTAGGGATTTTATATGTCAATGATGTGCTAGAAATATGAGAAATTGTATGCATTCATGATTTATCATGCATCCCATTGTTTTCAAGAAATGTTTTGAAAATGAATTATTATGCAAACGATTTTCAAGTGATGATTAAGAATATGATGTTATGTTAAGGCTTTGGGTGAATTTTCCCCAATTATTTGAGGCTTTGGGCTAGTTTTTCTCCAATGGTTGGGACTTTGAGTCGAGGTCCAATGGTAAAATAAAAATGTGAGGCTTTGGTTACTTGACTCCTTGGTTGAGGCTTTGGGCGATGTGGTCCTCAATGATTGAGGCTTTGGGTGGGTTTTCCCCCAATGGTTGAGGCTTTGAGTTGAGTTTCAATGAGAAAACAAAAATGAAAATATAAAGAGAAGAAACGAATAAGGAAAATGTTTTATGAAAAAAGCATCTCATGTTTCATTATACATTTAATTTCTTACTAAGCATTAGTCTTATAGTTATTGTCTTGTGATATAGGTAAGCATGCTAATGAGAAAAGAAGCTGTTGATGAAGGATTTGCAGGTTGCAGATCTTGTGGCTGGCTAGGCTAAAGGATGTTGGTTTTCTATATATGTAAATGAATTTGCAAAAATGTTTATTATTTTAATTTATGACATGATTTAAGAAAAAATTTTCTTTACGATATTTCAATATGATTTCTTTCAAACGTTTCGATCTATTAAGAAATGTCTTTTGCTATGCTATAAAAGAAAATGTGTTTTAAAGTGTACGAAAACCAGGTCATCATAATAGGAAAAATGACGAACAGATTTAGGAGCAGCAGATGAAGGATTTGCACGGGCAAGACTTGCGGCTGGTCAGGCTAATTAAAGTAAAGATGAACAAGTTGTAAATATAAAGTAACATTTTATTAATTATTTTAAATGAATTAACTACGTTTTTAAAGAGAAAGGAATTTTTATAAATTAAATCACTATATACGCTTCTCCTATGTTTTCAAAGAAAATTAATTTATGCTTCCACTATGTTTTAAATAAAAGATTTTATAACACTTTTGCATTTTATTAATTGGATTTTCATAACGAGTTTAACGAAGAGTTAGTAGCAATCCGGTTAGACGCACTCTGATATTTCTTTAAAAGAGTTTTAAATAAAGAGGGTTTTAGTGGTTAAATAAAAATTTTAAATTTTAGCATATTTTTAAAAGGTTCCAAAAAAACGGGTCGTTACAAAGATAGCCAAGAAAAACTGCTAATTTTGCAGAGTAAATTTGTCTCGAAACAAAACATAGACATCCAAAAACTTTGATTTATTCAAAAACGGGTTGTTTTGAATATAATTTTTCAAAATGAGTTTTTTTCTAAAAATATCTTTGAAGGGGTTATGTTAATCAAATATTCAGCAATGAGAATACACTTGCTCCATAACTTGAGAGGAATATGGGATTGAAAAAAGAGAGACCGAGCAATATTTAAGATGTGTTGATGTTTTCATTCCACAACCTAATTTTGTTGTGGAATTTCAACACAAGAATGGTAATGAACTATTGTAACGCCCCGTAGCGTAAATTTTTTTTTTTTAATAATACATTAGTAGATAATCGGGTCCTTTAAAAACTCGCGATAAAAAAGTCTTTATGAAAACTTCTTTTGAATTCAGAGCTTAGTATAACGTAACCTTTATTAAATATATTTTCGTAATCTTTTAAAACTTTGCAGCGAAAGACTTTATGAAATCTAACATAAAAATAACTATAGTAAAACTCATCTTTTAAAATGACCAAAGCATTTATAATTATTCTTTTTGAAATTAACAGAAATGAACATAAATCTTGACAAAAGTTTACATAATTAATAACTGTTTTTCTTAAATTCTCACCACCGATTAAATTCGCTTCGACAATGCCCTAGCTTGGCCCATGAGAATTTCTCTTCAAGCGCGCTATTATCTAGTTCTTTAATCTTCATTATTTCCTACATCACATGATACATCAAATGAGTCTAATACTCAGTAAAGAATATAACATAAAGCATATAACATACAAAATGCAACATATGACATAACTTTGAAATGCAACACATAAAATAATGTCTTTTCTTTTCTTTTATTTTAGTTTCTTTTACTTTATCGTTTGGAGCATCAAGATAAGGGATAGTGACACAATTTGGTCCACCTCATGCGGGACAGCCAACTCGAACCCCGCCCATAACGATTCTTTACGTTTATTTACTTGACATCATTAGATCTACCTCATATGGGATAGTCACTCAATTTGTATTAAAATTTTTTTTTTCTTTCCTAAAAACATGTGCATGTAAATCATTTTAGCCACTTTCTTGAAAAACGTTATGCATAAATGCACATGATACATACTCATAACCTGATGACAGTCTAACATGTATAATTATATCAATAACAAGTCCTCAATTCATAGCCTATAGGCATATTTATTCATAATATAAAAAATTATAAAAAAAATATATCATCAATCCAGACCAGTATACAACATAGAACATCACGGTACACACATTCTTAAATAACAGTCATAGGCATCACAAACTATATCTTAAAACATCACAAACAGATTCCTAAACTCCAACCTAGAAGCAATGATCAATCTAACAATACAATCAGATTTCTTTCATCGTTTAACTCATTATGCAAGTGAACAGAATATACTCACCATCTGCTAACTATAAAAATAATTTTAAACTTTATAGTTTTACAGGAATTCTCAATAGTTTATTAACACAACTTCCTATGTAATGACCTGATTTTTCGTTATCTTTTTAAATGAGTGAAATTAAAAAAAAAATTCTTTTATAAAACGACGAAAAACCTTTATAAAAACCTTTTAAATTAAAATTAGAGTGTGTTTCTTATAACTATACCGTTACTACTCTTTAATTAGACTCGTTTGAAAATCGTTATATGCAGCAGAAAACTATAGTTATGAAGTTATAAAATCTTTTACCAAAACATAGCGGAAGCGTAAATTAGTTTTTATTTGAAAACGTAGTGGAAGCGTAAAATAATTAGTTCATTTACCAACAGTTAATTAAATCGTTACTTTATATTTTACAAGTGCTCTTCTCAGTTACTCTTTACATTAATTAGCTTGACTAGCCGCAAGTCTCGTCTATGCAAATCCTTCATCAGCTGCTCTTTGATTTGTTTGTCGTTTTCTCTCGTGCCTGTACCTACATCTGTAACGACTCGGATTTTTTTCTTCGTAAATCCCTTTTTAAAAACGCGTTAAAATTTGAAGATTTTGTGAAAAAAATATCAGAGTGCGAGCCGAGCCGTTAGAAACACTTAAAACATTTCGGAAGTAAATCATTGCGTAAATAAAAACATTTTCGAAAGCGTAAATAATTAAAGGAAATGAACTAGACATTAAATTACAAATTAAGAAAAGAAAACTTAATTTAGATTAATTATAACTCAATTGTCTTGAACTGCTCGTAGCCTGGCCAACCACAAGCTCGTAAGTGCAAATCCCTCATCCACTGCTTCTTCAGTTGCTCGAAGACTCTGTGCGTCATGTGTACCTACACCGCAAGTAAGACGTGAGCCTAAAGGCCCAGTAAGAAAATGGGTTAATGCGGGATGAAATGCCTCTCTTTAATTCTTTGGAATGGGTCCGCCCCAAGCCAAACTTTTAGTTACGTATATTAGACATAGTTACGTATCTTAGGAAATAGCTCATACATGGAGCATGGTGTTTTAGGAATTCTATGTTTTCTAATTAATTATGTTAATTAGTCTTGGAATCTCGGTAAGGGAAAGATTAATGTTTTTTCTCACTCAAGGCGTATGGCCACCCCGTGGTGGTTTTCCTAATTGTTTCTATCGTCATGAGGCCTAAGACTAAAAACACATACAAGGAATTTGCTAAGGGCGCATACAAAGAAGTTCTCATAACAATCCATATCAGACATAAACATGCTCAACGGTAAAGTTAAAACATATAATTCTAAGCAATAAGTGGAGGAGTTTACAACCTAGTCATGCCCATATTAATTAAATTGTTTACATGCTTGGTTGATTATCATGCTCGTTAATTAAGTTAATCTAAGTATGGTCAGTTCGTAATGTTATAACTAAATAAGATTTACAAAGCAACCAAACTAATCTTACGAGCGAGCCGTCAACGAAACAATATCAATGAAATCACCATTATCTCTTGACAAAACTAATAGCATCACTTAATAGAGAACTAACAGCAACTAACACTCGTAACAAACTAACAATTATTATAGAGGACTCATAATGCATTAATAACTAAGCACTAAACTAACAAATATCACAAGAGAACTAACAATACATTAATAACTAAACACTAAACTAACAAACATAACAAGAGAACTAATAATACATTCATAACTAAACACTAAACTAACAAATATCACAGAGAAACTCATGGAGTATTAGCAAGTTCATACCATCAATTAAGGGATTTATTTACTAGTCATCAACCAACAACCAAGAATATATATATATACGTGAACATCAAGCATTGAAATGTACAGAGCATCAGGCATGGAAACATACAACAATAAGCATATAAACACATGCAAATAAACATATAAACTCGTACCCTACCACTCACGCACACGTTACTTGCGGTGTAGGGCCTCCACCTGGCCAAGACACACCCAAGTCTTACCATTACTGAAGAATAACCAGCAAGAATGGCCACTCTTCGTCTAAACAGCAGCTTCACGAACAACAGGGAGTAGCTCCGGCTCCAGTAGCTCTAGATTTAGCTCCATCAATCACTCACCCATTCCCTACCTCACCTCACAACACACACTCTTCACACTCACACTCTGTGAGACTCACGTAGGAAGGAGGAGAAGAGGGCAGAGCTTCACAGGGAGAGAAGCTCTCCCATTTGGGTAAAAGCATGGATTGAAATGAGGGAGAGAGGCTTTACCGAGAAGGAAGAGGGGACACCCGTAGGCATGGGGAGATAACTCCAGCAGGGGGTGTAAGCTCCGTGCAGTTTGGGAGGAGATTTGGTGTCAGGGGGTCCCGTTCTATTGGCTACGGGTCGATTTCTCCCTGATTTTAAATCATTTCTATCGCTAATCTGGGTTGATTCGGATGAGTGCAGACGCACAAGGCTCATCCGCATTCTTTCACAAGACCAAATCCCACAGGCTAAAAGGAAACTTAGGACGAGGGATGGCATCCCCGCCTAATGCCCGTACTGGCCGCAGATCACATTCGAACGCGGTTTTGCGTTTGCATGAGGCGTCCGCATGCGTCCGAATGCGTCCATAAAATGGATATATTCAATTTGGAAGAGGCTGATCCTCATCAGCATTCATCCTCGAATGTCCGAATCTATCCAGGTTTGGACAGATTCAATTCGGACATGACTATTGGCGTCCGCATGCACTTGGCAGCATCTGCAGTCTCGTCCGAAACGTGATTAAAGGAAGGGGGCGACGTTTAGGATGTGAAAACAATGTCCCAAGTCATCTCATAATGCTGGAACAGCATGCTATTCATTCGCGGATGAGGAATCACGTCCGCGGAGTCGTTCGCAAGTGCTCAATCAGCACTTTCCTCCCACTTTCTCGCCTAACTTCTACTCTATAATACTTTCCCCTATTACATGTCATAAAATAACACGTAACCATGCGAAATATAATATCTTAGCTACCCTATCCTCTCAATTACATGGCATGTACAGGCGGAAATACCCATAGACTTAATGCTCAGAACATGTCCTCTGTAATACCACAATATAAAAAGTCAGGGTGTTACAACATCACAAAACATAAACTAATGAATCTAACGCTTAGTAAGTGATAATATCTATCATAATACTACATGCAGTTTTAGTTTTTGTCTTTTTCCTTATCTACTTATCTTTTACGTTTTAATCATCCTTTTCTCCTTATCTTTTGCCTGTTGCGTCTTAACTTTCATTGGTCGCTCTTTTCATCATTTACCTCCGATATAGCAGCAATGGCATAATCTGAAAGACTGCTAACTATTGGCCATTAGGTCCCGGCATAATCTAGGGACTGTCAAGGCATAATCCAGAGACATTGCAACAGATACGAGCAGCAATGGCATAATTCGAAAGCTTGTAGCGACAATGGCATAATCCGAAAGCCTCTAGCAACCGTGCCACAAAGGCTTAAATGGTCTCACATCGTATCGTTGCCTTTTTCTCTTCTTTACTCTTTTATGGCTTATTATTATTGGTTTCTTTGTTCATGATTTGTTTCTTTGTTCGCTATTTGTCTCTTCGTTCGCTATTTGTTTCTTCTTTCGTTTATTACGTTTTAGGGCTTATGATTCATCCGTTATTTGCATCTATTTTGTTTGATGCTCGTGAATGCAAATAATTTCTAAAAGGATAAATAAACAATCAATGTGCAATTCACCAAAACGTGCTATAAGTACTATAGATGTCACGCCCTAAAGGGGACCCGAGACAAAACAGGGAACGTTCCGGCCCAAAAGGACCGAGTCGTCCGACCCATCTCTTAATCCAAATTTAATAAGCAGCAGAAATATCATAAAACTCAAACTTACATGCCAAACCCATAATAAAGGTCCATGAGTGACTAAAACGTTAATAGTGTGTAACAACTAAATTAAATTGAGAATTTAAACTAAAGTAAAACTAAGGGAAACAAACCTCTCTAAAATGTCTTTAGTCTCTAAAAACAAAATAGGAAAATAATTAAATCGGGAAACTTCAAATTCTACTCTTGTGGTGTCAACGGGGGGCTACTCTGATTAATTCATGAAAAATAAAGTCAGATTGGGGTGAGTCGAATATACTCAGTAGAGATTACTTTATATTCATCGTGTGATTTATACGAATCATGTTTGAAATTTTCAATTTCTTATTATTCACAATTTGATATAAGAAATAATTATTTGAACAATGATATGAAAAACAGAAATTCACAATAGCGATATTCAGGCAATCGCAATAGCCAAACAAACACTGATCAAATTTAGGGTTTTGCGCCCAAGGACACAACACATTCAGCTGTCCCATTACTCTAGTTATCAATGACAATAATTAAATAAAATTTTAAATTTAAGGAACGGAACAATAAGTGAACATGTTTCAAAGTAGAATAAAATTTAAACATTTTATAATTTAATGTGCGGTAACTACAAAATAACCCCTACCTCAACACTAGGTCAACCAATACCAAGTCCAACGAAAGAGTCCAGAATACTTCTAAAATTTCTAAGTGTTAGAACCTAGCCACAATAATTGATTAAAAAATTAGGATTTAATTTTGAAAGTAACTATGTAAATTTTCTAGGTGTACGACTTTAATTCAAATCAGGAATCCAACCCATTTAATAAACTTAACACTACTCAATAACATCTATTTGGTTGCATGGCCCAACTAGAGGCCCAAATCTGGAGCCCAATTTGAAGGTCAAATTTGTAGACAAGTTTTGAAGACCCAAAATGAAGCCCAAATGGACTGCAGTCGAGTATAATTTTTGGATGCAGTTCAGAGTGCCCTTGGTTTCCAGCCAGGGCACTTCGTTTCCATTCGTGGACTGAGCTCGGGAATGTTCAGTCCATGAACCCTTTCTGGTCGCGTACACAACGGCGACCTCCAATGAGAAACGCCAACAGACGAAGACTGCGAGTTCCCCACTAGAACTCTTCCCTGAAATTTTGTCCATAACCCAACTCTAACATTTTGGCAAAAATCATTGCCGGATTGTTGTTAGCTGAAGATTGGAGTTGAGAACTCCTTCCAACCTATGAAAACGTATCAAAACTTAGGAATTGACAAAAATTCTCTACTCAAATTTATAATCCCAACTTCAGAACAAACCAATTTCAAAATAACATAGAATAGTTTTCTTATACCTTAAAATAAATCCTTGCACTGTCTGAAGCTTTGAACAATCAAAATAACCCGATTCTTCAACCTTTTTAAACAATCACAATATTAGAATGGGTTTTGCGAATAGAAGATCAGAGATTGGGAAAATGATTAATCTTACACTTCAAAGGCCGAAATCTTGAATTTTTTTTTTGTGAACTCGTACCCTTTATCCAACTCTTTCCGGAAAAGTTTTCCAATATTTGTGTTACATCCTCAACTCTTAGAGAAAAATGTTCCTTTAACAGGTATAACGAAGAGGAAGAAAAATCACAAATCGATAACACTTACCTCGGCTGCTTGGACGATTTCAACCCTAGAGAAGCTGGACTCCGACGACGACGATGATGAAGAGGAAAGTACTGGAAAGGAAGTTAGAAACTTTGAATTTGAGGGAGTTGGGATAAACTCCCCTCATCTGTCGCTGATATAGGGGACATTCACCCTTATATCTCGGCCAAATCCTTAGCAACTCCCTTGAAATGGGGAGTTTAAATTTTCAGATTTTTTTCCCCTTCTTGGGCTGGGCCAAAAGCCCAGGTGTTACAGTAAGCATGCTGTAAAAGCGTTAAATAACGAAACGTGCGAATAATAATTGTAAACATGCTTATAAAAACAGTAAACAATAAAACATGCTATGAAAGACTAGATGTGTTTGGAAAGCGGTAAGCAACGAAGCGTGCAATTAATAACTGTAGACATGCTTTAAAACAGTAAACATCGAAGCATGCTATTTAAAACAGTAAACAACAAAACATGCTATTAAAACTGTAGACATGCTAGGAAAGTGGTAAGCAACGAAATATGGATCCATATTCTTGCGATGTAAGGTCCAAAGACCAAAACACATGCATATCACTTACCTCACTCGCTTAAAGCGTTCAATGCTTGACCGTTATTCTTTTCTTCTCTTTTAATAACTTTATAATTAAAAACATTCATTCATTAATAAAATCATTTAATCTACTTATTAGATCTTAACGCCTTTTCTATTCTAATTCCTCAATACTTACTAAAATCTCCTAAACTTAGCTTAATAATAAATCTCCACATCCATTACCAATTATTATTATGTCTTTGCCCAATTAATGATTCAATTCCAAACATATAACCAAGGCTATAAAACTTAACAGGTTTATATCCAATACTTAACACAGTCCATTAACAGCTTAACTCTTCCAATCATAGAATCAATATAAAAAAATCCAACACATGCAGTTTATACTTATAATTAGTCATCCACAACATTAGATCAACAATTCTTTTTATCACAAGATCTTCCCCTAACAATTTACTTTTCATCCAACATGTTAATCCAAATATTAGAGCACTTGATTGACTACACATCACAGCTCACGGCAAAACCCAACCATGAACAAAACTAAATTCAACAGCAAATTCAAGACTTGATAGAAACAATACGCTTTACAGAACATAGAATCCATTATCCAACAGCAGAATACGTTCTAGAAAAGCAAAATCCAAAGCAAAACTTAACAGAGTATATCCTTAACTTCATCTTAAATCCATAAAACAAATTATAGACATTCATTGGATCCATCAACAGAGCAGGAAAGTTCAAATTATAGAGGAGGAAATCATTCTCACCATCTGTGTAACAACTCGATTTTTCGTAAACCCTTTAAAATGCGTAAAATTTAAAATTTTTCTTTTTAAAACAAAACGTATCAGAGTGCGTCTAACTGGATCGCTACTGACTCTTTTTTTAAACTCGTTATAAAAAAAAAATTAATAAAATGAGTAGAAGCATTATGAAATAAATCCTTGTAAAACATGGCGTAAGCGTAAATAAATAATTTAAAGAATAAACTAGACAATGGAATACAACGTAATAAAACTTATGTGATTACAACCGTTTCTCATTTTTCTCTTTAGCCTGGCTAGCCGCGATCTCACCCGTGCAAATCCTCCATCTCTGCTTTAGATGATCTCTTTGTTATCTATTCGTTGTTTGTACCTACACCACAAGTAATACGTGAGCCTAATGACTCAGTAAAAAAAAGGGTTAACACAATTATGCTTATGACTCTCTTTAGTTCTTTTGGAATGGGGGCCACCCAAACCAATCTTTTCATTACATTCATTCGTTTGTTCATTGTTCGTTCATTACTCGTACTTCGAGCTGGAGAGTGGAAGGTTCTTAGGGGATGGAATAGTTGACCAAACCTAACCCTTTACTTGTGACTAGGTCCCCATTCCCGTCAAGGTAAGGGGCTTCGCCTAGCTGCGGACTAGTTCCGCTACCCATCCGCCCCCCAATTCCCTTTTTCGTCCCCTTTTCGGTGTATCCCACCTTCAAGGTTTCTCCCCTTCCGGCGTATCCCGCCTTTAGGGTTTCTTCCCTTCCGGCGTATCCCGCTGTCAGGGTTTCTTCGGTGATGGGCGTATCCGGCCCATCCCGAACATTCTATTCTTTTCTTAGTATCTTTCCTCACTCATACATGTGTGAGTACCACCCCAAAGTGGCACTCCCTACGGTTTTCTATTAACATGATGCATGACCATACATTCTCAACCTATCGTGATGCGTGATAACGTAACTTTAACAGAAATTGAAGTGCGCATTGAAGTAAAAGTACTATAATTGAACTCGCCCATATAATGCATAACAATAGTTGAAAGGATACATAAATACAAGGAACAATTATGATATCGAATTGAAGCAGCGAGTGAACAAGATGAAACAATAAAATAATATGCAACAAATTACAATTTAACTAAACATGCTCATTGAACTAAGCTAGGCTAAACATGGAAACATGCTGTAGACAACGAATAACGAAAACATGTTTCTAAATTGGAAATCCTTATTCTAGTTGGTTAAGCATACTTTTATTTTAATTAGTCAAACATGCTATATTTAATAGTTTAGTTATTATCCTAGCTAATTATTTGCTCAATCAATTAGTTAACATACTCAAGTTTGATCTCTTTCGTTACTTACACTAATTCATTAACATACTACCATTATTATCGAAGTTCTTTGACGTGCTTGAATCCAATTATTACTTATTAGCCTAGTTAATTGAACATACTAATTGATCATGCCAATTACAAGCTATTAAACGTGCTCAAAGAATTTAGCGTATTCATGGTATTATCAAAATAGCTTAGCCTAGTTAATAATTAGGCATAGCAGTTTGGTTAATAAGTAAGCATAGCATGACTAAGTTAATTTAACATGCTAATATCATTCTAATTGATTGCATGCCCAAGTTTAATTAATTAAACATGTTCTAGTTAATCTTCCTTATAAGTCCGGCAATTAAACATACTTCAGCATTCTAATTGATTAAGCTAGTTAGTTAATTCAAACATGCTAGTTAATCAACTTAATCGTTTTACATGCGCAACTGATTAGTTGGTAAACATACTCAATGGATTAGCATTTATTGATTAACAAGTAACCATACAAGAGTAGAGAAATAAGATGAACAGTTGATGGCAGAACAAACATTAGCAAGAAAATAACAGCATAATAACGGAAAACTAAACAGCGAGTAACCATTTAGTCTCAAAAATAGAATTCCTAACTTATTCCAGACTTCACATATCCACTCGTCTTTCACACTCTCAACATTCATCACCTTTCTCGCATTCATCACTTCTTTCAACAAGGCATTTGTATCACATAATAGGCAGTAAAACAGAGCTAAACAACAAAAGGAAATATCACAAAGCTGGTAATGATTCACAATGAGAAATCAACGAGGAAAACATAACAAAGAATAACCACTAATAGCAGCAAAAAGAACTACACAAATTTGCAAGAACTATCATAGAAGGTCATCCAAGGAAGTAACTAACAGTAACCATTTCAAGAATGAACACAAAACGCACACACTCTACTTGTAGTGTAGGGCCTCCAAATGGCTAAGATACACCCAAGTTCCTTACCTCGAGCTTTAATGCGCATTAGCGTTTAATTGTCATTCTGTCTTCTTCCTCCTTTCAATACCTTCACAAATTAGTAACCTTCATCATTAATCTAATTGATTAATGAACTTATAACCATAACGTCTCTTTCCTATTCTTAATCCATAGTAGTTCTAGGAACTCGTTAATGCAGAGTAAATCATAGCATATTCTAATAAACTAATCAAATTATTAACATACGTTCATCCAAGTTGTGTAGAACACTTAACTTGATCTCACTATGCATGAATTTAACCCAATATACATGCATAATAGATTTCATGAACTATAACTTAACAACCAACATAACATGCATATTAATCTCTTTATCCAAATAGAACGGCAACGGAAAAATCATCTATTACGAACAACGTCACAAGGCTTCCACAGTATCATAGTGCCACAAACAACCAAAACGTAGAGTAAGTTCACGCTTTCGGAAATGGCTAATAGAGAGAAATAAACCTGCAATTCAAACTTCACAGAATAATAATCCAGACCAACATTCCAGAAGCAGCACCACAACAAAGTATACATATATTCCTCAATTCACATTTTAGACTTCCAAATACCCAAAACCAGTGTCAAACGGGCTAATATTCTATATTCAGCAACTATTCCTAATAACCAAATCTCAGAACACAAATTCAAACATGACAGGGAGCACTCGGCTCACTCCTCTTCTTCTTCCATTCTCTCCATCATAGAACCCATGAAAATTAACAAGCCTAGTCAAGAATAGAAACCAAAAATCTAACTAGCCGAGAAGAAAACTCACCTGGAGCTCTCAGCCAAGCTCCAGAGAATTCTAACTCTGCCTCTAACTCTCCCTGCCTCTCCTATGCATATTGAACCAGAGGGCTCTCGGGTTCTAGCTCTATCTTTATCCTCCAGCCACCAACAGCCACTCCAGCAACTTTACAATGTGTGTTCCCCATGCCCGACCAACCCCTGCTCCACTCTGTCTGTTTCCAGGCTGAAAGGGAGTACGGTGTTGTCTACTTAGCAGACAACGAGTAGCCCAAACCAATCCAACCGGACTGGGACGCAGCCCAAACGCAAATCCAACCAGACGCCGAAATCACCACTACCAAAAGAAAGCAACACCACAACACCTCCAATCGACTACTAAACCAAAAGAAATGTAAAGCAGGAGGAAAAACCCGATCAACTATACATCAATTGTCACCAGAACTCGCCATGGCCGAAGCAACGATTCGTCCATTCCGTAAAGCCCTAGCCGCACCCGCTTCACCGGCAGAGCTCTCGTCGCCCGCGGAGCCCGCACGCCGTCCACCCGAGCCTTCGTCTGCTCGCCGTCGCTCACTCTCTCTCCGTCTTCCTCATTCTCTCTCGGGCTCCTCTCTCTCCCTCTCGTTCTTCTCTCTTCGGGCTCAATTCGATTGCATGGCCAAAGGCCAAATGAAGAACCTTTATTTAACTTCCCAACCGAGCCAACTTAGCCTGAACCAGTTCAGCTGAACCGGTTCAGCTTTCCCTTCCCTCTTCAATTTAATTTTGTCATTTTAACCTTAATTAATTAATATTAAAAAGAAACATATGTTTAAGTGTCGAATATTCGTGACCCAATTTGTAACTCTCAACTTAATCCAAATATCGTTAAAAGATTATTAGAGGTCCAACTTAAATTTCTTAATTCCATTTCTTAAATCGATTTCCATCAATTAAACCTCCAATAAATTCTCTTAAATTATAACTGAACGGTTGCGTCCTGGGTAATACTCCGATAAATATCCGACAAATCTAAATACCCCTAATTAATTTTCAATTATTTTTAACAAATTCTGATATAAAATTTTGGGGGATTACAATCTGGACAAGGGAGACCCGAGCCCTGCATCCTTTCTTCTTGGCTTCCAGCTCTCTTCACCGCGAGTCCATTTATTTCTCTTCCTCCTAACAGTTTCTTCATTTTCTTCTGCGGGTCAATAGCCTCTTGATGAGGGTTGTCTTCTCTTCAATTCGTCAACCACCCTTCTCCCCATCGTGTGTGTCGGCAAAACAACACGGCTGGAAGGGAGAGTTACTAGGAAGATTCTTCTTGCCAGGCACTGTTCAACCCGAACCGCAAGCTGAACTCAGGCCTTTGGCCTGTCCAGCGCGAACCGTCAGCCATCAGGCGCTCCCTCGCAAAATCGCCAGCCTGAACGTCCCTACCAATCCCAAATGCAGTACCAAAACATTGAGCATCAAAGAATCGACCAGGAGATTACCTCGACCAGGGAATCGTGACCCCAAATTGCGATTGAAAATGGGCAGAACGAACCCGTGCCCTAGCCCGCACGATTTGCGCCCATGGATGCTGCGCCGACGACGAACAAGCCGCACCGGTCGAAGTCGTACGCTAGACCTAAGCCACCGTCGTCGCTCGCACGCTCGCCGGACCCGTCATCACTGTCTCCGTCGCCTCACTCGATCTCCCCCTTAGGTCTCAATCTCTCTCCCTCATTTCTCTCCTATCGTAAATGGCCGAAGGCCAATTTCAAAATCCCCCTTTTCTTCTTTATTTTTCAGTCAACCGTGGACCAATGGTGTGAACCGGTTCTGCTGAACCATAACACCCCGTAATCTTCTTTAATCCAATTAATCCAATTTATTAAATCCCCTTACATTGTAAATCCCAAATAATCCATTTTATCTCATAAATTTCCCATAAATCTCATTCCCTCTTTTAATAAAAAGGGAACTGAGCCACTCATAATTGATCTCAGATTGAGCCGAACCAAATTGGTTAGTCCATAATCTCTATTTTAATTTCATTTAATTCGATCCTTCACTTAATATCCAATTATATCATTAATTATTATCCAATAAATTTTCATAATTTATAAAATTACAAATATGTCATTGGTAATATCTCGATAATTATCCAATAAATCTAAAAATCCTCAATTTCTTTTCAATTATTCTTATTAAATTCCGATATAAAAAGTCGGGGTATTACATCCTAATCTCTAGTTCTAGGCAAATTCCTAGCTTAACAATGCAGACAATGATCACAGCATAACAACTAATTAAACTGTAATCCTAGAGGCAAAAGTCACTATAATACAATATTAAAATACCTAGTTTCCAGTAAAATAACATCTAGACCTTCAAAGTTAAACAATAGCATAGAAAACAGGTTTTTCCTACCTCCTATCATGGCAGATTCTGAACTTCCAATATAGGCAATATTCTACGTAAATAGGTAGAATACATTGTATCTCTATTTTCATATTTTAGATGCCCAACATTAAGGCAGTAATCAACTTCACAAATATATATATATAGATTCTTAATCTCCATTTGAAGACAATACCCAAACTTATAGTCTAAATATAAGGGCAGAAAATCTCTTAACAACGCATGGACAACATCCTCAGCTTATAAACAGAATCCTACATCTAAACGTAGAGACAAAACCAACTCAGCAAATAATTACAGATTTCCCAATCTATGTTTAACAACAATATTCAAATCTATAATTTAACATAATGCATAAATCTCTCATATATAAATAGATTCCAAATCCAACTTAAAGACAGAAATCGATCTATCATTATTTCCATAGTTCCAACTCCCAATTATAAACAATTATCCAAACTTTCAACGTATGTACAAATAGAAAACTTCTGCAATCCCTGTGATGTAGGGCCTAATGCTCAAATAAAAACTACATTCCTTACCAGTTTTGACGCTGTCGAGAATTTCCTGAGTAACAGTCTCCAATTCCTGGTAATTGACACTATCGCAAATCCTTTGCTAAACAGTTTCAACTTCCTTTGAAGATTTACTGCTGTCGAAAAATCCCCACATTAACAGTCACTCCAATTTCTTAAATTTCCTAGACCGAAACAGAATAATGGTTTAAGGGAGAATTGAACGTATGAACAATTTCGAAAACAACATCACGATAGCCGGAATTCCTTCCAATTGGTTAACAAAGACTTTAAAATTAGAGAAAACAACACTTACTTCAATTTCTCAGAGAAAAAACACCCGAGGAGAACCCTTTGCTGACAACAATACCGAGGAGAACTACAATATCGACAACTGGTCGAAGAGAGCAAAACCCCAGAGGTCCTTCGTCCCTTCGCACAACCCTTCAAATAATCGCCCGATAGTGGGATTCCCACAACCGACTCTCCGACTAAATCGCAGTCCATTGCGAGCAGCAGAGAAAGAGGGGTCGGGGGTTGGCTGCTGTGAAAACGTAGCCCAACTCGATCAGTTTGTGAGTGGGTTTTGTAAGTTGCTCCCATCCCAGCAACCACGAAATACCGAAACCAAAAGCTCTCCCTTCAGATTTTCTTATTTGCGGTCAATGACAAGTCAACCACTATGGTATATTTTCTAACAAGTTAATCACTGACGTATGAGTAAATGACAAATCCAACATCGCAGTCACGTCCACCATTAATAAGCTGACGGGGCGCCACTGCGGCATCCTAGGACGCCGCTGCGGTTCCTATGATGCCGTTGCGGCATCCCTGTGAAGAAAAGTAGGCAAATGTTGGCTTGGAAGCCGCGGTGTCCAGCGGTATACATAACCGCGAATGCTAGGGTTCCCCATTTTCACCCATTTTCAACGCGAACCAACACTGAAACCTCTCGGCGAACGATTTTCCCTGTGATCAAACACTGAAAAACCACAAAAAACTCTCGCCATTTTCGATTAGAATGTATTCCCGATCAAAGAAATTAGCGTTAAAGCGTGGGAAGGCAACAATGGAATCTGTGCAAGCGGCGACGGTGGATGAGCAACCTGCGGTGCCCTACGCGGAGCAATCCACGGCGGTGCAACACGAAGACACTGCCGACGATCAAGAAACCATTGCAAAGTCGCAATGTCAAGCTAAACCCGAGCTTGAACACCAAGAACGAGAAGCTGGAGGCTCAGTTGTCTGGTTTGAACCTGTGACAGCAAGGGTTAGGTCCAAATTATTTAGGACATCTAACTGCAAATCACGGTATAAAGATGATATTCAACACCGTGCAATTATTGTTTCTAAAATAGTAGATTTGGACTCATTGGTTGGAATGGAAATTAAACAACTGCTGGAAGATGCCGGATTAGCCGGGTTGTGCCAGCTGTGGGGCAGTTATTGCGAGAGAGTAATAAAATTATTTTATGCAAATTTGAGAATGTCAACCGAACCATTAGAGCTGAGGACGTGCGTTTTTGGATGGGAGTTGAGGTTCACTCCCCAAGACGTAAATATAATGCTTGGATGTGTATTGTATGGGCCAAGCGAAGAATATTATCACTTGTCTCAGGATCCACCATTTGTTAACCGAGGAGAAGGGCTAACGGTGCTTAAATTGTTACACCGGGATCGCGAGGTCGCCGAGTACCACAAGCCAAAGGGCAAGGAGCTGAATGCCAAAGCCTGATTGATCCACCTCATAAAGACATAGATCATTTTACCTAGGGATGGGCATCGAGACCATGTTAGTTGCATGGATCTTTATATGCTAGAGAAGGTGTTCACCAAGAAAAAGGTGGACATTGGACATATCATCCTCAGCCACATGAGTGAGGTGCTCAACAACCCAACGAAGAACCTCTCGTACAACTGGCTCATCCAGAGCATCGTTGAGCACTATAGGGTACCCATCTTAGAGAAAGAGCCAAGAATTGAAGAGTCGGTCATTGACGTCTACAACAAAGCAAAAGTCAAACGAATGGGGTTCACCCTTGTTGGAGGGGAATGTCTCTGCCGGTCCAAGAAGCAGGCAGCACGTCCACCCCCC